>CM060939.1:412411580-412883771 GCA_030765085.1 Allium cepa | reverse complement strand
ATTTCAATTTTTTTCTTGGGAAAAATCCAATTATAAATATCATATCTTAAATTTCCAAACTTAACATTTAAACATATGATATAAATTTATCCAACTCCATTTTCTAAATTTTCTTCCATTTTACTAAGGGAATTTATACACCTTTTTATTTCAAAATTTCCAACTTTTCATGTACATAAATACGGAAGAAAAATATTTATACAGTATAAAATTTAAGATTATTATAAACCGTATTCCATCCAAACCATAGAAATCACATTAAAATAGTTATATATAGACCGCGGTGCCTGTATATAATTTTCTATCCTATGGTCAAGTGATACGGATATTTATCATTTCAATCCGCAATTTAAAAATAAAACTTTGCGGTTTTATCATTTCAAACCACAATCCCGAAAAATGAAATATGCATGATAAATTTGCAAATTTAATGATATGCAATAAACATTCATTCATCAACAACATCCATCATCCAATCGCAACCATCAACCAATTTCAATCAATAACAGTATATATCTATGAACATATACAACAGGTAATAACTGTCAGTTTTTTTTTTCCAAATTAAATTTATCAACTATTTATCTAACAGTTTACTCAATAATAATTTACATAACTGTTAACTAGCAGTTCTTATGCAAACAATAATTTCTAACAGCCAATTAATATGCAATCAATCAATTTAAATTAACAGCTAAATTCAAAAAAATGCAATTCAACAGATATGGATGAAATAACATGCCCAAAAGCTCATAAATAAATTTCTATTCATTTCTAAAATTTATTTAACAAACATAAAAGCTTCTAGTAATTGTGAGTGGGTTAAAACACTCACCTTTGGAATTTAAATTGAATTTAAACCCGATTTAAACCCAAAAATTCGCCCGTCTCAGAATTTGTCCAAACCAGCGTCATCAAGTCCGGAATTAAATTACGATCCTAACGCAAAAAAAATCGTGTGAATCCGAATTCGTATGAGAAAGTTATTGGATAAAACGTGATCGAAATTCAAATTTAAATTAAAACAAAACAAACCACTCATAAACTGCCACGTCATCCCTGCATCATCCTCTCTACCTCACAGAACGCGGCTACAGGAACACGAGACCCCAACACCACCTACAGCCGCACCTTTGACCGCCTCCCCTGGCCACCACCGGCCGCCATTCGCCTCGGCACCATGGCCGTTGACTCCGCCTTGACCCCTGCTATCGGCCGCCCCCATCCCGGTTGCCTGAAATGGCCGCCGCCGCCGCCTAGAAATAGGGTTTCGAAACCCTAAAACGCCAAATTTGACCACCACCGGTCACTAAACTCCACCAGACCAACGTCGTTGAACTCCCCACAAGAATCTCCACCAAACCCATATCTTGATTTTGCCGATTTGATGAAAAATCAAAAACCCCTAAATCAAACCTTAGGGTTTTCGAATTTCTGACCTTTGACTGAGTTTCCAGGACGATTCGAGCATCGATTGCAAAAACAGATGTCACATATAGATTCGTATTGAAGAAATCTACAACATATAAATTTTTGGGAATTTTCTGAAGACTTTGAATTTTCACTTTGTTTTGCAATTTGAAATTGGATCTGAGGAGCATCCATTGAGGAAGAAAGAATGGTTGAAGAATGAACGTACAGCATAAGCAAATAAAATGGGGCTAGGGTTTATAGCCATGCTTATATAGGTAGGCTAGAGATAGAGAAGATGGACTGGATAAGCGAACGTACGGAATAAAACACGGCCCAAAAAGCCCGCTATGCCTCCGGAATCGAATTTGTTAAAACTATATATCCAAATAGGTGTTTTAAAATATTCTGAACGCGATGGAAAAAGTTTCACGTCCAAATTTGGTCGTATGAAGAAGTTATGCTGAAAACAAGATTTCCAAATTGATTTCAAATTGATTTTAATAAAATTGATTTCAAGGCGTTTATCGTCCGTACGATCAAACGACAAGTCCGATCGATACGAAATTTGAAATCCTATAATAATTCACCGATACGGATCCGATGAAACTGGTTTCGTCGAAATCCGAGTCCGTGACAAAAATGGCTATTTTTAATATTATTAAATCAATTTAAATAAATCATAAAAAATCAATTTTTATGTTTCAACTCCTATTATTGGCCAAATTTCATTACTTAGATAGTTCAATTAATCCCAATAAATTTAACAAGCTTGGATGTGAGTAAAAATTTATAGGTATATAAATTTGCAATTTTAATTCCTGCACTTTCTTATTAATTGGGAATTATAAATTTATTCTCACAAATTACCTAATCTTATACTTATACACTCTCATCTTAAACCAAATTAAATAAATAACTTGATTTCCATCTCAACTTACTTTTAATTGCAGTTAACCCTTTTCACCGTAATTAAAATTCCAAATTATAAATAAATTTTTATTCCCATTCCCTTAATTTTCTTAACTATTTATTTATTCAAATTTTCAATATTCAACATAAATAGTTTGGTTAAGTTCATTTATTTACCTTCTTCCTATGATTCACAGTTATGGATGTCAATATGATGAAGTTTACATTAGTTAAGATTTCACTCAATTGTTCTCTAAGTCAAATGTTTACAGCTTTCATTTAACTTTAATAACGTACTAATTTACGTTAAATTCCATTTTTAAATGAAGTAATTACCATTCGTTGAATCAAATACTCAATTCATAAATAAAGTCTTGTTTTCAAAAAGTTATATCACAAATGGTCAACTAAAATTTGAATAAGCTTTACTAAATTCTATAGTATTAAATGTTGCAATAAATCCAAATTGCCATGTCTTAAATCCAAATTACTAATTAAGTCTTGATTCCTTTATTATTCCTTTGGTTTTCAAATAAGTTTTTATGATGAATGTGAATTCAAATGAACAATGGAAACCCATTCCCATTTGATTTCACTATTCCATTAAATATCTTCATATTCCAGCTAAATCAACTAACGTATGAATTAGCTATTTCAATCTTCATTAAATTGCGGTTTTTATACAATAGAAATTAAATCCCATTAACATATAAATAAAGGTTGATATCCATCTATTTACATTATATCACACTTGTGCTTCTATTTAGCTTTGTATAAATGTATGAATGCGGAGTCTTGCCTATTAACGTATTAAATAAGCCTTAAAATCAATTAATGCCCCTCCTTAGTTTAACCTCTTTTTATCCGTATTTATTTTTAGAGTAACCCTTGGATTAAATTCCCCAAATCACCAATTCAATTAATCATACCTTTCAATCCAAATGTAAATCTTCCACCTTTGAATTCTTATATTAAATGAATTTTATTCTAGGCAATATTTTTTTTTTACAAATGTTTACTAATTCCACATTTATAGGTTTCTTAAATTTTACTCCATCTAAAGGTGACCCATTTTTATTTCATTTCTATTCAATATATATTCATTTTATCCCATTCATTTGGTTACTGCGTTGAAATCTATTTATTACTAATACTAACGTTATTTTCATTAATTAAAATTGGATTCCAAATTTTTATTCAATACTCTGAAAAATAACTTACATATAAATCAAATCCTTTTTATACTTAATTCAAATTGGATTATATTCCAATTCCTATAACTAGGCCTTAAGTCACCATTTTACATAGTTTTAATTTAGCGTTTATTTAAATCTTCGTTTATCGTTTAGAATTTCTACTAAATTGAAATGCACAACTTATGAACTTTAACCAATTTAGTCCACCTAATAAATTTTCAAATGTTTGTGTGTATGTAATCCAATTCAGTTATTGTTACATTAATACCATTAAACCAACAAATTAAGACTTATAACTACAACACAACTTTCAGTTATTTTCAAATCTATATCATATAACCTTCTAAATCTCTACCTGTAATTACAGTTACTATCTAACTCCTACATTCATCCTTTTAAAAATCCTAAGACTTAAATTTTATACTGGATTAAATTAGCAAACATATAAATTAAATTTATAAAAAAAATCATAAATTTATCAGGTCGTTACAATCTCCCCCACTCAAAACTTTTCGTCCCCGAAAAGGAAAGAAGGGAGGAGGAAGAATAAACAGTACTTTTTATTTCAATTTTTAATTTATAAACAATATTTTCCTGGATTAATCCTCCTAAATGAAATATTCCTGTTTTATAATCATTATATCCTTTAATACTTGAGTTATTAAAGTTGGAAAAATATTTTAACAAAATTCTAAGTCTAAAATTTTCGAAAATTTTTGGCAGAGTCTCCTTTGTACGGAGGGACTCTGGAGAAAATATAATATCCAAATATACAAGTATATTACATATATAATCAAAATATTATATCCCAACACGGGAAAAATATATAAAATATCGCTTTAAACGTAATCCGAAAACGTACCTATTGTCGGGCAATATACGCTTTATTATTTTGGAACCAACAGCAGTAGCAGTTGCTCCCAACACCTGTATTCACTTATAAAATCTAAAAGGTTAAATATTTATTTTACAGTGAAAGGTTTAGGTGGATTCAATCATTCATATCCAATCAAATGCAACAACCACAATTTTTTTTCTCAACAGCACACACCACATTCAACAAACAATCATTTAATCAAACAACAATTAGTTGTTCGGGTTCAAATTCTGAAGTTGTACGAATGAAGAATAACTATCAAGTACATCCGTTGCTCAACAGCCTAAGATGGAACAAAGATAGATTATTTGTAAATCTAACAACTCCATAATTCCTTACCCAACAACATACATCAACCAACAATTCAAATCAACACCAAAATATCTCATTATACATTTATTTCATAATTCAGTGTTTTGATTTTTCTTTCCTTCATTTATGAGGGATTTCTTTGTTTCTTACAAGTTTATTTTCCAATTATCACCAAATTCATTATATTTGTATTTCCTTTTTATTACTTAAGTTTCCTTTTATTACTTAAGTTTATAAAATAAATTCTCATTAATAACAGCAATTTATTGAATACCTTTATTGCTTCAAGCTTTACTTGCAAGATTTTCTTTTACATATTCTTACTAACATTTCAACTTTTATTTTATGGTAAGTTATATATATTTTAAGAATGTAAGTGACAATTTACATGTTTCTTCTTAATTCCTTTAATTAATATATATATATATTTGTTACTTACCTTTAATCTCATTCATTTATTTAATGTGGAGGTTTCCATTATATTGGAATAGAGGAAATTAAAACATACTTAAGTTAATAATCCTACAATCAATTCTTATTTAGAATTTCATTTTATTTACTTTAAGTTCATATCACCTATTAGTAATTCTTAACTTATTTTTTTTTTTTTAGTAAAATTTCAATCATAACTTAAGTTTATACCATTAAATTCTTATTTATACAGTCGTTTATTGAATACTTCAATTTTTCCTAAATTCCTACTTGTAAAATATTCAATTCTAGTTTCTTATTTAACATTTCAACTTTTATATTTGGGTAAGTTATTTATGTTAAAGAAATTGCAATTGAACTTATACAAGTTAAATCTCCATTCTTTAATTCAATTCAATGTTAATCCTTATTACTATTCTCTCTCCTACGTATTTACTTTCTCTTTATATCCTTGCAATAATTCTCTTAATTAAATTAGAGGTTTTAATTTATTTATTACTTAACCCCTTTTTTTTCACTAACATAATTTTAAACAATTTATTAATGGAAATTTAAGAATTTAATACCGGGTCAAATTTCAAAATTACTTTAAAATAATAGATAATATAATTTCTTACAACTCTTATATCTCCAATTATCTTTAAACAATTAAAATTTCAAATAAATTCAAAACAATTCTGTAGTAGTATTTACTACAGCGGCCTTTCCCCTTCGAAACTCGAAAATGAAAGTCGATGATGCGGCCGTCATCACCGAATTTATTTTCCAGCGACGGAGAGAAAAGTACATAATTTATTTCCCCAAAATCTTCTTTTAAAACAAATTTCCCGAATTTAAAACGGAATATTCATATCGGAAAACATATATATGACAATATTATTATACTTCCAAATTATACTTTTTATATAAGAAATTTCTTATAAACCAAATCATTATTTTTCATAAATTCTTTGAAAGCACATTTCAAAAATCCCGGACTTAAGTTCTAAAATCTCCCATTTGATTTATCATAATTTCAACTTAGCTTCAGTTATTATAAATATTTTTATTGCCTAACATCCAATCTATAGCAACCAAATATATATATCTTTATAAAATATTTTCATATATAGAAAATATGATAGGCAAAATTATTTCATTCACCTATATTAAAAACTAATATTATGTCGGCCTGTCCTATTAAGTGTTTAGAAATCCCTATTGATGGCATAGCGTCCCATGCATCAACCAGAATTTATAAATACAAAGCGGAACAGATTAACACAATATCAAAAAATTTTTTATTAATACTAACAAGTACGCTCTCTCATATATACACTCAGCGACTCCCATAGGATATTTCTACCCTATTAACAAAGAGTCAAACCCCACAAAGCCAAGGTTTATCGCTAAACCAAAGCTCTGATACCAACTGTAACATCCCGCCTTTTCGCACACTTTAAACGACACACGTGCCGATTCAAAGCATACGCAAGGGAGGAGTGTTATGGGGTAAATAAGAAAAATAGAGAAGAAATAAAACGAAAATAGAATCTCACAGCGGAAGGATAAAATATAGTAACACGTATACAGTTCATAAACAGTTTACAAAAGCTTGATTTTTCTTATACAATGAACATCAGAGTTACACATACCAAATACAACAATGCAGCGGAATAGAAAGAGTGTGTAGTGCAATACTATATATAAAATAATACTGAATCTTCGTCTTCGTCCTCCAAAGCTAAAACCTGCTATCCTGAAACGCTCGGACTGACCCGAGCGAATTTGAAAAGACAAAAACACTCGAGTCAGACTAGAATATCTTATGTGAGTTAAATAAACAGAAATAAATATGAGTACAGTAACTCAAGAGATGCTCGGGATTTACATCTCCTAAGGATCCGTTAAACTATTTACTATGTAGTATATTGCGTTATTATAATAGTGTCTATTTATAAAATAAACTTACTTTTTAATAGCGTTAAGGGGTTACCCATATAGCCCTTAACACGTAATAGTCCCAGTAGTCCATCCAATATCATAGTCCCTCCTGATCGGGAAGCCACTAGAGGATACCACACGGGCTACGGGAGAAAACCAAACTCGTACAAGGCGCGATAGGGTAGGTGACACGGCACAACTAGGCAATGCCAGGGTAGATATACCAATTACGCTTCCGGGCCGATGGTAACGCGAAGCCGCAGCAACCGCCCACCTCGAAACAACTCCCCAAATCAAAAAAATAGAAGTGGCCACTGAATCAATCCAAAGTCATAGTATAATATCGAAGAGGAGTGTCCGATCAGAGGAATGACCTCATTAACCCGTCGATCGCTCCTGTTTTAGCCACCTTATGCCAACTCACGGGAGTCGGGTCCACGTATTTACCTTACAGGAATCGTCGCCACCAACCTACTTCATTCTGGAATCTCCACCGCGTACACGGTTAGTCAAAGTGGTTTTCGGTATCGACAGAGAGTATGTCCATATCCGATCCCGGTCTCTTTGCCAACCCATCGTTATTATAACACCGCGGTTATTTAAAACAGTTTATACTTTTAAACCAGAATATAATCCATTTCAAAACCATAATATTACGATATCATTCCAAAACCCAAAACCATATTTTACCACTTATCCCAAATATAATTCCTTTCCAATAATAAAAGGCTTTAACTTCATAATATCTGAAAATCGAATATTTTCAAAGCATAATATTTTTGGAAATCCATAATTTCAAACCCTAACTTTTAAAACTCAAATGGTTTGGATATTCAACGGTATATGAATTTCAAAGGCTTAACTTTACTGTCACTTTGTAAAGAAATAAGTTATATGGCTTTATGGAAATATTTCTTTATCTAAAGTTAAAACCATAATTTAGATATCACTCTTAAGTTCCAAAACCATTTCAATTTCCATATATATAAATCCATTGGAGTATTAATATTCAAAAACTAAAATTGGAATATATTCTTTCAACAAATTAAATGTTTTATTATTTAGTTTGAATATTCACATAAATCCTTAAACAACTCCAATTTCTAGTAATAAAACATATGTATTTTTCGATTCCAATTATATTAGAATATTTTTCCAATTCAAATTCATATTAGAATATTCATTTCAATTTTTTTCTTGGGAAAAATCCAATTATAAATATCATATCTTAAATTTCCAAACTTAACATTTAAACATATGATATAAATTTATCCAACTCCATTTTCTAAATTTTCTTCCATTTTACTAAGGGAATTTATACACCTTTTTATTTCAAAATTTCCAACTTTTCATGTACATAAATACGGAAGAAAAATATTTATACAGTATAAAATTTAAGATTATTATAAACCGTATTCCATCCAAACCATAGAAATCACATTAAAATAGTTATATATAGACCGCGGTGCCTGTATATAATTTTCTATCCTATGGTCAAGTGATACGGATATTTATCATTTCAATCCGCAATTTAAAAATAAAACTTTGCGGTTTTATCATTTCAAACCACAATCCCGAAAAATGAAATATGCATGATAAATTTGCAAATTTAATGATATGCAATAAACATTCATTCATCAACAACATCCATCATCCAATCGCAACCATCAACCAATTTCAATCAATAACAGTATATATCTATGAACATATACAACAGGTAATAACTGTCAGTTTTTTTTTTCCAAATTAAATTTATCAACTATTTATCTAACAGTTTACTCAATAATAATTTACATAACTGTTAACTAGCAGTTCTTATGCAAACAATAATTTCTAACAGCCAATTAATATGCAATCAATCAATTTAAATTAACAGCTAAATTCAAAAAAATGCAATTCAACAGATATGGATGAAATAACATGCCCAAAAGCTCATAAATAAATTTCTATTCATTTCTAAAATTTATTTAACAAACATAAAAGCTTCTAGTAATTGTGAGTGGGTTAAAACACTCACCTTTGGAATTTAAATTGAATTTAAACCCGATTTAAACCCAAAAATTCGCCCGTCTCAGAATTTGTCCAAACCAGCGTCATCAAGTCCGGAATTAAATTACGATCCTAACGCAAAAAAAATCGTGTGAATCCGAATTCGTATGAGAAAGTTATTGGATAAAACGTGATCGAAATTCAAATTTAAATTAAAACAAAACAAACCACTCATAAACTGCCACGTCATCCCTGCATCATCCTCTCTACCTCACAGAACGCGGCTACAGGAACACGAGACCCCAACACCACCTACAGCCGCACCTTTGACCGCCTCCCCTGGCCACCACCGGCCGCCATTCGCCTCGGCACCATGGCCGTTGACTCCGCCTTGACCCCTGCTATCGGCCGCCCCCATCCCGGTTGCCTGAAATGGCCGCCGCCGCCGCCTAGAAATAGGGTTTCGAAACCCTAAAACGCCAAATTTGACCACCACCGGTCACTAAACTCCACCAGACCAACGTCGTTGAACTCCCCACAAGAATCTCCACCAAACCCATATCTTGATTTTGCCGATTTGATGAAAAATCAAAAACCCCTAAATCAAACCTTAGGGTTTTCGAATTTCTGACCTTTGACTGAGTTTCCAGGACGATTCGAGCATCGATTGCAAAAACAGATGTCACATATAGATTCGTATTGAAGAAATCTACAACATATAAATTTTTGGGAATTTTCTGAAGACTTTGAATTTTCACTTTGTTTTGCAATTTGAAATTGGATCTGAGGAGCATCCATTGAGGAAGAAAGAATGGTTGAAGAATGAACGTACAGCATAAGCAAATAAAATGGGGCTAGGGTTTATAGCCATGCTTATATAGGTAGGCTAGAGATAGAGAAGATGGACTGGATAAGCGAACGTACGGAATAAAACACGGCCCAAAAAGCCCGCTATGCCTCCGGAATCGAATTTGTTAAAACTATATATCCAAATAGGTGTTTTAAAATATTCTGAACGCGATGGAAAAAGTTTCACGTCCAAATTTGGTCGTATGAAGAAGTTATGCTGAAAACAAGATTTCCAAATTGATTTCAAATTGATTTTAATAAAATTGATTTCAAGGCGTTTATCGTCCGTACGATCAAACGACAAGTCCGATCGATACGAAATTTGAAATCCTATAATAATTCACCGATACGGATCCGATGAAACTGGTTTCGTCGAAATCCGAGTCCGTGACAAAAATGGCTATTTTTAATATTATTAAATCAATTTAAATAAATCATAAAAAATCAATTTTTATGTTTCAACTCCTATTATTGGCCAAATTTCATTACTTAGATAGTTCAATTAATCCCAATAAATTTAACAAGCTTGGATGTGAGTAAAAATTTATAGGTATATAAATTTGCAATTTTAATTCCTGCACTTTCTTATTAATTGGGAATTATAAATTTATTCTCACAAATTACCTAATCTTATACTTATACACTCTCATCTTAAACCAAATTAAATAAATAACTTGATTTCCATCTCAACTTACTTTTAATTGCAGTTAACCCTTTTCACCGTAATTAAAATTCCAAATTATAAATAAATTTTTATTCCCATTCCCTTAATTTTCTTAACTATTTATTTATTCAAATTTTCAATATTCAACATAAATAGTTTGGTTAAGTTCATTTATTTACCTTCTTCCTATGATTCACAGTTATGGATGTCAATATGATGAAGTTTACATTAGTTAAGATTTCACTCAATTGTTCTCTAAGTCAAATGTTTACAGCTTTCATTTAACTTTAATAACGTACTAATTTACGTTAAATTCCATTTTTAAATGAAGTAATTACCATTCGTTGAATCAAATACTCAATTCATAAATAAAGTCTTGTTTTCAAAAAGTTATATCACAAATGGTCAACTAAAATTTGAATAAGCTTTACTAAATTCTATAGTATTAAATGTTGCAATAAATCCAAATTGCCATGTCTTAAATCCAAATTACTAATTAAGTCTTGATTCCTTTATTATTCCTTTGGTTTTCAAATAAGTTTTTATGATGAATGTGAATTCAAATGAACAATGGAAACCCATTCCCATTTGATTTCACTATTCCATTAAATATCTTCATATTCCAGCTAAATCAACTAACGTATGAATTAGCTATTTCAATCTTCATTAAATTGCGGTTTTTATACAATAGAAATTAAATCCCATTAACATATAAATAAAGGTTGATATCCATCTATTTACATTATATCACACTTGTGCTTCTATTTAGCTTTGTATAAATGTATGAATGCGGAGTCTTGCCTATTAACGTATTAAATAAGCCTTAAAATCAATTAATGCCCCTCCTTAGTTTAACCTCTTTTTATCCGTATTTATTTTTAGAGTAACCCTTGGATTAAATTCCCCAAATCACCAATTCAATTAATCATACCTTTCAATCCAAATGTAAATCTTCCACCTTTGAATTCTTATATTAAATGAATTTTATTCTAGGCAATATTTTTTTTTTACAAATGTTTACTAATTCCACATTTATAGGTTTCTTAAATTTTACTCCATCTAAAGGTGACCCATTTTTATTTCATTTCTATTCAATATATATTCATTTTATCCCATTCATTTGGTTACTGCGTTGAAATCTATTTATTACTAATACTAACGTTATTTTCATTAATTAAAATTGGATTCCAAATTTTTATTCAATACTCTGAAAAATAACTTACATATAAATCAAATCCTTTTTATACTTAATTCAAATTGGATTATATTCCAATTCCTATAACTAGGCCTTAAGTCACCATTTTACATAGTTTTAATTTAGCGTTTATTTAAATCTTCGTTTATCGTTTAGAATTTCTACTAAATTGAAATGCACAACTTATGAACTTTAACCAATTTAGTCCACCTAATAAATTTTCAAATGTTTGTGTGTATGTAATCCAATTCAGTTATTGTTACATTAATACCATTAAACCAACAAATTAAGACTTATAACTACAACACAACTTTCAGTTATTTTCAAATCTATATCATATAACCTTCTAAATCTCTACCTGTAATTACAGTTACTATCTAACTCCTACATTCATCCTTTTAAAAATCCTAAGACTTTAATTTTATACTGGATTAAATTAGCAAACATATAAATTAAATTTATAAAAAAAATCATAAATTTATCAGGTCGTTACAATAGTTCAGTACAAATGCACTTCGACCACACTTCAATCATCTCCACACTTCGACCACTCAGCAATCTCCCCTTCAATCTTCCAGTTACTCCTCTTTAACACTTGCTTCATGTACCACCCTATATCCAAACAACACACTGCCAACATATCAACACCAAACCCTTGAATATAAACTCTAACTCCACAACATATCCAAATCCGACAATAGCGAAACTGTCCACCATCTCAACTTCACCAAAACTCCACCACAAAACTGCTAACATCCCTAATAGTTCCCCGACTTCTGGATCATCACTACCAACACTTCCTCCTCCCTATAACCTCACCCAAACCGGATAACAACCATCATCACAACTTCCTCAAACTGCCACCCCAACACCAAGTCAAAATCATTCCTTCCTCAATCACAAACAATACAACCCTCCCTATCCCTTAAACAACCTACCACCAATATCACCCTTACTTCTAAAAACTTCACCTTCACTTGAACTGTTCCACCTTCAAACTGCTTCAGTTCAAACAACCTCGGCCATTATAGTTCTGTCTACTGCAAGCATCACTTCCCTACTTCAACACAGTTTCCATCAACTGCCTTGCAACAAGCCCTCCCCATTCATACTACAGAAAAAAATCCACAATATGCCAAGTTAAAGTTAAAGGAAAGTTGACAGTCCTGCCACTGTTTAACCTAAACCGTACCCCCCCCCATTGAATTTTAGCCTAACTCCATCAACAACCTCAGCCAAACTGACAACATTCAATCACCAATTCAATCACTTTCTAGATCTACACCAATATTTATTGAGTAATATAACTAATTTTTATTGTCGATTATCTAGGAATATTGTCAGGGAATATTATCTAGTAATATAACTAATTTTTATTGTCGATTATCCAGGAATATTATCTAGTAATATAACCAATTTTTATTGAGTAATATAACTAATCACTTTCTAGCTCTGCACCAACAAAGTTTGAAAACATTTATGATGAACAAGTTATATACCTTTCAGTTTGTTTTCAGAATGTCTTTTTCCGTTGGTCAAGCTATGGGAACGCCAAGTGCATCTTTCATGCACGTCAATGCCGATGTTGGTCTCCATAGCTCTGCATTTGCATCTCTCACAATATCAACCCAAACTTTTACAGCATTAAGTCCCAATGGATGACAATGGACCAGCGTTATCGGATCAGTTGATGCAATAGTTCCTTCAGCCACTACGTTTGTTCCACCCAAATCGATCAACTGGCATTTGCTATCTTATTTCCACTTTGCAATTGGCTGGAAAAAAGAGATTATTATGCAAAATATATACATACACATAATAAATAAACTTTCATACACAGGTAATTTCTTCAATTTTGAAAATTAATACTTACATGCTCTGATTTCTTCATGACCACGGGTGTAGATCTCATGGGAGAAGTCACATAATTTACACTGTCATTTACATTTTCTTTATCAACTTCAACTTTTGATTTTGGCCATGCTACTCTCCTACCAACTGCATCTTCAATGCACGACATATCCCGTGTGGGTCCCCACAAATAAGCATCTTTATTTATTACTTTGTCAACCGAAATCACAACGGCAGACGGACCAAGCGGAATACCATTAACAACATATTGTGGCTCTCTGGAGTAGACTCTTCCTTCGGCAACTACCCCTTCACCCTCATTCCAACCATAAATCTTGCATTTGTCGTCTTGGACAGTGCTGTTACTCTAAAAATGAGAAGAGTAATTTTAACAAACAAATAAATATAAAGATGGTTTATTTTAACAAACAAATAAATTTCTACTTAGCAAATTACTTAGCAAATCATTCACGGGTTATAAAATGAGAAGTGTAATTTTAACAAACAAATGAATATAAAGATGGTTTATTTTAACAAACAAATAAATTTCTACTTAGAAAATTACTTAGCAATTCATTCACAGGTTACAAAATGAGAAGTGTAATTCCAACCAAAATATTGTGGACGGTGCTGTTAATATAAAAAATTATTCAAATTTTTTTAAGATTTTAACAAACAAATAAATATACAAATGGATTAATTTGGGGTACTAATATCTAAAAACTAAAACTAAAACATTAGTATGTTTCAATGAGAAGTGTAATTCAACAGTTTAGTATGAGAAGTGTAAAATTTACCGTACTGACGTCGTTCAAATTTACACGCTGTGCCATCTTAATGCATGTTGATGGCCAAGCTACTACCTTATTTACAGCTTCTGCTAATACTCTCATTTTAGGTGTAGGCCTCCATAAATAAGTATCTGGTTTGTCCACGATATCTACAATAAGGCTCACAGCATTTGGTCCAAGATGAATGCCATTGACAACCGCAGTTGGGTCCCTAGACAACACCCTCCCATTGGCAACAACTTCACAGTTTCCATCCCAATTCAACATCGAACGTATATCGTCATTGCTCTGCAATTATTCAACCAAAAATTATAGCAATCACTGGATCAAAATTAAAAATCTAAATGTTATTTCTTGAGTAATATAATTATTATTTTTACCAATTCAAATGTGCTCCTTTTCGAACTTTCTACACCCTGCAGCAAAGCTCTAATATCAGGATATTTTAATCTTAAAAGCACTCAATTAAATGTAATATAGGCGTTTAATTGACTATCGAAAACTACTAAATGGACTTTGATCAGTTAATGTATTCTACAGCTATAAATGATGGGATGAAATTAATATGGCTACCGAAACAAGCAAGTGAAAAAAATAAAATTGAGTTGCTAAAATTAAAATGACCATACTTAAAATGGCAGAGAACATATAATAAGTTTGTGAGAGAGAATAAGTTTGTTCTTTTTAGTATTTTAAATTATATGGTGCTTTGAATTTTTTATTTTACATATATAAATTACTTTTAATAGTTTACCTTCTGGTTCATCAGAACCTGCAGCATACTCTTCATTTCTGCTATTTCCTCTCGACACTGCGATACTTTTTTATCTTTGGACTGGGCCACAGCTAGCTTGGTTAAAGTGCAACCCCTTTCCAATGCCCTTAACCGTCCTAGTTTATCTTGTCCGAGTACATGTACAAGAGAATCTCCACTGACATTCTGTGACGAACCGGAATGTGATAGGCTACCAAATTTTTTAATCTCCTCCTACATAAATAAATACAAATAGATAATGTACAATGGTAAAATTATCGTACTTTCGGATAATTTTTTATATACAGATAAAATAAAAAAACTTAAAATAGCATTTCTAGCTTCCGCGGTCACCGGTTCACCATTTTTTTTATGTGAGATTTAATCCAAACATCAGCTCTAGTTATGGACGATGGACTTGGACTTTCTTTTTTCTAAATTTAGGATAATATTAAATAAAAAACTGGACATGTATAAAATAATATTAAATAAAGCTATACTTAATTAACTAACCATGTCTTCGGTCAATCTAGCCATTCCCTTACGACCAGTTGTGTGTGGAAGTTGTTTATCCCTAAGGGCCGAATATTTCTCACTTCGTTTTTGTAAAATAGAAAGATATATTGTTGATATATTGTTACAGGATAATGGCAGCTTCGTTGTTTGAGAAAGTGAAGAGTGACAGAGAGAAGTTGATATATTGTTATAGGGCAATGGCAGCTTGATTGAGGAAGTGAAGAGTGACAGAGAGAAGTTGTTTGAGAAGTGTTTGATAAAGGCAATGTAAAGAAGAAACATGGATATTTTGTTTTGTAAATAGAGAACAAAAACTTGAAAAAAGTTGCTTGTAGTAGAGGAAAATTCAATGTATCATAAACTAAAAGACAAATGAAATAAAACAGTGAACATAATATCAAGTGAAAACAGTGAGCACAAGAAACAGATATGTAAAAATGAAAACTAAATTCTAAGATGCAATGCAATGTCTTTTTTTTTTTTTGGGTATATGCAATGCAAGCTTGTTGAAGTATGAAATGCAACGTAAAAAATGAAAACACAATACAGGAAATGAAATGTAAACGAAAACGAAATCCAAAAGCCAAAAGCCAAAAGCCAGGAAATGAAATGTAAAAAATGAAAACGAAATCCAAAAGCCAGGAAATGAAATGTAATAGCAAACTAGTTGAAAATTCCAATGCAAGATAAAAACAAATCCAACAATTTTTTTAATGCAAGCTAACACAATACAAAACCAAACACACAGCACTAAACTAAATTCAAGTGAACAAGAAATGTGTATAGAATGAACAAAGTTAAAATGGAAAGTGTTGAGTTGACATGCACACAAGAACAAAGAACAAAAATGCACAGTGAACATAAATGAAAAACAAATGAAACGCAAAATGTTTTCTTTTTTTGGGACTAAATCAAAACCATATGTGTTATTGGATAGTAAAATTGTTCTTTTGAAAATGATAATCAACTCTGCTGTGCAAATAACCATATGTGTTATTGGATCCCAATCATTAACTTTTAAAGTGTTCTAGCAAATAAAATGGTGAATAGTGTTACCTTAAACTCCAGACTTGTTTTTGCCTTCACAAACCTTATCCATTCATTCATGCTTTTGATGTTGGTAGGTTTCAGTTTTAGTCTTTCCTCTTCTTTCTCCGCTTTATTTAATTTTCTAACCAATTTACTTTTTGACGATCTCTAAATTACTCCTATTTGTTGAAATACAACTTTTCTTTGCCAATACTCTTCCAGTTTAAATCTAATTTGCAACAATACATGAAAACATGATATTAAAATCAAACAACAGCCATATGTATGCATCAAACAATTTTTTTCAGCCATAAAAATAATACGTGATGTAACAATGTAGCAATGTAGCAACTTGCAAACAGATTATAAACAACAAAAGCAATTTTTAACTCATACATGATTCGATTGCCACAAAACAACTTTTAACTCATCACTTAGATTCCTCCAATCATCAAGTGTGTATGGAACCAGCTCCCGCACAAGCGGTCTAAGAAAAGAGGATAAATGTACTGACCCTTTCTCTATTGGTATACCTATATCATTGAACTCAAGTTCAATTCGATCCTGACTGCTTAACGGGAGTCTTTTTGCTTTTGCTGGACCTCTACCGCCTCTTTTCCGAGATGTTATTCTGGATTCAGCTTCACTTGCTCTCCCAATTTCTCCCTCAGCATCATCAGTTTGTTCAGGAAGGATTTCATTTTCTGAGCGAAGTCCTTCTTCATTTGGGTCGGAGGGGGTAACAGGTGGCTCTTGTTCTTTGTCTTCATTGCAAACAATAGGTTGCTTCTTAGCGTTGACTGCTGGTTATTCACTGTCGGTGCAAGCACCAGCTGGAATCTTAACCTTTTTCTTTGGATTGTACTTCCGCTTTGACTTATACTTCTGAGATTCCTCATCAGCCTTTCTGTAACGACCCGAAAATTTCGATCCCGAAAATTCCAAATAGTTAGTGAAAAGAAGAAAAAAAGAAAGAAGAAGAAACATAAAACTCAAACTCATAATCTCACATTCGCAGCGGATAAATTATAATATCACATAAATAGTAGTTTTACAAAGAAGAACTACATCATTACACTTATATTTTTATACATCAGAGTTACAACCACTACACAACACTGGACAGTTTAAAACAACCTATCCTAGATAAACTATAATATATCACAGCGGAAATACCCCATACGTTTCCTGCCATTCAGCTCGTCTCTTGAGCTCCAGAACGTCCTTACCTGAAAATCTGTAATACTCAGTCTGACCCGAGCATTACATCAAAGTAACACCCGGGTCAGGCTGGAAACCAGCGTGAGCAAACCCTTCTAATATGGAATACAAAAGCATACAACTTATATAAACCCGGGTAACTTATCAATTTACAACTTCACAAGCTGTTATAAACATTACTTACATCACACCTTAATTTCTAAGTACCAAACTTAGATTAAATGGTCCAATTCACTTTAATCATACCATTTCATTCTATTGATTCCACACATCAAATTATAAAGAATCGAAGTGGTTTCGGGTATTTTCCAATACCCGACTCCGCTCTCTTCGAATGCAATGTCATCTAAACCCAAGTTATCCAATTAAATACAATCCAACTTTAATTGTCGAATAACACTTTTACACAGTAATTCATAATTGATTGATAATCATATTATCATCGTCCATCCAACATATCATATCACAAAGCAATTCATATCAGAGATATCAACCAATTCAAAGCACCCATCATCATTTAATCATTAATAAGCAAGATTGATCACTTCCATTAATTATATTAATTAATGATACTCAAATTACTTTCACTAGTTAATTATTCTTAAATTTCATATAATAATTAACCTTTAACTTAATTACATTCATTAATCAATCTTGTTAATCAAAATCAGAAATTAACTCTCCTTAATTACTTCTTCAAATAAACCAACTCCTTGATTAATTATATAAATTAATCCTTCAATTACACTGAGTAATCATTACTTAATTACTTCCCTTAAGTAATTATTCCTTACGCACTTCCCATCAAATAATTTCCCTTAATTAATTACATCAAATTAATTATTCTTAAACCAATCACACTAATTGCCTTTATTTACCATCTTAATTAACTAACTGTAATTAATTACTTTAACCCTTAATTAATTAATTAATTATTCTATGATCACCTTCAATGTTAAATTAATCTTTAATTACTTTTATCAAGTAATAATCCAATTGGTTAATTATCCCCACTTAATTAACCTTGATCATTAATTAATTTAACTTTTAATTAATAATTAAATTAATTAACCCTTAACAAATTAATTCTTTAATTAAGTAATTATTATTTAAGTAAATAAATCTCTAATTACTGATTAATAAATCTCTAATTAATTAATCCCCCCTTAATTTTTAATTAATTAATCCTTAATCAATAATTAATGAATTTCTCTTTAATCCATTTAGTTAATCTTTAATCACCAAAGGCCTTAATTAACCTTAAGATAACCCATTTATCTTTATTGATTTCTTAGTTATCATTAAAATTTAAATCATTTTAATTAACCACTTAATTTCATTACTAATTAAATTTTAACTCAACCAAAAATTTACTTGATACATTAAAGTTAATATAAATTACACTCTTTAAATTAGCCAAACATTTGAATGACCCATTATTATTATTAAGGAGTAATAGTTAAGAAAATTGTCAAACTTTTAAACTTGTTAATCCATTTCCTATTAAATTCTTGGCCCAAACTTCCTCTGGCCCAAACTTTTTTCTTTTCCTCTCTTCGTTACTTCTTCCCGTCCTCTATCTTCCACCATCATTTACCTGAAACGATGTATACGTGCACGAATACGTATCCATGCACATGCAACCCAGTTCCTTCGTTATGCCGCCGATCATCCATGCAAACCTCGTCCGATTATCCCATTCCATCCAACCATCCAGGGCTCGACGAACGGCCTTGCTCGAAAAAACACTCTTCGACCACCTGCTGGAAACGAACTGATACCCATCAATCACTATATTCCGACCATCCTTACCATCATATGCCCTTAAATTTCATCGGAATACTCACCTCCTCCTCCTGCATCATTTCCCCCACGCGTGCAGCCTTCAATCATCCTCCTTGCTTCGTTATTCATCCCGGAACCAAAGGTCAAACGAAGAACGCTTAAACCCTAAAATCCAATCGACCACCTACCACGATCATCTAGAAATTCCAGCATTATTTTTCTCGTGTTCCCCATGCCCTATTCCTTATCTACGCCAAGTATCTCACCTCTAAATTAACTCAACCACCTGAATTAGCCGACTCACCCAATTTCGATCATCCCCCAAATACTCACTAACCACTAACCTAAAAATTAAAATATGGTTGTTAAAATTCATGAAATTTCAATACCAATCAGATTGCATATTGAATACGAGAAATTTCAGACATTTAAATTTTCTGATTTAAAAGAGTTTACTATTATTTCTAGATTTTGAGTTAATTTCTAAATTAAATTTTTGGAAACCATGTTAGACTTAATATTTCACTACTGTCGTTTTTTTTTCGAAGCCAAAATCACTTGCATAAAAAGGGTTTGAGTTTGGGCATCAGGTTTAAACCTGTAATATTCAACAGAGGCCATCTTGTTCCAGACATGTACACAGTTACTATCATACGAATATATGCATAAATCATTATCTATCAACATGCATAGCATAATTCATATCATGTTCCAATCATCGTCACATGAAATTCCAAATATATCAGAAATTTCAGAGTTTACTCACCATTTGAAAAAAAACATAGGAGACTGTAACTTGAAATCTGGAATTTTGTTTTGGGTCTGGAACTTGTTATTTGAGTTTTCAAAGACTGGAAACAGCGACTGAATTGAACTGTACTTGATGTTGAGTGGCATTCCTTGCTTGATCTTGTACTTAAGCTCAGGTTAAAATTTTGAAAACTGTTGCTTGATTTTATTTCATTCTCAGTTCTGGGTTTTAGTTTGGAAGATAAAAAGAAGAAAGAATTGAGGATTGTAAAGCTTTGAACTAAAATCAAATGGCCAGGTTTCTTTCTGATTTAAATTTCTTGTTTTGAGGGATGATTTCGAATTGTTTTGAGAATTTTCAAGTTGAAGAGTTGGTTTTCAGATTTGTTTAGAGAAATTGGTTTGAGTTGAGTAAAAGATAGAAAAGAAATTGAAGAATGGGAAAACAATGTACATAGTTTGAAATTTGATTTATCAAAAATAAAAGAAGAATCAAATTTGCCAAGGCCACTTGTCCTCTTAGGTGCTTATTTGTTTACACATATGCATAAAATTATACAAATGTCTTTAACATATATTATAATGTTTACAAGTGTTAAACTTGTCTTTTTACTAATTCATATATATATTTATGTAATATTTACATGTTATATATTGTATTTATCTTTATAATTTAAGCCTTAAAATTTATATAAAATATACATATGTGAATTCATGTAAACATTTATAATTGACTTATGCTTTGATCCAATTAAATGTATCATATGTTTATATGCTTTAGAATTTTATTTTAACTCTAAACATGTTTACAAACCAAATTTATCTTATGTTAGAAATTTAAAAAAAAAAAATATGTATATATATATATATATATTGGAAATGGAAAATATTGTTTTGAACTTAATAAAGCGTTTCCAATTTTAAATAATTTATAAAGGAGATTATCACATTTATTTATTTAATCTATAAATCAGTATTTCAATTTAAATTAGATAATTATTCAATTATCTAATGCCCAAAAATCCGGGTTATCACATTCTTCCCCCCTTAGAATCTTTTCATCCTCGGAAAGGAACGAAGCCAGAATTTATTAAAATGCTTATTATTAGAAAAATTATTCTTTGAAACGCCTTTAAAACACTTTTTTAAAATATATATGATATTATAAAATAGTTTTTATAAAAATACTTTTTATAACTCGATGTTTCAATAAGTCTGTCCTCGTTCTCACAGAAATTCGGACATACGTTGATCAGGCGTAAGACTGAAAATCTACAAGTGCTTGGCAGACCCGTTTTCAACATCCAGTGAAAATACTTTGAAAATAATTTTATTGAAAATATAGAAAACATTTTTGAAAATAAAGGAATATCTTTGGTGAGAATGCTCTGGAAATCATCACCCCCATCCATGGTCGCAGTTACATTCCAGGGTTACGTTGTCATCGCAGCAAAAGTCCATGTAACTGCAGGCTCTCCGTGACCTCTCGATTACGCCATGGATCCCACGACAGATCGCAGTTACATTCCAGGGTTACGTTGCCATCACAGCAAAAGTCCATGTAACTGCAGGCTCTCCGCGGCCTCTGATTTTCGCTGTCAAAATGAAACTTCTCCACTCCTACATAGGTCGCAGTCTACCGATATAAAATCAAACGCAGACTGTTGGCTCTCAGCGGCACACACGACTTTCGCTATGTTACCATAGGTCGCAGTCTACCGATATAAAATCAAACGCAGACTGTTGGCTCTCAGCGGCACACACGACTTTCGCTATGGTATACTCTACTCATAATCCTCAGGAACTAGTTTTGTCTGGACTCCTCACAGGATCAATTTTAGAACCTCCCTTGGGGCTCAAGGCAGCACCACCCGGTGGCACTCCTGAGAAGTTCATTTCAAGGGAGCGCCTTTTTCCCCAGAGCCATCATCAAAACATTTTATACTATACACATATAGTTTATTTCAAATCATACACCTAGTATGATCTCATACAAAACTCCTTTACACAAAATCGATTATTCCAAAATCGATAATTCTCAAACTAGGCTTTCCAAATTCTCATATTGATTTTACCCAAAAATCAAAAGCCTTTCCAAATCCAAAGGTTCCCAAAACCTTTTCTAAAATCCTCATAAGATCCTTTATATATATATATATATATATATATATATATATATATATATATATATATACAGATATATATAATTTTTAAAACTTTGGATCATTTCAAACTTGTATAAAACTCCTTTTATACTTCAAACGTTTTCAAAAACACTTTTTCTTCTGGCAAATGATTCAACAAGGGGGTGTTTCATTTTATAAAACAAAAATATTTAACTTTGTTTACTCAAAATCAAATATTCAAATTTGATTACCCTTTTTAATATCATTTTCATTCAAATCCGTATGATGTAAACATATCATCCGTACGATATACCAATCTGATTGCTCACTCGACCACACTTCACTTCCAAACTAGTATCTTCCACCCGATTTCCTAGTGCGGACACAGATCTAGTTTCTTGATCAGAAAGCATCATTGTCCTTGCATAGTCATAACTATGATAGAGAATATCCAGAACCAATCAATAATCCATATGCAAGTTCGCCGTCGAAAATCGAGTGAAAAATCCCAACTCGGATCGACATACTATCTCGAAATTCTATGCTCGAATCTGGATCAAATCATTATGCGAATAGAATAACATACGTACACCCTACGTATTTAACTTCATTGATTATTAGCCAAATCAATTTCTCTTTCTATTCACATTCACTTTAATTTTCATTCACTTACTCGCAATTGCTTCAATCCATTTGGATTATCACCTCTATTCTTATCTCAATTGGGTATTTAACCAATAATAGTTTGAACTCCAACCAGTTTATTTAGAAAATAGCTTGAAAATTTTAAAAATAGATAAGTAGTTGGAAAATAATTTCTAGTTTGTAAAATAGGTGTAAAATAGTTAGAAAATAGTTAAAATAATTATATAAATTTTAGATAATTGCAAAATAATAGTAAGATAGTAATTAGTTTTGTAAATAGTTGAAATATAGTAATTAGGTTATAAAACAGTTGGAAAATTGTTAAACAGTTTCAAAAATAATGGTAAAACAAGTATAAGATAGTTTGGCTTTTAAAAGAATGTTTGTATATATATAATGAATAGCTTGGAAAAATAGGCTTATATTATAACAATTTATATTAAAAAAAAATAGTCCAGAGTCAAAACTGCTCACTTTCCAATCTCCATTCTCATCAATTCAATTTAAATTTCCACTTCCTATTAAATTGACCTAATTCCAATTTAAATAACTTCAATTTCCATTGAAATTGATTCAACCCCAATTCGAGTTGAATTAACCTCAATTTCTTTCCACATTCAATTTGAAATAATTTCAATTCAAATTCCAAATTTAAACCATCTCGAATTATATAAATTCGAGTTAATACTTCAAATGTTGATTTAATTCCTTTAAATCAATTTACCTTTAAAGTTTTAAACAATTCAATTCATTGTTCAGTCCTAACATATTATACCACAAATCAAATTAACCTTTATTTTTACACCAATAACCCAAACCTTTAAACAATTTTAATTTTGAGTCAAATTCTCAAAATTCCATTTTAAATTATCTTTACTTAACTTTTTCCAAAGTTCAAATAGGAGATCAAAACAATTTTATCTTAAAATTTTAATTTATTACTCAATTTTATCCTCCAGTTTAAAACTAGTTCCTTAAAAAATTTCAATTTACAAGTGTAATTATTCAAATTTCAGTTCAAAGTAATTCCTTATCCTTAATTTCAAATTAAAAGTGTGATTTTCCTTTTATCCCAATAATGGATATATTACCACACTTCATTTCTCATTTATTTAAACAAATCTAATTTCAGCTTAAAGATTATTAATAACAACGGGATGGTATCATTCAAATTATTTTAAAACATCCATCCATTTCCAATTTTCAGATCTCAAACCCATTTTGAGATCACCTAAACTTCCCAAGTTAAATTTCAATTTCATCTTGAAATTTCCAAATCAGGTTGGCCATTCCAACTTATTTAACTTTTCCCCAAGTTAAACTCAATTCACTTAATCCAGTCAACCTTACCCAATTTGAACTTCCATTTCAAATTTTGAACTTTTCATAAATAATCTTCCCACTTATTAAGTTCAAAAACTTAGCACTTCGGGTATCACATCTTATTCCAAATTCAAAACTCAACATTTAGAGTTTATTTCAAACCACCTTTGATATTATGTATATCCACATATATACATATTAACTTCTTTCACATACCAAGTTATACTTTAAAATTTTAAACCACCTTTGGTTTTTAATTCAAAACAAATTTCTTTAAAGTTTATAAACAACTTCTTATTCTAGAGTAAGATTACATTCAAAATAGTTTGAATAATATTATTTCCTTTAAAATTTTGAAAACAATCTTCAAATGTTTAAATTTAGAATTTAGAACTTCACAGTTTGAAACCCACTTCAATTTACATGTCATGCTTATTTAAAGGTTACCCCCTTAAAACATTTTACTTTTGCTTACTCATTAATACACATTTTATTATTAAACACAACAATTATTTATAATAATAACCCAGATTATCATACCTGAATTCCAATTTATTATTATCTTATTCTGACATTCATTCCCAACTTCAAGATTTTAATTTCCGTTTGAATTTATTTCAAACTTATCTTTAATTTAATTTGAATTTGGTTGTTTTCTATTACTACTTAATTTAATTCCAAAAATTTGACAACCAATTAGCTTAATATTTATTAGAAAGAAATATTGCTTTATATATCAAAATATATTCTTACAAAATCATTTAAAATCTTTATATAAGAAAATAACAAATACGCTCTCTCTCACACACACACACGCGCACACACACACACACGCACACACACACACACACACACACACACACACATATATATATATATATATATATATATATATATATATATATATATATATATACGTACCCAACTCATCCTAGGGTACCATTGACCCTATCCTTAATGAGTAATCACACCAGAGCCAAGGTTCTCGCTTAACCTTCAGGTCTGATACCAAATGTAATGACCCGGAAATTTCGATCCCTAGAATTCCAGATAGTTAGTGAAAAGAAGAAAAAAAGAAAGAAGAAGAAACAGAAAACTCAAACTCAGAATCTCACATTCGCAGCGGATAAATTATAATATCACATAAATAGTAGTTTTACAAAGAAGAACTGTATCATTACACTTATATTTTTATACATCAGAGTTACAACCATTACACAACACTGGACAGTTTAAAACAACCCGTCCTAGATAAACTATAATATATCCAGCGGAAATACCCCATACGTTTCCTGCCATCCAGCTCGCCTCCTGAGCTCCAGAACGTCCTTACCTGAATATCTGTAATACTCAGTCTGACCTGAGCATTACCTCAAAGTAACACCCGGGTCAGGCTGGAAACCAGCGTGAGCAAACCCTTCTAATATGGGATACAAAAGCATACAACTTATATAAACCCTAGTAACTTACCAATTTACAACTTCACAAGCTGTTATAAACATTACTTACACCACACCTTAATTTCTAAGTACCAAACTTAGATTAAATGGTCCAATTCACTTTAATCAATCCATTTCATTCTATTGATTCCACACATCAAATTATAAAGAATCGAAGTGGTTTCGGTATTTACTAATACCCGACTCCGGTCTCTTCGAATGCAATGTCATCTAAACCCAAGTTATCCAATTAAATATAATTCAACTTTAATTGTCGAATAACACTTTTACACAGTAATTCATAATTGATGGATAATCATATTATCATCGTCCATCCAACATATCATATCACAAAGCAATTCATATTAGAGATATCAACCAATTCAAAGCACCCATCATCATTTAATCATTAATAAGCAAGATTGATCACTTCCATTAATTATATTAATTAATGATCCTTAGATTACTTTCACTAGTTAATTATTCTTAAATTTCATATAATAATTAACCTTTAACTTAATTACATTCATTAATAAATCTTGTTAATCAAAATCAGAAATTAACTCTCCTTAATTACTTCTTCAAATAATCCAACTCCTTGATTAATTATATAAATTAATCCTTCAATTACACTGAGTAATCATTACTTAATTACTTCCCTTAAGTAATTATTCCTTCGTACTTCCCATCAAATAATTTCCCTTAATTAATTACATCAAATTAATTATTCTTAAACCAATCACACTAATTGCCTTTATTTACCATCTTAATTAATTAACTATAATTAATTACTTTAACCCTTAATTAATTAATTATTCTATGATCACTTTCAATATTTAATTAAATTTTAGTTACTTTTATCAAGTAATTATCCCATTGGTTAATTATTCCCAGTTAATTAACCTTGCTCATTAATTAATTTAATTTTTAATTACTAATTAAATTAATTAACCCTTAACAAATTAATTCTTTAATTAAGTAATTATTATTTAAGTAAATAAATCTCTAATTACTGATTAATAAATCTCTAATTAATTAATCCCCCCTTAATTTTTAATTAATTAATCCTTAATCAATAATTAATGAATTTCTCTTTAATCCATTTAGTTAATCTTCAATCACCAAAGGCCTTAATTAACCTTAAGATAACCCATTTATCTTTATTGATTTCTTAGTTATCACTAAAATTTAAATCATTTTAATTAACTACTTAATTTCATTATTAATTAAATTTTAATTCAACCAAAAATTTACTTGATACATTAAAGTTAATATAAATTACACTCTTTGAATTAGCCAAACATTTAAATGACTCATTATTATTATTAAGAAGTAATAATTAAGAAAATTGTCAAACTTTTGAACTTGTTAATCCATTTCCTATTTAAATTATTGGCCCAAACTTCCTCTGGCCCAAACTTTTTTTCTTTTCCTCTCTTCGTTGCTTCTTCCCGTCCTCTATCTTCCACCATCATTTACCTGGAACGATGTATACGTTCACGAACACGTATCCATGCACGTGCAACCCGGTTCCTTCGCTATGTCGCCGATCATCCATGCAAACCTCGTCCAATCATCCCATTCCATCCAACCACCCAGGGCTCGACGAACGGCCTTGCTCGAAAAAAACACTCTTCGACCACCTGTTGGAAACGAACTGATACCCATTAATCACCATATTCCGACCATCCTTACCATCATATGCCCTTAAATTTCATCGGAATACTCACCTCCTCCTGCATCGTTTCCCCCACGCGCGCAGCCTTCAATCATCCTCCTTGCTTCGCTATTCATCCCGAAACCAAAGGTCAAACGAAGAACGCTTAAATCCTAAAATCCAATCGACCACCTACCATGAACGTCTAGAAATTCCAGCATTATTTTTCTCGTGTTCCCCATGCCCTATTCCTTATCTACGCCAAGTATCTCGCCTCTAAATTAACTCAACCACCTGAATTAGCCGACTCACCCAATTTCGATCATCCCCCAAATACTCACTAACCACTAACCTAAAAATTAAAATATGGTTGTTAAAATTCATGAAATTTCAATACCAATCAGATTGCATATTGAATACGAGAAATTTCAGACATTTAAATTTTCTGATTTAAAAAAGTTTACTGTTATTTCTAGATTTTGAGTTAATTTCTAAATTAAATTTTTGGAAACCATGTTAGACTTAATATTTCACTGCTGTCGTTTTTTTTTCGAAGCCAAAATCACTTGCATAAAAAGGATTTGAATTTGGGCATCAGGTTTAAACCTGTAACATTCAACAGAGGTCATCTTGTTCCAGACATGTACACAGTTACTATCATACGAATATATGCATAAATCATTTTCTATCAACATGCATAGCATAATTCATATCATGTTCCAATGATTGTTACATGAAATTCCAAATATATCAAAAATTTCAGAGTTTACTCACCATTTGAAAAAAAACATAGGAGACTGTAACTTGAAATCTGGAATTTTGTTTTGGGTCTGGAACTTGTTATTTGAGTTTTCAAAGACTGGAAACAGCGACTGAATTGAACTGTACTTGATGTTGAGTGGCATTCCTTGCTTGATCTTGTACTTAAGCTCAGGTTAAAATTTTGAAAACTGTTGCTTGATTTTATTTCATTCTCAGTTCTGGGTTTTAGTTTGGAAGATAAAAAGAAGAAAGAATTGAGGATTGTAAAGCTTTGAACTAAAATCAAATGGCCAGGTTGCTTTCTGATTTAAATTTCTTGTTTTGAGGGATGATTTCGAATTGTTTTGAGAATTTTCAAGTTGAAGATTTGGTTTTCAGATTTGTTTAGAGAAATTGGTTTGAGTTGAGTAAAAGATAGAAAAGAAATGAAGAATGGGAAAACAATGTACATAGTTTGAAATTTGATTTATCAAAAATAAAAGAAGAATCAAATTTACCATGGCCACTTGTCCTTTTAGGTGCTTATTTGTTTACACATATGCATAAAATTGTACAAATGTCTTTAACATATATTATAATGTTTACAAGTGTTAAACTTGTCTTTTTATTAATTCATATATATATTTATGTAATATTTACATGTTATATAATGTATTTATCTTTATAATTTAAGCCTTAAAATTTATATAAAAATATACATATGTGAATTCATGTAAACATTTATAATTAACTTATGCTTTGATCCAATTAAATGTATCATATGTTTATATGCTTAAGAATTTCATTTTAACTCTAAACATATTTACAAACCAAATTTATCATTAGTTAGAAATTTTAAAAAAACAAATTATGTATATATATATATTGGAAATGGAAAATATTGTTTTGAACTTAATAAAGCGTTTCCAATTTTAAATAATTTATAAAGGAGATTATCATATTTATTTATTTAATCTATAAATCAGTATTTCAATTTAAATTAGATAATTATTCAATTATCTAATGCCCGAAAATCTGGGTTATCACACTTTCTCTGGTTGCAAGTACGTACAAAGGTTGAATGCATCTTTTTCTGCAAATGAAACAAAAAAACAGTAACTTATTTTGAGAATACTTCATATAAAGGGCAGTTAACAGTATCTATAATGTAACCTTGAATACAATAGTTATTAATACATGTATATGAACTCTGTAATGTAAACTCTATAAATAATCACATTAATACTTAATAATGGAATAATCATAACATATAATTTCTGTAAATGTATATTAATATGTTTTTTATGCTTGCATTTACAAATGAAGGCACCTAACATCTAATAAAAAAAAGCACAACACACTCAACAAAATTTGCAAGCTCTCACAAGCACAAAACATAGCAATGCAAACTCACACACAACTCACACAAGCACACAATACACAACATATTCACAAACCCAACTCACCCTACAGACAGTCAGACAACCCTCACAAACACAGTACTCACAAACACATATGTAGACTAACTACCCACTTACCTTATCAGTCACTATCCTCTGGTTATCACTCACTGTCTTCTGAGTTCCGATTCTTTATTATTATTTATCTGTTAATATGGAGCAAATACTTGGTATTTTAAGCAATACCATGCTCAAGTATTTGTTTTATATAGTAGATAAATGTTGTGTAATAAAAAGATAGTATTAATATGCACCTTATGTAAATGAAAATATTCCAAAGTTGAAAAATTGTATTACATAAACAGTTTTACAGTGCCTTGTGATATGAGTCTATGAGAGGACATGCCCAAATCATAATTTGATATCATATAACACATAAAGCAATATGAATACACTGTTGTAGTTACATACTAAATCAATCAAAAAACAACAAAATATGCCCAACTTCCAATTATGGACCATATATGTCAAGGGAAGATTATCACACAAACATTAACTTGAATCGCTATTAGACTAGAAAAAATATGCCAATGATTTGTAAAGAAAAAGAAAAGGGGGAGGAAATATTTACTTAAGCTAAGAGAAACATGCAGTACTTATAACTGAAAAATATCACCGAATGCTAGAAAATGAATGTGTCCACTTCATAATTTAATTTATTCTTATATCAACAAAAAGATAACTATAGATTGTTTCCAAGCTAAAGTACAAATCCTTTAGACACATCTTCCCAAGCTATCTAACCTTATTGACATCCATGAAACCATTTAGCACATCTTCCTAAGATAAAGTAGAAATCCTTTGGAAGTTAAGATAAACATAAAATTACTTCTTTCCTTTTGAGAAAACAAAATATTTTTTGACAATTACACAACAGGGAACAAACTTGGCATAAGAATGGAATTAAATTCAACATAAAAATAATATTAAATTTGATTTGACATATCAAATCCAAATAGAGTCAGCAAAAAAGAAATATATTACAAAATTAAAATAGAAAAAAAATGAGTTATATGGAGAAATGATGCATGCTAGAGTTGAAATGAAGATCCTCAATCAGAAGCTGACCATACATCTTCAAATGACATATATGTAAGGTTTAATGCTAGATTTTGATTCTGGAGTAGTAGACAGAACAAAGGTGGTAAATGTCAAAGCTGTCATGAAACAAGGAAAAGAAACTACTTGATTGTAATACATTTTTCAAATGATAGTACAACAAATTTTATAATCTACTCAAGTAGAACATATAATCTACTCAAGTATGCCTTCGCAATCCTCTCTAACATAACTAACATCTTCATCATCCATTTCGGTTATTTCGTTACCTTCCACGACTTGGATATCTTCCTCGATGCAATCGTGATCCTATCATTAAAACTTCTTGATGGTGCTTTCATTACAACATACCAATTAGAAACATCATTCTCTCTTGAATAAAATACTTGTCTTGCTTGAGATGTAAGTATGTATGGATCTCGTGAAAATGATGCTTGCTGTAAATTAACAAGAGTGAACCTATCATCATCAACTTTTACTCCATTTCCTTTATACGCCCAACGACACTTAAAAACTGGAATATAAAACGTATGATAATCGAATAAAATTATATCTGTCAATATTCCATAGTAAGTGACCACATCAACCGCTTGGGATATATCTTTTGCACTTGCTCTACACATAGTAGTCGCATCAAAAGTCACCCCACAGTTCTGAGTTTCACTCCCTACATCTTGTATATGAAAACATAGCTCATTGATGATATATCCGTTGTAAGACATGGCATCATCCTTCGGATCAAAAGCAATCCCTCTTAACATGTCATCATGATCCTTGGAGGTAATAGGTATCTACAACAAATTTTATTTAGCATGTATATTTTATAGTAAGATTAATAGTCAAAGAGAATATACTTGAAATCTAACTAACCTTTCTTTTAATCCAATCGGCAAATTTTTTTGTATGTTTTTCCCATAGTAAGGTTGCATTTTTTGTCATGCGTGGGTCTGACTTTTCTAATTCCTCCAAATGCAAACTAGTATTGAATAATTGATTATAAGTTATACATAGCATTACGAACACATCAAAATAATTAAAACAATATAACATACACTTACTCTATAAATGGTTCCACCACAGCCATATTCATTAACACGGCTAAATGAGCACTTTCTTTGTCATTAACTGACAGTTTAACTGTCTTGGATATTGAAATCGGACGTCCCTCGAGTATTACACTGCTTTCATAATCTTCATTTCGAGCTTCTTTCTCCTCTATATGTCCTGATTTTTTCAAAAATTCATCGAAAAACATCATGGATTCTTTTGCAAGATAGGATTCTGCAATACTTCCCTCTGGTCGTGCATAGTTTCTGACATAGTCTTTAAGTGTCATCATGTATCTTTCGAATGGGTACATTCAACGAAAATGAACCAGTCCACACATTAGTGCTTCTTTTCCAAGATGAATGGATAAATGTACCATTATATCAAAAAAAGATGGTGGGAAATATTTTTCAAGCTCACATAAAACTTCAATAATCTCAACATTGATTTGTTCTACCTTCTCTCTATCAAGAACACGTTGACATAATTTGTTGAAAAAAGAAGATAAGCGAATTATTGTTTTTCTTGCCTTCTTTTCCATTAATCCTCTCGATGCTACTGGCAATAACTGTTGCATTAATACATGGTAATCATGTAACTTCAATCCGCTAATTTTGCAATCTTGCAACGAAATTCGATTTTTCAAATTTGAACAGTAGCCATCTGGTCCTTTGAAATCGTACAATCTTTTGCAAAAAAATTTCTCTCGGATTTTGACAACATGTATGGAGCTGGTGGAAGATATGTTTTATTCCCACGAGGTTGTGCATGAAGCTCATTTAGAATTCCCCAATCCTCTAAATCCTTTCTACAGTTGGTTCTATCTTTTGATTTATTACCATGCAACATCGTGCCCAATAGGCTTTCACCAATGTTTTTCTCCACATGCATCACATCTATATTGTGATGTAATGGAAGCTCCTGCGAAAACCAAAACTATAACGCATTATTGGGTTTTTCTTCTATTAAAACAATGAAAAATAAATAAACTAACCACTAACCTTCCAATAAGGCAAATCAAAGAAAATTGATCTTTTTTTCCACCTCGATAGCTCCATTTATGTAGAATCGTTAGTATTATCATCTTCATCTTCTGTATCATAAACACACTTTCTCTTCTTACTTTTCTCTTCTTTTTCTTTTCCAAAATCATTTGGATAATCCTTCAACAATGCATGAATGTTTCTCCCAGTTAGTATTCTAGGAGCACTACCTTTCTCTATGGTGTTATCAAACAATGCCTTTTGTTTCCTCCGTGAATCTGAAGCTGGTAGAAATCTTCTATGACCCATGTAGATGCTCTTTCGACTATGATTCAACCAACAAGAATGGGTATTGACACCACATAATGGGCAAGATTTCCCCCCCTTCACACGACATCCAACAAGATTTCCATAAGCCGGAAAATCGTTAATCGTCCATAGCAAAATTGCATTCAGTTTAAACAAAGTTTTATTAAATGCATCATAAGCATCAACTCCATTACACCACAAATGATGCAAGTCTTCCACCAAAGGCGCCAAATATACATCAATATCATTCCCGGGTTGCTTTGGGACTGGAATAAGTAAAGTTAACATAATATTTTCCTTCTTCATACACAACATAGGCGAGAGATTGTATGTCACAAGCATCACTGGCCAGCAACTATATTTCGAACTCAACATGGAAAATGAATCGAATCCATCTGTAGCAAGACCAAGCCTAAGATTGCGTGGATCAGATGAAAAAGATTTATACTTTTCATCCACCATTTTCCATGTCGTAGAATCCACGGGATGACGTATTTTTCCATCGTTGCTTGTATTATTAAAATGCCATCTTAAATCTTCTGCCATCTTTTGAGATCTATACATTCTTCTAAATCTCGGAATTATTGGAAAGTATCTCAATACTTTAACTGGAATACCTTGTATAACCTCTTCAGTATCTTGATTTTTCTTCCATCTTGAAGAACCACATTTTGGACAACTTTCTAAATCTTTGTATTCTTTTCTGTAAAGGCAATAGTCATTCTCACAAGCATGTATCTTTTCAAAACCCATGTCGAATGCTCTAAGAAATTTCTTTACTTCATATAAGTTTTTGGGAAGCACGTTATCCTTCGGCAGAAATAAATGTTGCACAGTTAAAAGCTTATCAAACCCACTATCTGACAAGCCAGTCTCACATTTAAGATTATACAAGACGGTGATAGCAGATAATTTCGTGTGATTTATGCAACCAGGATATAATGGAGTTTCTGCATCTTCCAAGTTCTTGAGTAACTCATCCTCTTTTCTTTGAGAATTAACATTATCTTTGTCATCCTCAAAAAAATCTTGATTCAAAAAATCTTCATCTTCATAGTGAATCATCTTGAATAGATCATATACATCAAATGTATTTGTTTTCTTCTCTACATTTATCTCTTCATCATGGTTAAACCATACACTACCCATGTATTTAGGATCCATTCCTTTTATAATTAAATGTTCAACGATGATTTGTTCATCATGACAACTAAGATTCCGACAATCCTTGCAAGGGCATAAATTTTTTTCTACGCTTCTTGCATTCCTCTTTGCAGCATTCACAAAATTCATTGCTCCTTGTCGGTACTCTATACTAGTTCTATGAAAAAAGTAAAACAAATAAAAAAATTGAGCTTTAATATTAGATTATATGTTATAATTCTCAAAGTACATATTAAGTTAATCATGGTTTTATCACCTGCTTAAAAAACCCAGTCTTTTTCCATTTTCGACATATGAAGGCAAATAAGTTTTCAATCTTTGACGTATAAATTGGTTATCTGTTGTAATCAGAAAAATAACTAGACGTTGAAGTTATTACCCAAAAAAACATCCAAGCATCTTATAAATAATGCACTATCTGGAACATTGGTAACACGCCCATAGTAAGGATAATAAGCTACAATAAACCACATAAAATGAATAATAACAGAGATAGCATGTGCTGCAGTGAATGAAATAACAGAGATAGTTTTTATTTTTAGGATACTGCATACATGAATCAAACCCCGTTCACAAGGTTACATAGATTTGTTTTTCTTCGTTTGGTGACTGAAATTATGACGCATTTGCTGAAAATATAAGCATATAGATATGTATCCATGAGATAACTGCATGTGACCATGTAAACGCATCTGTCGAAAAATTATTTATGGAAAAATAACACATACGTTTTTCTTATTCAAACTCATTCTTATCTATCGTTTATATATTATATACATATAAATATACATGCTTCATTTCAACATTCAGTGACATGCTTCTAAAATTATAATCAAGTATAGAGATTATATCGAGTTTTACTTACAGTTTCTTTCGCAATGGCACAAGTAAAGCATGGGAATATGATTAATCCTCATATTGGTAATGAAGAAGAATATCAAGAAAACAATGGTTATGATGGATATTTGAGCTCTTTATCAGAAGAAGAAGAAGAAGATGATGATAACTGCAATTCAATTGGTGAAAATTCATCTGAAGATGAAGATTTTATAGACGATTTGAATTCATCTTCATGTTCTTCGAATTCTTCCTTATCATCATCGAATTCATCACTTTATGATATGTCATCTCTCATTTCACATCTTCCTTTGAAGTAAGTTTTTGTTGAATTGTGTTCTGATTTTGCTTCTTTTCATATGTAGAACATTTTTTTGCTCAGATTTCTTTTTCTTAATTTCTTTCTTTTGTTTTTTATTTTTTATGTCCAAAACATTAATCATACATAAATAATTTATGGTATCATAACATTCATAACACGTATACATAAGTTTTCATATACAAGTTGTCTAACAAATCATTTGAATTTCAGGAGAGGTTTATCAAAACACTACGAAGGAAAATCACAGTCGTTTACATCACTATCGAGCATGAAGAGTTTGAAGGATCTAATTAAAACTGAAAACCCATCAAATAAGAAGATCAAAGCATTGAAAAATAATAGTTGGAGTATGATGAATTCATCTAGAATTAGAAAGAAGAAAAGCTCTAAAGGATCAGTAAGCTCTTCGTTAAGAAACTTGAGGAGGAATGATAGTTTTTTCAGAGGCCAACCATGTAAATGCAAATAAAAAAATAACATAAATTGGATACAATTAAAGCAAGCACATTGTTTGTGACAAAATTGGTCACAAACCCCAAGTATCGTGAAAGCACCGAACAACGAATATAAATCAACAATATCCAAGCACAAGTCTCAGATCCAAGCAAGCAACAAGCAGCAATCCAAAAATAACAATTAGAAATGCAAGATTTATAGTGGTTCGGCTATCTCCGGCCTACGTCCACTTCAATGTTTTAACTTTTATTAATGTTCTTTGCTGGTTACAAATGATTGCAGCAGTTACAATGATTGAATTTCGGCTATAACAGCGATGGAAGGAAGTAGAATCGAGTCCGGCAATGTCTGGGCGTTGAATGGCCCAAAAGATCCCTTTTTCTATAGGCTTCAGGGGGCTATTTATAGGCGTAGGAGGCTCAGAACTCGCTCAAACTCTAGGAGACTTTTTCTAGCACGTGAGTGGGCCCACGCGACCGACCCCACCAATTTTCAACTCGCTCTGAGATCGATACAAAGTGATTTCGTATCCATCAAGAAATGATCCAATCGAGCTGAAACTTGGCAGGAGCAATCTTTACCTTGTATGGAAGCTTCTGTGAAAATTTCGTTGCATTTGGATCGGTGGATCTTAAGTTATGATCGATACAAACTTGGGTTTTCCGTTGGCTGTCATCTTCGAATTCATCAGTTCGAATCCATCACTTTCGACACGATGGAGGCATGTGCGCGTGCGATGACGTGTCGCGAAATCCTTGGGTTGGTCCACCTTCCTCACTGTGTTGAACGCTTCTTTCCTGGAGACGTGGACTTGCATCCATGTTTTATGCTTCGTACATATCCATAACATCGCAATGGCATGCTCGTACCCATCGATTCGCGCTTCTCTTGGCATCGATTCTAGGAGTACACTTCGCATCGATCATTCACGAATTGATCGATACGAAATGACCATGAGGGGTTATCGATACGAAGTGGTTGTGATGAAATGGATACGAAGCTTGCCCTTATGATGGATACGAACGAGACCTTACCTGATGGATACGAAGAAAGCTTTTCCTGATGGAGTCGAACTGAGCTCCAGTGATCGATACGAGACCATGGACTCGAAATGTAATACCTGTCCCCATCCTGATCGATACGAAACATATCGATTCTACAAACCTCCGCACGCTTGCCTAACAACCTGGGTGTGTTGCCATCGAGTCGAAATCCTCCTAGCCTTCCTCTCCGATTGATGCGAAGTCATCGAGTCGAACTAGAACCTAACCGATGCGAACTTCACTGAGCCGAACCCATGCCGATCGATACGAACGGTATCGATACGAATGGTATTGATACGAGTGGTATCAATACGAACACAATCCCTGATCGATACGAACACGGTCGATTCGAATTGGTGTACGAGGATGGATACGAAACCGGAGCTTTTCTCTTTAAATTGCATCCATCATAACTTGAGCATACGAATTCGGATTGGCTTGAAACTTGGAACGTTGGCTCTCTTGGCTTTTCTAGCCATGTCCTATCAATTATAACTCAATCCGGGCACGGAAAAAATTCATCGATATTCATGGTTATCCTGCAATGCATAGTTGATATTCATGACTAGCTATTATTGATTTTCAGTCAGTTTTGGGTATCTCAGCTTTGCTAAAAGTTGGGATAACACTTTGCCCCCCTAAAACATGCCTTTTGATAAAAGGTGTGTTTTGATCAGTCTCAAATTGAACGTAGTGAGTTCATGTTTTATTCAGAGCGTATAGCATTTTCAATCAAGTCTATTGATGTTCGAAGCCAAATCGTTATCAATTTATTCCAGTGGAAGTTAAGAATGAAGTTTTACGGTCTCTCCAGACTATCGATGGTCATTCTGGACCCCTTCCAAGCCCATTCTAGACTTGGCGATTGAATAGAAAGATCATATTGCACTCCGGCGTTGCTCTAGTTAGGGCATATGGCGATGTCTTGGTTGTTCTAAACCATCATAGCCTCTCCGGCTCTTGCTGGATCCCTTCCTGTCACTCTCCGGTGAAGGGGAAGCAGCGTTAAGTGAGTCGATCCTGTCGCTCTCCGGCGAAGCAACTCACTTCTTGCACTCCGGTTCAGTGTACCTGAACATTAAGCGATGTCTTGGCCTAGATCGTAGGCCGATCATAGCCTCTCCGGGCTCTCATCGAATCCCGATCCAATCACTCTCCGGTGAATGGGAAACGACATTAAGTGAGTCGATCATGTCGGTCTCTGGCAAAGCAACTCACTTCTTGCACTCCGGACCCCGCCTCTCCGGGTAAGGTCATAAAGCGATCATTTTTATATTGGTATTCAATATTCATCCTTTAACTCTCCGGTCAAAGGTTTATTTCAAGAAATTCTAATTTATTTATTAAATTCAGGTCCTAGATGTTCATCTCAAACATTAGGAAAAAGCCAAACATTGCCTCTCCGGGCATATTGGTCTATCTCCATCTCAGAGCATGCCTAGGGATCTGTCCGGTTCCCGTACATGAGTAAGTGGAGTAGTCGTTTATTCTGAAAACAAACCTAATGAAATTATTTAACCGAAGTCCAAATCCTGGACTTGGCCCTTGCCATCTTTAATCAGTTGATGATGAGTCGTGATCCCGACCTAGGATCGTTTCTATTAGGTGGAGGCGGTACTTGTTCAGGCTTTACCCTGCTGTCCGTTCTCTGACATATTGTGGCAATCTACCACTCCTGGCATGTTCTTCCACCTCATCCTTTATGTGGTGGCATTCATCAGTAGTGTGCCCATCCAGCTCGTGGAATAGGCAATATTTTCCTGTTCTACGCTCCCGCTCAGTGGGATCTCTCCTGGGTGGTTTTCGATAGGGGAGTTGCCCCCGAGTTTCAGTGTAAATTCGTTCCAGGCCTGCCGTCAGATCTGTGTATTGCCTGAATCTGGGTTCTCAGAATTTCTTTCGTTTATCAGGACCATCACGTCTATCGTCCTGCTTTCTCTTTCCTTTGTCCGCTCTGGACTGTTCCCTGGCGGTTCCTTTGCCCTGCACAGCATTTATTTCTCGCCTTTCGACTCGTGATTCTTCTAGCCGAATGAATCTTTCTGCTTCATGATAAAATTCTCCAAGATCTTGGAGTGGATCTCTTGCCAAAGAATCCTTGAATTCGGTGCCTTCCCCAACTCCTGCCACCGCCGCCATCAAAATTATTGATGGATCTGGGCGATCTACAGAAGCCACAGTTGCATTGAATCGCAATAATAAATCTTTTATGGACTCTCCGGTCCTTTTCTTTATTGAAGCTAAAGTCATCACACTCTTGGGTCGCGCCATGTGGACCCTGAACTGTCTCATGAAGGATTCTATAAGCTCGCCCCATGTTCTGATCGATTCTTTCTCTAGCTGCGTAAACCAAAGCGCAGCCAAATCTAACAAATATAAAGGGAAGCATCGAGCCATTACTTCCTCGGATGCCCCCAGCACTTCCATGTGCCTAATGTATCGAGTAATATGCAACGTTGGGTCCGGCTTTCCGTCATAAAGATCCAGCATAGGTAGTTTGAACTTTGGAGGGTTCCTTGCATTCCTGATATTTGGAGTGAAAGGACTCCGACTGATCTCTTCCAATCCTCCATTAGACAATCCTCCTCTCATGATTCGTCGCACTAGACCGACCATTCTTTCATCTCCATCCATGGGCTTCCCCCTTGTCATGTTTCTATCCTGCCCCTCAAGTCGTGAAGGGAATTCTGGTACGTACTCTTCGGGTGGCTCATTGGCATTAACATTGGCTCTAGCCCGCTGAGCCCATCTATCGGCCTTCCAGTATCGGACCCTGAGGGTCTGCCCCCAAGTCCTCGTTGATTGCCTCCTGGTATCACATTCTGATCTTGAGCTTGGTCTCTGCTAGTTTCCGCAATCCCAACTCCTTGTTCAGCATTAGCAGTTGCTGTAGTCGGTCCAAGGTTCTGCAAATTCACCACTCTTATCTGCTCAAGAAAATTCTGCATCATCTCTTGGTGAGTCTTCATCATGCTTTCGCGTATCGAATCAGCCATAGCCTCCATCTCATCTCTAGTAATGTACATCGAAGCCTGTCCTTCTCCAGCTCCAGAGGACACTTCTTGGCTTCCTCCTTGTTGGCTTCGATCAGCTCTTTGTCTTGCTTGTCGAGTCATCGTCTTTAAGTCGGTATTCTTCAAGCTCTTAAATCTGAACTCTGTATCTGGTGTAGCGGGTGCTAGTTCTTCTCAGTGAAAGCACCAAAGTGTTTGCGCCAAAATTGGCCACAAACCCAAGTATCGTGAAAGCACCGAACAATGAATATAAATCAACAATATTCAAGCACAAGTCTCAGATCCAAGCAAGCAACAAGCAGCAATCCAAAAATAACAATTAGAAACGCAAGATTTATAGTGGTTCGGCTATCTCCGGCCTACGTCCACTTCAAAGTTTTAACTTTTATTGCTGTTCTTTGCTGGTTACAAATGATTGCAGCAGTTACAATGACTGAATTTCGGCTATAACGGCGATGGAAGGAAGTAGAATCGAGTCCGGCAGAGTCTGGACATTGAATGGCCCAAAAGATCCCTTTTCTGTAGGCTTCAGGTGGCTATTTATAGGCGTAGGAGGCTCAGATCTCGCTCAAACTCCGGGAGACTTTTTCTGGCACGTGAGTGGGCCTACGCGACCGACCCCACCAAGTTTCGACTCGTTCTGAGATCGATACGAAGTGATTTCGTATCCATCAAGAAATGATCCAATTGAGCTGAAACTTGGCAGGAGCAATCTTTACCTTGTATGGAAGCTTCTGTGAAAATTTCGTTGCATTTGGATTGGTGGATCTTGAGTTATGATTGATTCAAACTTGGGTTTTCCATTGGCTGTCGTCTTCGAATCCATCTGTTCGAATCCATCACTTCCGACTCGATGGAGGCACGTGCGCGTGCGATGTGTCGTGAAATCCTTGGGTTGATCCACCTTCCTCGCCGTGTTGAACGCTTCTTTCCTGGAGACGTGGACTTGCATCCATGTTTTATACTTCGTACATATCCATAACTTCGCAATGGCATGCTCGTACCCATCGATTCGCGCTTCTCTTTGCATCGATTCCAGGAGTACACTTCGCATCGATCATTCACGAATTAATCGATACGAAACGACCATGAGGGGTTATCGATACGAAGTGGTTGTGATGAAATGGATACGAAGCTTGCCGTTATGATGCATATGAACGAGACCTTACCTGATGGATACGAAGAAAGCTTTTCCTGATGGAGTCGAACTGAGCTCCGGTGATCGATACGAGACCATGGACTCGAAATGTACTACCTGTCCCCATCCTGATCGATACGAAACGTATCGATTCGAACAAACCTCCGCACGCTTGCCTAACAACCTGGGTGTGTTGCCATCGAGTCGAAATCCTCCTAGCCTTCCTCTCCGATTGATGCGAAGTCATCGATTCGAACTAGAACCTAATCGATGCAAACTTCACTGAGCCGAACCCATGCCGATCGATACGAACGGTATCGATACGTACGGTATCGATACGAACACAATCCCTGATCGATACGAACACGGTCGATTCGAATTGGTATACGAGGATGGATACGAAACCGAAGCTTTTCCCTTCAAATTGCATCCATCATAACTTCGGCATACGAACTCGGATTGGTTTGAAACTTAGAACGTTGTCTCTCTTGGCTTTGGTAGCCATGCCTATCAATTATAACTCAATCCGGGCACGGACAAATTTCATCGATATCCATGGTTATCCTGCAATGCATAGTTGATATTCATGAATAGCTATTATTGATTTTTAGTTATTTTTGGGTATCTCAGCTTTGCTAAATTTGGGATAACACGCATCGCACTAACATAATAGGAAATGATTAGAATATAAGTAAAATTTATAAAAAAATAGCTCGAACATAATTATACAAAATCAATTATTCCGGTTACTATTCCATTTAGGGTTAAATCGACTATTCCAATTAGGGTTTACGTAGAAATTCGTATAGAGTATCCATACATAATCATATAAAATCCAGTAGACTCAAAAATTCGGTTTATAAAATTTCATACCTAATCCGCAAGGAGAGATCTGTGAAGGGCTACCGCGACGATGTGGAGAGGAGTAGAATGAAGGACGTTTACCGCAACAATGATAACGAAGCAAGGTGGATTTTGTTCGAGGGTGAGGTAGATTTTGCTGCAGCGAAAAGGAAAGCGTGAGGACAAAAGTTTCTATATAATGAAGAGGAAGGGAAACGTGACAGTAAACAAAAAAAATTCGTGAAATAATTTTTACTTTACGTGGGTGCAAAGCGGGAACGTGAAATCTTTTTAGCCGCATTTATATTTTTTAGGGAAATACTTTTTGTTCGCATTTAGAAAGAAACGCCACCAATTTTGGCAACTATAAATGGTTTTTCTTGTAGTGATCGTAAAAGTGACTTGCGATAGTTGAGTATTCTCTTGGGTTATCTTTTGCTTGGGATCGAGGCTTCTTTGGGTATGGAAGTTGTTAAAGATTTTTTTCTGGATGTCTTCATAGAGGTCAGAGGTCAGCCATAACATCTGAAGATTGAGTTTTGTACCGAATAGTATTCTAGGAGTGATATCGGTGGTTCTGCTAGTCGAAGGATGGTTTCTAGAGAGAGGGTTTGGTAAAGCAACTCAGAATATTATGGAACTTCTGAGTTTTCTCTTTATGGATCTGATGAACCGTATCTTCCGGGAAGTGTTGGACAAGTTTGTGCTCGTGTTCATCATCAGCATTCTCTTCTGCTCCAGATCAGAGTCATGCAGCGGAAGCGAGGTGGCAGCACTTCTAGAGTAGAAGCAACGGTATGTTGCAGTGTTTTGGATTAGAGGGTTTCTATAGAAATTTTTCAGGATTGTGAGTGCTCCTGTTTTGTCTTTTCCGGATTGGAAGAATAAGTTGCAGTCTACTGATGATAGTAGAGTTTGTTTTCTTAGTTTTGGTTGATCCTTAGAGGATCATTTTGTTGAGTTGTTTTTGGTCCAATTTGTTTCTAGAAGCATCAGCGAAGGTTGAGCTGATCAGGATGAAGGTAGACAGCCCAGGTTCATCAGAAGGAGTTAAGTGGATTAGATGGATGAATTTGGAATTCGAAGTTGGAGACTTCGTTGTTGTTAAGGTTTCTCTGGTTAAGGGAGCAGAAAGATTTGGTAAAACTGGGAAGCTAGCTCCGAAGTATTGGATCTTTTCTGTGTTCTGGTAGGCACTAGTGCTTTGGTTTTCAGGGATGAATTGCCAGTTTCGAAGACTGGGATTCAATATGTTTCACGTATCTCTGAGGGAGTACGTGTATGATCCATCTCTGGTTTTAAAACCAGCAGTTCAAGAAGATTTGGTGTTGAGCAGGACTTGACCGTGGTCTGATATCCTATTCAGATTGTAGATCTAGATGATTAGGAGTTCTGTAGCCTAGCAGTGTAGATTGTTTGGATTCAGTAGAGCGAGTATCCCAATGTTTATACTTAGAAAACTCAAGGAAGTTCTATCTAGAATTTTGTCTGGATAGTTAGATTTGTTTAATCGAGTGAATTGGTTATTATAGTTGATAACATATGATTGATAATATATGCTTGTGATTGAAATTAAAATCTTTGATGGGTTATTAAATTACCTTCACTTTTAAATTTCGGGGACGAAATTCTTTTAAGGGGGGAGGAATATGATGACCCGGGATTTTGAGCAATGTCAATTTAACAATAATTAAATTAATTTGGTAATTTTCTTTTATAGTTGTAATTTAAATTAGGAAATTTATCCTCTATAAACAAATAAATATCTAATTGATAAATTTTATCTATTAAAAAGTTAATAAAATATTTTCTATTTATAATGTATATATTTGTATATATTGTAAATAGGAAAGCTTTGGTTGTATTTAACATATAAATAAAATCATGTTTTTAAATTCTAATATATTTTGGTAATTTGGAAATTATGTTTAAATATAATATAAAATTTTGCAAAGATTATTTAAATAGTCAACCATATGATTTTAAAATACTTTAAGCGAATATTATTTGTTTAAAAATATATGTTAGCTTAAATTTAGAATTTAAATAAGATTAACATAAAAGTTTGTTTTTCTTTTTAAATATTGCTTGATAAATATGATTAGAAATTTTAAATATAAAATTTGAAATACAATTTACATGTGATCATTAATTCATTTAGTAATATAAGTAAATTATAAATAAAGAGATAATTTCTTTTATAAATTGTTTAAAATTAGCAAATTGTTATTTTCAAACAATAATAATAATGTGTTATTTTTATAAATGTATTTTAAAGAAAATTGAATTGTTATTTTCAAATGTAATATGTTGTTGATTTTAAATTGGATTTTGAATTTAATTTGAATTCGGATTTAAAATTAAAATTCAAAAGTTAGATATTTTAAAATATTTGAAATTAAAATATACGTGTAATATTTTATTTGTGTATAATTTGTTTTATTATATTTTCTTTAAAAGAAATTTAAATATGTACATTTAAATAAGGGATAAAAGCTTTTTTTACTTTTAAAATAAATAAAAATAAGTAAAATTACTTATAAGACAAGTGCAATTATATTAAGCCTTATATAAAAAGTGTTAATTTATAAGCAAATGCTCATGACAAATGTTAGTAGATTGTATAAGTGTCATTTTAGTTTTTGATTTTGATTTTTATTTTTTATAAACCACATTTTATACTTATATAAACACATAATTCATTCTCTTCGTTCTTTTTCCTATTCTTTTCAATTCTAAAGCTAAGAAACTTAAACCAAATCTTCTCATAATCCAAATCTGTAATTCACTGCCTCAAACCAGAATAATCAAATCCAAAACCTGTAGCTTCATTTCAAAAGATCAAAACTGAAAACTGTAATTCATTTGCAAATCATTTTCAAAAATCAAAACAACTCAAGCCTGCATTTTTCTTCAACCTAGAATCAAAGTTTGCAAAACAAAAACCTATAACCGATTAAAAGCAAGCCATCTTTACAGTTTTAAAAAGCAGGATCATTTCAGCCTGCAAGTTTAAAGCATCGGCAACAAAAGATTTCTTGTAACAAAGCATTCTTAAACAATTTAAGTTTTTAAAAAGTTTCAAAGCTATTTCAGAAAGCTCTGTTCTTCATCTTCAAAACAGGTGAGTAAATTTTTAATTTTAAAAACAGTTTTAAATTTGAAATTATAACTTTGATGCATGAATGAAAATCTTATGATGATGCAGTGTTAGTTGTTTGCATGTATGAATATGAATGCATTGTATGTATTGATGATATGACTGTGAAAATGTCTGTAATTTTGTTTATAAGCCTCTGATTGTGTTACAGGCTCAACTGTCCCCTAAAGGAAATTCCATTCCTCTTCATACGTTTAGTTTTAGGCTTCGGTTTATAAATGGAAAATGAAGATAAGACTGTAATATTATTTTTAAAAAATAAGCTCAAATGTTTATATTAAGGGATTTTATCAAAAATAAGAAATTACAGTAAAAAAAGAAATCAATGTTAGAAATCAAAGTTCATGATTTCTTGTTTTAATTATATATCCAGTTTCGTATTACAAAATAATGAATTTTGATATAAAAATTTGGATTTTTAAGATTGTAAGTCTTGGAAATTTCTTAGTTGATCAGATATTGCACTTTCATTGATTACCAATGATCGACAGCAAGTGGCGTGTCTCAATTGTGGTTGGAGGAAATAGGAGTGATGGAAATCATGGAAAAAATGATCGCTGGAGTTTAAGTTCGCCGTGGTGGCCAGGCATCAGCGTTGTAGGGTTTGTATGTTGTTTTGGTCGAGGTGATTTTCGAGGTGATCTCGACGTCAACGGTGAATCGAAGTGGATCACGAGGTTTGGAGTCGTCGCGTGGGACTGTGATGATGTTCTGGTAGGAGGGACACGGGCTCAGGCGGACGAGATCGTCGTCGACGATGAGTTTGTTGATATGTCTGAGTTTCCTGTCTGGGTTGAAGTGATCGTTTTCGACAAGCCATTGATTTCGTTATTATGGAGGATCGAGAAGGATGGCTGGGTTGTTGATAACTTGCCAAGGATCTGGAAGTTGGTCGGAGGAGCCTAGTTCATCTATGTACGTGCACTGTGCACATCGACATATCTGGATTTGTGAATTTTGGGAAGAAGCTTGTAGCTGGGTTTCGTCTCGAAGAGATGATCGGGTTTTAGCTTGGTTTGCTCGAAGGATGTCTCGGATTGTTATTAGGATTTCAGGTTTTACAATTTGGAAGTAAATTTTGAATCAGGTTTTTAGAACTAAAGAAAACCAAAGTGTCGAAGTTTAAAAGCAAAACCAAAAGCAAGTTTTTTCCCAAGTTAAAGTATTTATTAAAATTCCAAAGCAAAAGATTCAAATAAGTTTTAAAGATTTTAAAGTTATTAAGGTGATTAATCAATTTTTAAAAGTATAGTAATATAAATTAGTTTTTCAAAAGAAATGACAACCAAGCTTCCCAAAACAAATTTATAAACAAGTTTTAGTTTTTAAATTTTTTACTTGATAATGATTAAAGCATTTAAAGGAAGTTATGTTTTGATAACTTTAAATTTATCAAGCTAAATGACATTTTTATTTCAAAACTTAATTAAATGATTTAATTAAGAAAGTTAATTATAACGATAATTTTTTTGATAATTATGTCATTTATAAAAGTAATGGTTTACCTCAAAAACTAATAAAGGTTTTATTGATTGGAGATTAATTAAGTTAATTAAGAAATTTAAATAAAATTAATTAGTTTAATTAAAAAATAATATTAAGGATTAATTAAGTAATTAATTAAGTGTAATTAATTAATTTAATTAATGATTAAGGATTAATTAATTAAGTGATTTAGGGTTGTAAGTTTATTAATTTAAAGATTAATTAATCTGTAATTGAGGATCATTAATTAGCTAAGTATAGATTATTAATTAATGATTTGAAATTTATTAATCAAGTAATTAAATATTAATTAATTTACAGCCAAGCACTTAATTTATTAAGTAATTGGAAATTAGTCAATTGGTAATTAAGAATAAATTTGTAACTAATAATGGTTGATCAAAGTTTAATTACTTAAGAAAAGTAATTAAGGAATTGTTAATAGTTAATGAAGATCATTAACAAGGGATTATTACATGATTAATTAATGTGATTAATTTTTAATAATTAATTATATTAATTAAAGATAATTATTTGTGGATTGTTTAAGTATAATTATTTAATGTAAGTATTTAGAGTGGTTAATTACTTCGTGTAATTAATTAAACTAATGTGATTAGTTTAAGTTAATTAATTAGTTTAGTTAATTTAAAATAATCATTGGGTGATGGGTTAAGTATAATTACTTAGGGTAATTTATTAAGTATAATTACTTAGTGAAGTAATTGATAGGTAATTACTGAATGTAATTAATTGAAGAATGGAAGATGTTTTGGGTTTAATTACTTAGTGTAATTAATAAGGAAGGATGATTACTTAGTGAAAGTAACTAATAATTAATTACTTAGTGTAATTAATTTAAAAATTGATTAATAAAGTTATTTGAAGTTAATTAAGTGATGTAATTAATTAAGGATGATTAATTATCGATTGTGATTAATCAAGGTTGATTAATGAATAAAGAATGAATAGAGATTAATTACTAAATATGATTAATAATTAATTAAGAAGTAATTAAGGGATCATTAATTAATGTAATTAATGATGTAATTAAGGATTGATTAATTAAGGATAATTAACTAATGAAGTGATTATAAAATAATTAATAAATGTAATTAATTAAGGATTAAGGTAATTAATTATAGTTAATTAATTAATGAAGTAATTAAAATTTAATTACTGTAAATGGTTAAGGATAATTAATTTGTGTAATTAATTAAAGGCTAATTACTTATTGTAATTAGAGAATAATTAATCAAGGTTGATTAATTAAGATGAATACTTAGAGGATGATTAATTAATTGATTGTAATCAATTAATGGTTAGGTAAGCAAGATTTATAGTGATGAAGTAATTAAGTTAATTTATTTTAAATTAATTAGAGATGAAGTAATTGATTTAATTCATTTTAAATTAATTATAGATGGTGTGATTAATAAATCTTTGCTTATGAATGTTTGGATGATATTGATTGCCTTGAATGGTTTAATATCTCTGATGTGATATATGTTTATCTATGATATGGATGCCTTGGTCGAATGGTGATGATATAATGTATCTATCTGTGAGATTGTGAATTATCTATCTATGTGAATATAGATAACAGAATTTAATTGCTTTATCTTTAAAACGACTTGGACCTAAAAGACGGTGTTTTGGATTTTGATGAGACCAACATCGGGTTTTCAGATTTGGATATCCGAAAACCACATCGATCCAAATTAACGGTAGGTCGGGAGCCTCAAGTGAAGATGAAGATTCATAGTGCAAGGGTTATTGTCGTTAACTCTGAGGGTGATTCCAAAATGAGTGTAACGAAATAATGCCTTCGGTTTCGTTCAAACAGGAAATAAACTTGTATGGATTGAATGCTTTCAGAACATCGTTAGGTGGACGATGAGCATTCTAAGATAGAAGTGTTCTATAAAGGTAATCGTAGCCTCAAGCCTCATCAACCGGGAATGGCTAAACTAGGGGAGATGCAGCAAGGCTAAGTTGGTATCACCCAAGTAGGACATGATTTTTCCCTATCTTGAAGTCTCTTTTATTTCGGCTGTGTGGGGCAGTTGATTCGCGACAACTGCCGGGGTTGTCTTGTTCGAGACTGTCTAGTAAGGGATGGCTCCGGCCTTGTGTTGCAGGGGATTGGGAGTAATCCTTGGTACGGTGATCTAGTCCCCGTACTGTGACGGGCAGTACCCTAGTAGCCCTGTCATTGATGGAAACCCGTTCTTCCTACGTGCCCTTACGGTATTGATTGTATTACCCACTTTGTGGCTAGTATGCTGGAATTTAATCATGTAACAATTTCAGCTATTTCTTATTTATTTGAAAACCCTAAACCCTATTATAATATCACTGGATTTCCTATCAAATGTTTTGGTTAGCGTAAGGTAAAAACTTACCCATGTTTATGTGTGGGAAGTCTTACTTGATACCTTTTGTTTTCAAAGGTTTTTCAATGTTAAGCAACTTTAAACCGTTTACTCACACCAGACCCATGTCTGACCTAAGTGTTTATTTTCTGTTTTATTAAACTCTTGGGCACTCAAATTTTTACGAGTAGCCAAGGGATTCAGGTTAGGTTTGAAGTATTCTGGAGGAGTAATCGAGCAGGAGGCTTCAGCGTTTGTAGATATATAAGTGGTTCCGCTGTGTTGATCTCTGAGTCATTTGTTTGAATTGTATTTTGAGTTGTAATAACTAGACAGGTGTTTATAACTGTCAAGCATGTGCTGTATAAGCTGTGTAACTCTGATAGATGATGTATACTATGTAATATCTATGTGATTAATATAATTTATTCGTTGCGCTGTTGAGATTCTGATGTTGTTTTCTTTCTTTCTTCTCTATTTTTCTCTTCTGTATCCCTTTCTTTCTTACTCATGATACGTCTTTCAGTGGAGAGAAAGATGGGTCGTGACACAAATGTTTATGTTAAAATTCCTTTTTAAAAAAAATCATAATACTAATTTACCTTCTTTTAAATTCTTTTTTTAAAATTCCTTTAAAAATGAATTGCACCCTTTTTAATAAATTCCACCAGAATCTATATTTTCAAATTTATCAACTGATAAATATTTGTAAACCAGTTTACAAATTTCCATTTCTCATTTTCCTTTAAATCACAGTTTCCAAAACACTAAATCGATTTTCAAACAAATTTCCTGGTCTTTAAATCCCCTTTAATATTAATTACTCGATTTATCTAATTCCCAATAATTATTTACTTAAGAATTTCTTTCATTTCCTTTAAAAATCCAAACTTATATATATTGCAATTATCAAAATGCCCATATATATATTCTGCTAAGCATAGCATTCCATAATTTCAATCCTCAATATAATCAATATAATTTATCACAGATCATCAAATAAATCACATCGCTGATATAAAATAAATTCAACATTTTTTGAGGAATCCAGTTGGATCCCTCCAACCTGTTTTCTATGCATCCACATATGTTAGCATAATATAAATTACCAATCCCACTTCAAGATGGATATCGCGGTATAAGGGTCACCCGCTATTATGCAGGGCGCATAGAGTCTCATCCGCTATATAATGCGGGAAGTCAATCACTCCAATATATATATATATATATGTATGTGTGTATACATATATACTATTATATATATAATATCACATCCTGTCGATTCAATCATTCAACCAATAATTTAAATTTAACTATTAAATTTAAAAGTAATCCGAATGAGTGAGATTAACTTATGAAACCTTTAAACTTAAATGTGAAAATTAGGTTACCTACTCGAACGCCGTTCCAAAACCCAGATAATCGCTTGTAGTCACCACCGTCACAGCTTGGACGCCGCTCGACCCCCCTACCGGACTGCTGCTCCCTTGCATGCGCGACCTCTTCTTGCTTGATCGCTAAAGGCCATCCCAAGCTAACCTTCGATCGTTCGAAATAACTCAGCCCGATAACCCAATATCAAGCCTAGGTCAATTCGAACGAGCCTTCCACTGCGAACATCGCGAGACTGTCGCCACTACGATTCGATCAAGCTTCACTGATCTCTCTCCTCGATCGATCGAACGAGCTTGAATTCCGGTTCGACTTGGTTTGAATTCGATTTGAACGAGATCAAATCTCATCCTATCTCTGTTCGATTCGCATATGACAGTCGCCATTATTTTATTTTTTTTAATTAATTTCGAATGAGGAAGGGGATTTCGTTCGTTCATTAATAATTTAGGAGCAAAAGATGAAAAGGGGGGTTCGGCCATTTTTAAATTTTAACCGAGGAGAAGAAGTTTCGGCATGCAAGAAAAAAATGATTTTTCCTTCTCCTTTAATTCGTTTGCTGAGTAAATTTAAAAAGAAACTGTGGAATAAGATGTGATGTTGAACAGCAGTTGGCGTAAAAGAAGGCTACATTGGTTTTTTAAACAGTGTTGGTATGATTTATTTTTGACTGGTCACAATATACAATTATAATTTAAATTTGAATTCAAACGTCTCAAAATCGAGTTAAAAATCTCGATCTCCTACCGAAACGTGCCGCTAGGCGTTCGTAATGTTATACCCCTATTATGAACACAATGGAAAAGGTTTGGAGGCCTAACTCGATCGTATGAAGAAGATAGCTTTTGGACTTAGTTATTATATTTAATTTCGATATAGATTTTAGCGCGTTTATCTATCGTACGATCACACGACAATTCCAAACGCTACGAAAATTGAAATACGATAATAATACACTATTACGGATCCAATGGAACTGGTTTCGTCAAATTCCAATACTGTGCCTCGGAAGGCTATTTTTAAATGTCAATTTAAACGATATATTTTTAAAACTGAACAAAACGCTTTCAAATTCAAATTTAAAACTTCCATTATGTTCGGTATTATAAATATAAATTTTCCAAGCCTTTGATATATTTTTAACCAATTTAAAACCAAGATTCACTATTTTAACCAGTTTTCAATAATTAAATTCAATAATTTAATTGCCAAATAAATAGTGATATTTGAAATTCAAGTTAAACTAACTTTCAAATATTTAAAATCGGTTAAATATTTCAATTTCAAAATTTCGAGTCGTCACAGACATGGTTTCTGACTTTAATATTCTGGGGATTGTTCACGAAGCTGGGGCAATAATGATTCCTATATTCATGCAGTGCAAGAATTTCTATGATAAGGAAATACTTTTGTAACATTGAGAAACATACATAAGTAGATAAGCCTTGAATTGATAGTCTAAGGGGTGCGGTACGCCTAATATATCTCACAATTTACATCCTTACTTTTCAAGAAATTGATGATAGAAGCAAAATTTATAAAGTTAGAGCTTGGATGGTGCAATTTGCAACTTAATAATGCAAATCGATCATTCTATTTTTGCGTTGTCAAACAATGATAATATCAGGTAAACAAAATTGTACGTTTCACGGTGATCATATAAAATTGTCGTACAGTTTATGCCAAGAATAATTATTTAATGCAATGCCCTAACTATTTTTTGTACATACTGCAATTGAAGGAAAAACGATGCAATAGTTACCCAAATTTAGGATCAATTCTTATTAGAAAAATGGTATAAAGGTTCGAATTTCATGCGTTAAATAGACGCAAAAATATACCGAATAAAGTTTTGCTCGGGAAGGTTTTTTAAGGAGTGTAAGGTAATATGTGTTTGGTTAGCAATGAACTGCAGCATTATTGTTGTAAGTATGACACATGTTTTGGATAAAAGGCCGATGCGTAAGTATACAATTTAAATACATAAATGGACAATGATGTTAAAAAATTGATGCAGTGAAAACACATTAGCATAAAGTTCAATATGTCTCCTAGTTGATATGCATTGTTAGTATGATGAAATTACGTTGTTGGTTTAACATTAACAGAAGAAAAAAAACGTAAACTAAAATTATAGTAGACACATGGTAAATAAAAGTAGAACCTAAATTTAAATAGTAACACAGAGCTGTTAATATACAAAAGTGGGCACTTGTTATTATTGTTAAATCATACAATTTCCCAATTATGTCCGACGATAACAAATGTACCATGTCATGGCAGAGGAAGTAGTGGAGAGATTTAACTACCATATGAAGCTAGTCACTTTAATGCAATCACATTAATAGTTGTATTGATAGTTATCTTCATTTGGAGATCAGTATTCCTAGTTACAGTTTAGGTGATAGCGAAAATTACAGTAACAGTTACATTTCTAGTTTCCATTCAAAGTATATACCAAAACTATTATATGAGAAATCACTTTTTTCCAATACAATGAATTCAAAGACAACTGCCTTATTCTTGCATTCAAAATAAAGATCATCAAATGAAGATAAGGTTAGACTGCAGCTAATTATCCCCTATGTATTGTACTAATCACTAAGCACCTACTGCTAATACATAAAGCACGCTAAAAATGAAGTTAATAATTGAATGAAATATGCAAACAATTTTAAACTATAAACTTGTATCCTATTCAAACTCTTGCATAATTGACAATCCCACTGACTATAAGATTAACCATTCCCTTTGCTTTTAAATATGAAGAAACTAAACCTAGTAAATTAATTTTATCTAGTGAAAAATAAAATTTTAGTAGTGTAAGTATATTGAATTCATCAATATATATTGAATGAATTTTCTTTACTGCGGCTTTAACTGAGTTTGAATCGGAATGTAAATCGAAGCATAAAGGGAAAAAATTGATCTAAAATGGGATTTAGATCGTAGGATTTTAAGATTTTTGACAAAATCATGCAAAATATTTATTATATTTTTTTACCAACATAAATTCAAATTTCATGTTCGAAATTGTAAATTATAAATTTCGTAGTTCAAAAGTTGTTCAAGTTATATTATTTTGTTGTTGAACTGGAGCATCATAGTGAGGCAAGGACTGTTAGTTTAGTCATTTAAAATATGTCATATCAAATTATTCAATTTGGTTTTCTAATAATGGTTGTACATTCAAGGTGTGATTAAATGAAGTAACTATGCTCCAATGTTACAAGGGATAAAAAAGAAAAAAATTGGTGATATGCATTTCCAATTAAATTAGCATAAATGTATATATATTTTATGAACCATATTAAACTTTCCTTTTATAAATGTAATATTATTACAATATTATACAGAGAAAAACCTTTTTTTCCTTTTGCCCTTGGTGATAATTTTGGTTCTGAAATGTACCTTTTCATCATTTTTCAAAACCATTTCGTTTGCACCTTTTGGCAATCCTTTTTTCTCAACTTCAAAACAAATTCATGTATATTATCAGTGTATATTTTAACAGTTTTCTAAAAATTTCTAAGTGGAGTTTAGTTTGATGTTCTTTTAACAGAAAGCCCCTAGAAAAAATAGCAATAAAATTAATATGATTTGTGGTCGATAAGATAAATTGGTTTTGAATTATTATTTTTTGAATGTAAAATTATCCACATTCATTGGATTATTTTACAAAAGAGAGTTTGTAACAAATAGACATTCTTAAGTCTACAATGATAATATGCACTTATTTCTTCTTCTTTTTGACCTCTTTCTTATTTTTGTAATATGCTTTGATCTCCATAGGTAATTTGTTCTCCATATATTATATAAGTACAAATAAAATTAAACGATGACAATCTTCATCGATTGAAGATGTAAGTATTATTCTACTTTATTTTAGTTTTCTTCGCCATGCCAACATATAACATTATATTGGCTAACTTCGGCTCGAAGAAACAAAATGATGGGTTTTAGAAATAATGATAATGAATAATGTAGTAAAATAATAAAATGCAGATGCATGACTAAGAAGTTAAATTTCATATAAATGGTAAATGTAAAATATCTAAATAAATGGAAAACATAAATCACTCACATTGTAGTTGCGGCCATTCAATATGTTATCTGATCTAAATAAATGGCAAACATAAATCATTCATATTGTAGTTGTAGTCATTCAATGTCTTGTCTGCTCATCTCAAGTATTATTTGCTTTGCATCTGGATGAATGGATATAACCAATAACATAGTTCATATAATTTTCCTATTATAGATATAACATATAGTTGATAGGAGCAGGATCAATATATAAGAGATGTAATGTTTTGAGTTAATATATATACCTGTAATTGTCCTATTACTTGCACTGGAGTTCTGAATCCAAGAACAATGAAAGGTAATGATTGTTACCACACTGGTACTGATTTTTGCAATTATTTGAACACCTAATGAATTAAAAAAATTGAAATACATCCAGTACAATTCATACGAAAAGCTATAACAGTGTTTGCAATATAAAAAATATATGGTAACCTACTTTAGCCAGAAGTTACATTTACATTTTACTTGATCAATAGTTAACATGATGGAAACTATTTTTTTACCTGGATGATAGAAATTTGGGTAAAATATAGTTATGATAATTTTAATATTAAGCGCTTGCCTGAAAAATATAAGAAGGAGAAATATTATTCATTTATAGCATGTCATGTAATCAATATCTTATTTATATCGGTAAAGTGGGTCTTTGTTGCTATACTATTCTGTAAATATTCTTTGCTATGACAGCCTATTACATTGTATTTGTTAACTTTGGCTTAAAGAAACAAAATGGCAGATTCCAGAAATAATGATTAATAAATAATGTTGAAAAATGATAAATTGCAGGTGCATGATAGTCAAAGCTTTAATTAAATGGTGAACGTAAATACTCTACTAAATGGCAAACATGATGGGAACTTTTTTTCCCTATTTAGAACTTGGGTAAAATATAATTGTGGTTGTTTCACTATTTAGAACTTATCTAAAAAAAGAAAAATAATACTCATCTAGTAGCATACTATGTTAGAAAACTGCTGTTAGAAACTGCAATCGTTTCATTTACTTTTAACGTTATGCAGTTTCTAATCTTAATGTGACCCTATTGATTAGGTCATAAATAGAACGTTTCATTTACCTTTAATGTTATGCAGTTTCTAGCCTTAATGTGACCCGATTAATTATGTCATAAATAGACCGTTCTATAATTAGAACATTAGGTCTGTGATTAATCTTAAGCGTTGAATTGCTATATGATGGACGTACAAGATTTAGAGTTAAATGTTATATAAGGAATTGGGTCCTCTCACTCCTAATATATAGATGTATTCTTCTCCATCAAGAAACACATAAAGAAATAGGGTTAGAGAGAGAAACCGAATTCTGAGAAGAAGAGTAATTATTAGAAGTCAAAAGAAGAAGATGACAGCCATTACATCTTCCGCTATTAATCAAGGCACGTCATCTTAAATAAACAAAAAAAACATATTAAGTTTTGTTTGTGAAATATTTGGTATTGGTGATCCTTGGCTATTACTTGAATTGTTCATCATTAATCATGAAAGAACAAATAATAAAGAATTTCTGACATTTGGTATCAAAGCTACCAATCGAATAACTGAATATTTCCTATGATTGCAATTGATCTATTCTATGCTTTACTCGTGATGTTTAATCAAATATGTGTTATAAGTCAATTATGCACATGAGATTTATGATTTTGTTAATCACCAAAGTGGTCAAAATCAGAATAATCATTTAATGCATAAGTGACATAAAGATTATTGATAGAAATTGCCAGTTATAATAATACCAATTATAAAAAACTAGCGTCACTGATGGTAGAACCTGAAAACTTACCCAAAGGAAAGTCTTGTTCTATAACTAGTTGACATGATGAGGTTTAATAAATATCTTGATTAAATAAATATTGATCATCCAAAGATGTCAGTTTTATTTAATTGAATATATTTGTTACTTACTTATGTTTTGATATTTAATTATGTTAAGTATAAGATAGTATCTACCCAAAGGAGTGCTATATTATACTATTATGTACATATCTGAATCGCGTTAGCTATGAGCTTATAGTTATTTCAAATTTTTTTATTTAATTTGCAGTAGTTCCCATGAATACATATGCTTCATCTGTTACATTGTTCACTGGTATTAATTTTTCTAAATGGAGAGAACAAGTCAATTTCTATTTAGGTGTTCAGGATCTTAACTTGGCACTCCTAGAGGATAAACCTATTGCTCTTACAATAGCTAGTACTGAGATGGAAAAATCACACCATAAAGCATGGGAACGCAGTAACAGATTGAGCCTCATGTTTATTAAGATGACTGTTGCTAACAACATTAAGTTAACAATTTCGAAATAGAAAGTGCTAAGGAATATATGCAGTTTGTGGAAGAGCGTTTTCGTTCAGCTGATAAGTCACTCGCTGGTAATCTTATGGCAGAACTCACGACCATTAAGTTTGATGGGTCGCGAACTATGCAAGAGCACATTATAGAGATGACTAATCTTGTAGCAAGGTTAAACTCCCTTGGACTTACAGTAGAGGATTCTTTTCTTGTCCAGTTTATCCTGAACTCGCAACCTTTTGAATATGGACCTTTTCAAATTAACTATAACATTATAAAGGATAAGTGGAATGTTAATGAATTGGCCAGTAGACTTGTTTAGGAAGAAGGACGTTTGAAAAATCAAGTGAATCACTCAGTAAGTTTTGTGAGTAATAAAGCTGGTAAAGAAAAGAATGGAAAATCAAGTTATTTCAAGAAGAAAAAGGCACCTGCTAAGAATAGGCACGATAAGGAAAAGAAGGAACTAAAGGATGTTCGATGTCATTTCTGTAAAAGGAAAGGACATTATCAAAATGACTGTCCGAAGGATAGCTTGGTTTGAAAAGAAACGTAATCATCTATCTTTCGTATGTTTTGAATCAAATTTAGTTGAAGTTCCTATTAATACATGGTGGCTTGATACTGGTGCTACTACTCATATCTCCAATAATATGCAAGGATTTCTTATGATCCGAACCATAAATCCAAATGAAGATCGTTTTCTATTTATGGGAAACGGAATGAAATCCACAATAGAAGGCATTGGGACTTATCGTCTAATTCTAGAAAGTGGATATGTATTAGACTTATGTAGTACCCTTTATGTACCTTCATTATCTAGAAACCTTATTTTCGTAAGCAAGTTGGATATTTCTGGTTTTAGATGTATGTTTGGATCTGGTTGTTTTGATTTATATAATAATACTGATAATGTTGGTTCTGGTATTCTAATTGATGGTTTATATAAATTGAAACTGAATGACACTTACGCGAATTCCTTGCTGAATGTAATAAATAATGTTGGATGCAAACGCAGCATGTTGAATGAAAATTCTGCTTTCTTATGGCATAAAAGACTAGGTCACATATCCAAAGAAAGAATGATGAGATTAGTAAGTAATGAAATTTTGTCAAATTTGAACTTTAGTGATCTAGAATTATGTGTGGATTGTATTAAAGGTAAACAAACCAAACATAATAAGAAAGGAGCCACTAGAAGCAGCCAGCTTCTTGAAATAATACACACTGATATTTGTGGACCTATGGACACTCCAGCCTTTAATGGATAAAAGTATTCCATCACTTTTATTGACGATTTTTCTCGCTATGGTTATGTCTATTTGCTTCATGAAAAATCTCAATCTGTGAATGTCATTGAGATGTTTGTAAAGGAAGTTGAGAGGCAATTAGATAAAAAGGTGAAAATCATAAAGTCAGATAGAGGTGGTGAATATTTTGGCAAATATAACGACTCAGGCCAGTATCCAGGTCCGTTTGCAAAATTCCTCAAAAGTCATGGCATAGTGCGCAATACACAATGCCAGCTACACCACAACAAAATGGTGTAGCAGAAAGGCGCAATAGGACGTTAATAGATATGATTAGGAGTATGATGTCAGATTCTAGATTACCTAAGAATTTGTCTTCGTATGCCCTCAAAACCGCTAATTATTTGTTGAATAGGGTTCCTAGTAAAGCTGTTCAAAAGACTCCTTTTGAATTATGGACTAACAGGAAACCTAGCTTAAGACACCTGCATGTTTGGGGTTGTCCAGCGGAAGCGATAATTTATAATCCACATGAAAAGAAATTAGATTCTCAAACGATTAGTGGGTATTTTTTAGGTTACCCTGAAAAATATAAAGGATATGTGTTTTACTGTCCTAATCATAGTCCAAGAATTGTAGAAACTGGTAATGCAAGATTCATTGAGATTGATGAAGTCAGTGGGAGTACTAGAAGAGAAATAGTGGAAATAAAGGAAACAAGGATAAATGTTACATTGCCTAGAATAGTTCCTCCATCTACTATTGCTCCAAATGTTGTTCCAGCTATTGGAGAACAACATGATGATGAACAACATATAAATGAAGAAGTACTTCCTGCAGGAAATGACTTACATAATGCTGATATGCATGAACCACAACAAGTAGCATTAAGAAGATCTCAAAGAGATCGTAGGTCAGCTATTTCTAATGATTATATGGTTTATATGCAAGAATCAGATTATGATATAGGAATCAATAAGGACCCAGTTTCATTTTCACATGCTGTAGAAAGTAAAGAGTCAAAGGAATGGATTAATACCATGAAAGAAGAACTAAAATCCATGCAACAGAATGAAGTTTGGGATCTCGTTGAGTTACCACATGGCTGTAAAAGAGTCGGATGCAAATGGGTTTTTAAAACCAAACACGACTCTAGTAGTAATGTCGAACGATATAAAGCTAGACTTGTTTCTAAGGGTTACACTCAAAAAGATGGTGTTGATTACAAGGAGACATTTTCTCCTGTTTCGAAAAAGGACTCACTAAAAATAATAATGGCATTAGTAGCACATTATGATTTGGAATTGCATCAAATGGATGTGAAAATAGCCTTTCTGAATGGAGATCTTGATGAGGATATTTATATGGATCAACCTGAGGGTTTTCTGTAAAAGGTAAAGAACAATTGGTGTGTAAACTTAAGAAGTCAATATACGGGCTTAAACAAGCATCCCGGAAATGGTATATTAAGTTCAATACCATTATCACATCTTTTAGTTTTAAGGAAAATACGATTGATCACTGTTTATACCAAAAGATCAGTGGGAGCAAGTTTATTTATCTAGTCCTTTATGTTGATAACATCTTGCTTGCTGCAAATAATTTAAGCATATTGCATGAGACTAAGTAATTTCTCTCAAAGAACTTTGAAATGAAAGATATGGGAGAGGCATTCTATGTGATCGGAATAGAAATATTTCGTGATCGATCACAAAGAATATTGGGATCGTCTCAGAAAGGATATATCGAAAGGATCCTAGAGAGATTTGGAATGAGCAAGTGTTCACCTGGGAAAGTTCATGTACAGAAAGGTGATAAAATCAATCTCATGCAATGTCCTAAGAATGATGTTGAACGAAAGGAAATGGAATCAATTCCACATGCATTTGTAGTTGGTAGCCTAATGTATGCTCAAACCTGTACTAGACCGGATATCAGTTTTGGGTCGGTATGTAAGGGAGGTATCAAAGTAATACAGGAAGGGAACATTGACAAGCTGCAAAGAAAGTGTTAAGGTACTTATAAGGCATGAAAGATTACATGCTCATGTATAGTAGATCCAACGAATTGGATGTGATTGAATATAGCGATTAAGATTTTGCTGGATTCATCGATACTAAAAAATCGACATTTGGTTACCTGTTTATGTTTGCTCAAGGAGCCATATCATGGAAAATCCATTTACAGCCAATTTGGCTTTATACTTGTCGATAGAGCCATCTGCTTTCATTTTCTTCTTGAAAATCCATTTACAGCCAATAGGTTTTATTCCAGGTGGAATATCAACAATTTCCCAAGTTTTATTACCTAGAATTGAATCAATTTCACTTTGGATTGCTTCTTTCCAACATGAAGATTCAGAAGATGGAATTGCTTCCTTGTACGTTTGAGGTTCATGTTCTAACATATATGTGAAAAAATCCAAACCAAATGTCTTAGAAGTCCTTGCCCTTACGCTTCTTCTTGGTTGAACTTCCTCAATCTCATGATGAGTTTCATCTTCATGTTTCATCTCTTGTCCTTTTAGGGACATTATTCCCTTTATTCCTTTTGTGTGGAAACATGTCTTCGAAGAATGAGGCATCTCTAGATTCCATGATTGTATTTACATGAATATTAGCTATATCAGACCTGAATACTAAAAATCTGTAGGCACTACTATTTTGGGCTGGCCCTAGATAGTAACAATATATTGTTTTTGGTCCAAGTTTGACTCTCTTGGGAGATGGAACTGGAACTTTTGCCAAGCACCCCCATACTTGACGTATTTAAAGCTTGGTTTGTGTCCTTTCCGAATCTCATATGGAATTGTTCCTATTTTATTGTGAGGGACTTTGTTTAATATGTGATCAGACATATTTAAGGCTTCCCCCCACAAGTTTGTCAGTAGACTAGAGGTTAAAAGCATGGCATTAATCATGTCTTTTAACGTTATGTTCTTCTTCTTGGCTACACCATTTTATTATGATGAATATGGAGCTGTTAATTGATGAATTATATCATTTTCTGCATAGAATTGTTCAAATGGTGCTTCATATGCTCTACCTCGATTAGATCTCAATATCTTAATCTTTTTATTTAACAAGTTTTCTACCTCAGCCTTGTACTTTATAGATGATGCAATTGCTTCATCTTTACTATTCAAAAGATATATAGCAATATCGTGTATAATCGTCAATATACGTGATTAAATACTTTTTCGCACCTCTTGTAGGTAACGATTTAAAATCACATAAATCTGTATGAACCAAACCTAGTGGTTCGGTGCTTCTATCAACAGATTGAAATGGTTTTTTTTAACCATTTTTGCTTCTACACATGTCTCACATTTGTAGTTCTTATCTACTTGGAATTTCGGAATTAATCCTAAGTTTGATAATGTTTTTATTTTTTGGAAATTTATGTGTCTCAATCTATCATGCTATGGTAACATTTTGTGCTCAAGCAAGTAAGAAACTTCAATTTTATTAATAGCACAATCAGAATACATAGTTTTATTGCCGTTAACGGCTACATTTGCCTTAAATAGGCCATCACATAAATACTCCCTTTTGATATACATTCCAGCTTTGGACAGAACCTCTTGTCTGACTCGAACACCACTTTGAATCCTTTCTTTGATAGCATTGCACCAGAGATGAGATTCTTGCATATGTCTGGAACGTGGAGCAAGTCATTCAACTTGATAGTTTTTCTAGAAGTAAACTTGAGGATTACTGTGCCACTGCCTTCGATCATGGATACTGCAGAATTACCCATATAGAGTTTTTCTTCGTGATCGAATTTCTGGTATGTAGAAAACATGAATTTGTCAGAGCAGACATGATGAGTAGCGCCTGTGTCTATCCACCATTGGTTAGGATTCTGAACCAAATTGCATTCAAATACAACTGCCGAGAAGTTGGACTTGTCTACATCCATGTTGTCTACTATATTTGCCTCTTTGTTGCGTTCCTTTTTGTGTTTGCAATCTTAAGCGGCATGTCCAACCTTTCCACAAACCCAACACTCGCCATTAAACTTTTTGGTTCGTTCATTGTCTTTTAGTTTGTTGTTTAGAGCTTTCCTTTTCTTTTGGAAATTATTCTTTTTGTTTTTGGTCTTTGACCCTTCAGCCACAAATGCCTCCTCACTCGATTTTGTAACTCCATAGTTATCTGCCTTGATTTTTAGTCGGACTATGAGATCCTGTAAAGAGATTTCCTTCTTCTTATGATTTAGATAGTTGCGGTAATATCTTCATGACGGCGGCAGTTTTTCCATGATGGCTTCAACCAAAAATGATTCTCTAACCTTATGACCGTCCGCTTCAAGTTCATGAATGATGATTTGCAGTTCATGCAATTGAGCTGTCACCGGTTTGGAGTCAATCATCTTGTAGTCCATAAATGTGTCTACAACGAATTTCTTAAGACTGATATTCTGCCTCTTATACTTCGTGGTAAGTGCATTCCAGAGTGCTTTTGCTGTCTTAGAGGCTGATATACATTGTTTAGCACCTTTTCGAGGCAATTCAGAATATAGTTTCTGCATAAAAAATCGGAACACTTCCACATATCAACATCTGGTTCCTTGCCTGGTGCAGGAATCGGTTCCTCCTCCTCGAGATACCATTGCAGACCAAGTGTGATGAGATAAAATAACATTTGATTTTGCCATGTCATGAAGTCATCACCATCCCCTTTGAATGGATCAGGTCTGTTGTAAGTAGTAGCATTTGTTGATAGTTCAACTGTAGTTATCTCTGTTTTAGTGAAAACAGGAAAGTCTTAAGATGTTATGCGTCTGTATACAAAAACAGAGACGAATCAATAATAAACTTGTCTCACAAGTTTACAACTCAGATTTCCACTATTTTGAAATTCTGTATTAGTTATTTAACATTAAGTATATTGTAATTAATTACAACAACAAAGCAACAACTATAGCAATAATAACTATAGTGCTAAATCAAACTTTATACAATTTAAAGAAATAGTACAAAGCAGAAAGAAAATGATATATATATACATATATATATAAATCAACTAGAAATCTAACCGGTTGAAGAAGGAAATTGCGTCTGAGGCTTATCGTAACAATTTCCTAAGACTTTATTCAAAGACTTCCAAGATAAAACAGACGTGATATGCTCGAGTTGTAATGTGTATGATATTCTGCGTGGTATGCAAAAGCGCATGGATTGTAGATATTAAGAAACAAAGAGGAAGAAAAGAAAATTTGGAATTGATTGAGTGAGAAAAGTGATCAGGTTTCCTCCTTATTTATAGCCGAATTCCAAATGGCTACACCCGTTGAGAAAAGTAGCATCCCTTCATTTGCAACGCCAAAAAGCGTTACTGTTCGCAACAGTCGCGCCTCTTCCTTTGCAATGGCTGAAAACTATTACTGTTCGCAACAGTCGTGCCTCTTCATTTGCAACGGTCGAAAACTTTTGCCATTCGCAACAGTTGCATCTCCTCGTTTGCAATGGCCAAAAACTGTTGCGGTTTGCAACAGTCGCGTCTCTTCGTTTGCAACAGTCAAAAACTGTTGCGGTTTGCAACAGTCGCGTCTCAATCCAGTAGTCGTTTCTTTTTGAATTTAAACAGTAGAAAAATCGTTCATTTTTGTACAGCAAAAATATAACACGATCCACTCTTATTGGAACCGCGCCTGTCGGATGGGTGGCGGCGCGCGTGTGTGTTTTAGTCCATGGCCACATAGGTCCTCCATCTCACACAAAATTACCTAACCCTAAGGGCCAATATAGGGATTGAGAGTATACGATATAAACCAAAAAATGAACATATTTTTGGTGATGTAGGACATATCTCATTCACCCTTATTTTGAGAATTCTAATAGTTGCTAGATGAATCAATACAGTAAGATTGAATTTATTGGGGAAATTCTCAAAAGCCAGTGAAATATGCATATTAAACAAGCTAACATGACATAAAAACGCACAAATTAGATACCTTTCATATATAACTTTTGCTCAATTTGCAGCTTACCTATCGATGTGCAAAAAACATTGTGTATATTTTTAACTCCTAGGTTAACTAACGCTCATTTCTTAGCACTCAGAAGTTTGAATTTCTGTTTAAATTTCACTACTTTTCTTGGGTATATCCATATGATTTTATCTTCTTTTAGGAGATAAGTTAAAACATGCTATGGGTAGCTAGCTGCTAGCAACAGCAGTCGGTTAACTATATATTTTATAGAAAATGTAATGCAATTTAGCCACGTACACTTACCAAAGCAAGGAATATTAGCACACTCGCACATGCTATCATGGCATGCATCCAATAGTACGTTTGAATGATTTCTTTAGTGTAACAAGGAATCAATCATGGATTTCTTGAAAAGAACTTTCCATAATTAATCTAATTAAGTTCATAGGATAATAATATCTGATGGCCAAGCTATAATAATATTTTATGGTTAATAATGTGTCCCGCTATTCATTTGCTATTTCCTAAAAGGAGTTCACATATTAATCCTAAGTATTTTTGTTAGTCAATTTTCTTTACATTTTTCTTAAGAAATTTTGATGGGAATTTGATGAGATTGGAGAAAAGGAGCTTGACTAGCTGGCATGAGCTGAGGTTATCAATAAGCTGAAACAAATTTTGCACCATTGTAGAATTCATTTTAACGGGCTTGCAAAAGTATTAACTCAAACTAGTTAAATACTTATCTTTCCTGTTTCTTTCCCTTTAAAAAGTTTAGAAGTACTTATGTATTTATAATGATTTAGTGATATGACATAAATTTACTTATAAAGCAACTACAACACCATCCCAAATTCCAAGTAGAGTTTTAAGAAACTTCCAAAGGTATGTAATTGATTTGCCGTGTCATAAACTTATAAGCCTGTTTGCCATTTTGTTTAAATAATAATGGATACCTATGAGTATGCTGAGCTTCCCCTTGAATGCAAGAGACCTATTTTCCATTGAATGAAGGATACACTTTTTGAATTTTATTTTGTTCCTAGAACAACTTTAGATTTCATCCCAAAAAATGAGCAAGTTCTTTAACAATTTCATGACTTCATTGAATAAAAAGAAAGTCAGATTATATCTATGTAGCTACAGGTATTTACAGAAAGTAACTAAAGTTGTAAGGGATATGGGCCATGTTCAGTGGAAATGATGCAGTGACACAGTGATGATGGATGTTTGTTTATTTTGTGAATAGTTAGAAGCTCACCCTCAAGTGATTTCAACTTTGCATTGTCGGGTTTTATTTCCTTCTGATATATCCAATGTACTATTTTAGTTTCAAATAATGTTTGAGCACAGTAAGTGTATTTTAATCATTATCTTAACTTACAAATATGAAGTCTTATGCCCATGAATACAGAGTTGATGTAGCACAGTAAAAATTAAGCTCTGATTTATAACTCATGTAAGTTCACAGTTGAAACAAAAAATGATTTACTTTATCATGAGATGATAAAAATAATTATCATTTGTTTAGAACCATAAAAGAATAAAATTATGATTCACAATTTGGTTCTTTGTTTGAAATCATTTTATATATAGAATGATTAAAGGACATGAAAAATAAAATAAAAGATTGAACAATAAAGATATAGGATTCATTGTTTTACTAATATTATGTTTTTATTTTAAAATAGACGTATAAAACAAACAAGTATGAAATGTAGACGATATGTCAATTGTTATCCCGCCTTTTGGCAACCGTGACACCAAGGACTTGAACGACGATGGCACGAGGCCTAGGAATGGTGGCCAGTTGGCCATCAACCAATCGTGATGGTTTGGAATAAGTAAAAAACTCCAGGCAAATGCTAAATCACTTACTCATGTACGGGGTCGGAGATAACCCTTAGACATGCTCTGAGATGATGGTTTACCGAGATGCTCCTGTTTGTGAAATCTGTTTTTTCCTTTGGGCTTAAACATTTGCTTTTTCTGCTTTAGTTTTGGAGTTCGGTTTGAACATTCGGTTTTATTGGTTTCTTGGTTTGGATTTTGGTTTGGATGCTTGATTTATTATTTATATCTTGATTTGGACTTTTGATATGGATTTTTGGTTTTCTGGTTTGAATTTGGGTTTCAGATTCAATTTGATTACTATTATCTAGTTTCTGGCTAAAAGGTCGTCGAGTATGGACTATGCTCGGCAAGGGTCCGAAGAGACCAGGATTCGGTCTAGGACTTAGGCCCCATATCACCTATCGGTTAATATCACAGGTCGTCGAGTATGGACTATACTCGGCAAGGGTCAGGAGCAACCAGGATTCGGCTTAGGACTTAAGCCATGACATTACTCAACGTTCAAGGACACTTAACAAAGAACACCATGGCATTACTTGACATAGTCGTAAGGTGCAGGTTGCGCTTGGCAAGAACCTGGAGAGGCTACGGATTTGGATATTGGCTATAAACAGCTAAGGATTTGGGCATGGACCCGGAGCGGTCCAGGATTTGGCTATCGACCTGGAAAGGTCATGGATGTGGTTATTGGATATGGACAGATTAGAAATCGGTTTTCAGGTTTGGATGGCTGTGGAATTGAATGAGGATTTGGTTACTGGATAGAAATTGGATATCGACTTGGAGCAGTCGTACATTTGGATAAGGATACGGAAATGGCACTTGGATAAAATGGATTAGATTATGAATCGGAAGATATGGCTATGGATAACATATGGACATCGAATTTCAGATCAAAAGCTATTCAAAACACACGTTCCTACCGTAACGCGTGCTTGGGGGGCAAATGTTAACCCGTCTTTTAGCAAGGCTGTAGACATGCGGATTTAACTAAATCGACTACTCATTTGTCGAGACTGGAATACGATGGGTTTGAGCCAGTTGGATGGATAGATGGTCAGTCATGGATGGTTTGGTATATATGGGTCAGCCTAGGTGGATCAGCAGGTGCCGCTCGGTTAAGGACGAGAATTCGTGCATGGATCAGCCAAGATAGGTCGGTCGGGCCTGGTTCGACATTGGAATGGGTCGGTGATTGAAGGTGGCTCGGCACGCTATGGATCGGTCTGGATGGTGTGGCTCGGCATGCTTGAGAGATATTAGAGTTGGGAGTGGCTTGGTATTGGAGTATATGGATAGTCCATACGTGGTTCGATCGTAGTTGGTCGGTATATGTGGATCGATACATATGGGTCGACCGGTATGTATGGATCGGCCATGAGTGGATCGGCTAAAGGGGGTTGGTGCTTTGAAGAAGGAGGATGGGCACTACACTAGCTTCAGGTCGAAATGTCGCAGTCTTCGGGTAGGCATCTCGTTCTGGGTTCGGGAAGCATTTGGAGATAGGATCGGCATGGAAGGGAATGGATCGGGTCGGCATCGGGGAGTGCATGGGATCGGCATACCCATCGGCTATGGTGATTCCAGCATAGGTTCGACAATGGAGGAAACAAGGGTTTGGATCGGCTAAAAGGGATCGATTTGGTGCTAACGCCTCAGTTCAGCATGTCAGCTATGCAGGATCAGTCACGATAAAGGGTTTTGATCGGCTATGGCCTTAATAAGCCCAGACTACTCAGGAAACCCGGTAACTCGGGTTTTGTCTATAAATACAGCAGGCAGGGCTTTAGAAAAGGGGATCTTCATCATGTTTCCCTTCTTCTTCCTCATTAAGGCTACTCTACCATTATCTTTCCAAAAACTATGGATTGTAACTGTAATTGATTCTCATATCAATAAAAAGGAAATTTATACAGTGGACGTAGGCTGGAGCCAGCCAAACCACTATAAATCCTCTGTTACTATTGTGTTCTATTTAATTTTGACTGTTCTTCATATTTATTCTCTCTACATACATTCTATCTGTGAACTATGACTGTGATTTGGTGCTTTCATCTGGATTTGGATGTCAGTGACTAATTTTGGTGCTAACAGCAACGGTCATAATCTCTTTCAGATTCGCGCCCGTAAGACTCGGAGTGGGAGCTGGATGCCTGGCGTTTAGAACGAAGACTGCCAAGCATAGACCCCTTCCTCACTATTGTGTCTGTAAAATGAAAAGAGAAGCAGAATTAGTTATCTCCTGAAGCTAGAAAACATGTGATTGGAAGTTTTGTGATGCCATGAGATGTGTGTATGCATGTGCAAACCCCCTAAACCAACTGATTGTGGTGGCCTTGCTCACAGGGGTTGGCTCCCCTACATCTAAAGCACTTAAGCCTGCATCAGTTTGTGACTGAGGATGAAGTCGCTATAATCCAAAATCTTGGAATGAATTCAAGTCATCGGGAATAGGAATATCCACCAATCCTTTCAACGAACTCTCCATTTGCGGAGGACAAGTCTCCCGACTTATCACAGTTGCGGCCGAAAGAAATACCACAATAGTTTTACGCCTCTGAGATTTATGGATGAGACCTTTGCCTTTTCTTTTCGATAATCAAAGACTATGCGAAGGTACAACTGCAGGCTCGTCCCTAGCTGGAAAACTCTTGTCATCATCGTGTTCGGTGATTACAACTCCAGGAGCTCTTTGTCCTCTTTGCCTTATCGAAGCCTCCTTAGGAACTCCTACTAGCCAGGTGCTTTGATCTTCCTCTATCAGCCCCACGACAATTAAGTTTTCATCGGTAAGGACTTCATCGATTTCTTTGAGCTTGGTCGACATCGATTGGAGAATCCTTACTATCTCCTTAAAGCGTGCTCCTACGGGCTGTGAAATCGAAGCTGCAAAAGAAGAAAAGTATTAAATTCAACATCAACTCATATTCCGTTAATCGACAAAGAAGTTGGAGCAATACGTCTAACTAACCACCACCTAGAAAATCCGAGTGGAAACTCGAACGAAGAACCATTTGGTTTTGAAGTAGATTAGTTTACTCCAAGCGCCAGCCACAACTTGGAAATTTCAGACTACTTCTAAGAAGGTGAATGAGGGGTTGTCCCCAGGACTTTGACGTTAAAATGATATCTGATTTCCTCGACCGTCGGGGGCCGGGAAAGACGCTCTATAAAGATAATATACAAGCTATTGAGAAGAGCATATCCATTTGGGTGCACTTGAGATGGAGTAATCTTCAAGAAGAACAATACTTCCCGGATAAATTGACTGAAAGGGGGCAGCGTTCCGGCAACACGCATGAACATATTGCAAGTAGTATTACCATTTAGGGGATCGTGGGCTCTGTCTTCTGGCCTCGGCAATAAAAAATCTTCTAGAGATAAACTATGTCTGAGGTAGATCCTGCCTAGCATTTCTTCGAAAATTTTGGAATGTACTGAATCCTCCGGATTTAAAACTAAAGTTGCACCCGGCAGTTCAACCAGGACGGGGCTAACTACTTCAACTGCGATGTCTGGCACTTCAATTATAGGAAGTGGAGGACTCTGAATTCCTTATTGCTTGGAGCTTCAGGGATCCTTAAATACTGAACACGGTAAAAATCATCATTAGATGGCAATAAACCCATGTTCCCCTTGTGTGAAATTAATGATCATGTTATTTAGTGCAGTTTTGCATAATACTTTAAGTATCTAAAAGTTCGAAAGATGTTAAAAATGACAAGGCATCAAGATTCAACCAGAATGACCGTCATCACTGATCATCACAACCGTTCCGACCTGACTTCGAAGAATGATCCATCTAGAGTTCGTTAAGTTTGTCAAATTACGATTCCATCGACGAGCTACGAAGGGTAGTTAGATATGCATCTTAATGGTCAGGTCTAATTATGCAGGGCCAAAGCTCGTCGGAGTCAAGCATTTGAATATGCAAGAGTTTTGTATCTATCAAAGTTCAACATGGATCGCTCCTCCAATAGCTCGATTTCGTATCGATCTCCATCCAAGATTTCATATCGATCGACATCTAGGGCTTCGTATCGATCGCCAGCTGTGACTTCGTATCGATCGTTGTAGAATGATACGAACTCCCAACATTCCAGATCGATACGAAGCTGCTCTCTCCATCTATCATTTCCAGATCAATACAAGCTTTCACATTCCCGATCGATACAAAGATGCTTCCTCCATCCATCATCAATACGAGATTGAAACCAAAGATTCTTCCGATGGCTATTTAGTATCCATCAATAGCTCTTCTTCTCCAAGCTACAACAACGCCATTACCACTTCCACGACCTCATTCCAACCAACTTACGGCATCATGGCGCCGGAATCGGCCACGACTCAGGATGAAATGGTGTTAAGACTCGAGTCTCGTCATTTTAAAGTGGTTTCGGTCGATTAATTACCTAGTTCAAGTGAATTGGATCAAGGGTTAAAAACTAAGTGTTCTTAATCGATACGAAGGCAGATAAGAAACAATGGCAAGTGAAATCTTTTCTGAGTACAAAATCCATTTATATGGATTTGTATCCCAGCAAAGAACGTTTCATATTCAAGTAGCAAGAACCGGTTGAAACGGTCAGGGCTCTATCGATACAAAGGGCATTAAGCAAACATGCCTGGAATGATTCCCTCCGTCGATACGAAGACGTAGCTTCGTATCCATTAGCCCAGAGGAATCTAGAGGTTAACGCTTCATATCCATCAACGAGTTACCATCTGTTTCATATCCATCAATTCGAATCTCATCGTTATGAAACTTACAACAAAGTCTTATTTGAATCACTAAATTTCATCGATACGAAACACCTATTTCGTATCCAAATGCTCGAAGACCCAAGATTCATATCCATCCATACGAAGCACCTCCGAGAACTATCTATTTCGTATCGATGGCCATCGATACGCAGCATGCATTCCAACATCTCGGATTTATCTCGGAGAGGACGGATATGAAAATAGTTACTTAAAACAACTATCGATCGTCGCTACAACTCGAATTTCATATCGGTCTAGGAGAGATTGATGCGAAACTCGATCCAAACAAGAACTAAAGAATTTGATAACGACCCATGAACATACAAACGTGAACAGGAGTCAGGTGAACATATGTGCATGTACGACAAACTAACATTCAAATTTGAAAATTAAGAGGAATTGCATGCTTACCCGATGACAACCAAGACAACCAACAACAAATCACTAGCACTCAACACTCAGTTACAACATAACATTACATGATCATTGGCAGTCCACAATTCAACATTTAAATTGCTGGAAATCAGTCAAAGGTTTCATCTCTTGACAAAAAGACAAAAACTATTCAATGAATCAGATAGAACATTTTTAGGATAAGGAATGCATCTTTTCAAAGCATATCATATTCACACAGAGCGTACTTTGGGGGGGAAATGTTATCCTGCATTTAGGCAAGGCCGTGACACCAAGGACTTGACTAGAAACCAAGAGCAATCCCTGCTGAAGATCGGTTAAACACAGGTCCACATAGATCCTGGCAAATTTAGTTCGAGCCCGGATCGAGGTACAATTAACATGGTACGACAAACAAAGCTATAAAAGAAAACATTCCAAGTTTCAGGATGAACGGAGTCTGTATGCTCAGGTTATGGATTGATGAAGAATCATGTAGAAGACCACATTTCGTATCCATCAGGGTCCACCCTTCTTCGTATCTATGAACAGCTATTCATATGCTTACTTTGTATCCATCGTATTCGTATTCATCAGCTCCACTCCATCCGGTTCATATCGATCATACCCCACTCTGTTGATTTGTATCAATCAACACTTCCAACTATTTTGTATAGATCAACCAACAGATCGATATGAAACTGACACTTTCCATCCATACGAAGCAGCTTACGAGCATTGATACGAAATGGCATACATAGATCTATACGAAGGAAGCATGGTCAACCAAAGGAAGCGGTCTTTTAACATGAAACTAGGATCTCTCCATAACTATCACTCCACATCGTCAATAAACGTCCGATCGATATGCAAAGAGCATCGATACAAAGGTCGATCGATATGAAAGTATCGATACGTACGCTTTAGCCCACTTACAAGCTTAATTTTCGATCGATCATAACTCTAAATCTACAAGTCCAAATGCCTTCAAATTTTCTCAGGAGCTTGCTTACCACCTCGAGAACGCTTATGATCGATCGCAGCTTGAATGGAACACAATATTGATCGATACGAAGGAAATGGGGACTGATCCCATTCAATCCCAAATGACCCCAGATCGATCTGGTGGGCCCGCCCACATGTGAGAAGAAGTATTCCGAACTTTAGGTCAGATATTTCAGAACTACACCTATAAATAGCACCCCTATGCTTATAAAAAAAGTACTTTTGACTCCATTACGTCGTTATTCTATCGCAACTCCATTGTAACTCAAGTGTTTGAGTGTTGTTTTCTTATAATCGGTTATCATCATCAATAAACAGCAAAACATTCAAAGTGGATGTGGCTACAACGCCGAACCAGTATAATTTCTTGTCTTCTTCTATTTATGCATGCTTTTATTGGAGTGATTGTCAAATTGGCCTCTTTTTTCATTTAATTTCTTCATTTTAATATCTTTAATCACATTTGAAGAGTGTTGTGTCCAATTTTGGTATAAACATAAATAATATTAGTTATGGTAAAAAAATTAATTAAGCAGTTAGTTTAAAGGAAGCTTATATAAATGCCCCATATGTTAATGTAATTAAGCTTTTAGCTTCCTCTTTAGTTAGTTCGGTTTTAGGCTCAAAAACAAATTAAAAGCACTCTTTCTCTCTTTCATGGCTACTTAGCCATTTTTCTCTATGTAATTTTCTTTTATGCAATTTTAACTCATTCTCTTTTTTTATTTACATGCTTTTTACTTTCAAATTAGTAGTTTAGATCTTTTTATCTATGCACGTAGATTGGCTTTTATTTTATGTTAATTAGATTTCTTCTTACTTAGCTTGCATTTTCCTTTTGTTTTTGTTTCATGTTGAACTCTACATTTTTTGAAATAATAACTAATATGAGAGACTTAACCCTTCAATTTAGGGGTAATGAAGCTCTCTTAATCATATAGATTCAACATGATTTGCTCATTTATGTTCTCTTTTTGTGCTTAATGTAAAGTTGTATGTTGATGTAAGTTTATCAATGAATTTGATAGTCTATGATGTTAATCACATATAGGCTATGTTTACTCAAATAAACACAATTTACATCATTATCTAATTAATTGGTTTGGTAATGGAAGTCGATATAGAATCAAAATTTTACGGTTTATGTTACTAATTTAATAGAAAATAAGCCATGCTTAAAATAGATTTTATTTTAGTTTCGTTGTCATTTTCATAAGAGTTAGCAAGTGGTTTAGCGGTTATGTTATAGTTTGATGGTTTATATTGGGCTTACTAATAGCACAAATATTCCACACTTATGATAAACATATCAACTAAATTCACTGATGACCAAAAAAAATATCATAATTTCATTTATTTTATTTATGTAATCATGAGAAGGAAATTACCTCTAAATTGCCTTCTACTCTCATATTTTTATCTATTTTCTTTTGCTAGTTTATTTATAATTTTTTTAGCTAATCACAACTCAAATCTAAGTTTAATTTGATTGAATAGAAATTTTAAAATCAATACAATTCTCTGTGGATTGATCCGTACTCGCCATGTACTAACATTATACGTCGTGCGCTTGCGATTATTTTTAATTTAATTTTTTGGCTATTCTTCTAATCCGTTGGAGATTTAGCTTTTAAAAATTTTTTGACGCCATTATCGAAGAATTAATTTGATTTGAATATCTATTCTTCGAATTATTTTTGTTTGATTTTTGCGTGTTATCTTGCATTAAAAAGAAGAAAAAATTTGTTGTGTGTGTAAGTTTGTTTTCATTTTGTTTGTGTGCTTGTTGTTGTTCTATTTGTATTTTTATATTTAAAAAAAAACATACGCAAGTTTATTTCAAAAATAAAAAAAATTATATGTTCATTCACATTTTCCTTTACATTTTTCCGTCATTATTCTACATTTACAATTTGCACTGTTATTTTACATTTCACTGAAACACTTCTGGCCATACTTCATTGTTCGGTGATTTCCCTGCTAATCTTCTCTTATCTGTTGCCACAACAATGCACAAGCCAACAACCTGACCACCTAACAACATTTTACTTCAGTCAACTTCAGTCATTACTGTAAACTTCATCCAACCACAAGCATATCAACACCACTGCAATCATTTCATACATACATCCTCTAGCATATAAACTGCCATCAGTTCTTCCTCACACCCCCATTGCTAACAGCACTTCACCAAACTTCCACCACATCATTCATCAAAACAGTGCATACAGTCATCACCATACAAATACCGCACTTCACTGATAACTATCCTACCTCCTGCACACATATAGCCACAACAACTTCGTTCATCTCCAAGCAGTCACACTCACAACCTCATATCAACAGCAACATAAACGATCCACCTACTAACGGCCACAGATCACTCCTCAACCATCAAACTTTCTACATTAGATACAATAGATTGCCTTTCAAACATATTTCCTTTCAAACAGATACATACATACTGTAACAATCTGAATTTAACATAATAATTAATTCGTTAATTAATGAAATGACAAAATAAATTTGTGAAATTATCAGAATTGAGCCATGGGAGTTGTACCATTGTGTCCATGGTAATTTTATAGTCAATTTCCATTAATAGAACGTCAGAATCCGAGTCAATATGAAGAAGTTACGCATGAAACAAGAATCAACGAATATATATATATATATTATGGGTCAGGTTGACTAGGAGGTCGACCCAACCACACACTAGGTCGACTGGACAATGACCTAAGGGGAGGGATGGTGGACCTGGCGGTCGACCCGCCCTATGTGGTGAGCGAATGAACTTTTTGTTCGTTCCAGCAAATTTTGTACACGATTTTTTTTTAATCTTTGACTCCATCTGGTTCTTCCGTGCTTCCACCCGACGGCCCCTATTCAGCTTGTGACGTGGTTGCATCCTATTCAATCACCAAATCTAACGCGATCTGAGATCCACTTCTACCCCTATAAATAAGACCCTAGGCCTAACACTTTTTCTCATTCTAGATTTTCTCCACTTGGGTTCACCTTTTCAGGAAGGAACCTAAAAGGAATAATTTTCCAAGGAGAGAATCTTTTTAATAAAAATATTTTAATACCCACAAGTGGATCTAGGAAGACCAAAAGGGAAGAGCTTAGGACTACAAATGAGTGATTGTAATTATTTAGGTTTTTAAATAATGTAAAATAATAGGGTTTTCAATAGTTGTAGTTCTACTACGATTTTTGGAATAACCTTTTTAGTATTTTATTTACGTTTTTAGAATTAGTTTTAGTGTATTTCTTTTAGCTATTCTTTTCAATTTAATTTAGTTATTTCTGTTAATTATAGTTTTTCCATTTAATTACAGCTTATTTACAATATCTTAATTTATTTACTGTTATTTATGCGTTATTTACATCCTTTTCCTACGCTTTGAATTTTCTTTTATTTTAAGTTTTTTTTTATTTCTCCTTCTTCTTCGCATATGGATTAGAATTGATTAAACGCGAATATGGATTAAAATTATAAGAATACTATAATAACGGAGATAAGATGTAAATTGTAAAGACTGCAATAAAAATGGAATTAAGACTGAAATTAAGCCTACTTATGATATTAATGTTAGAATTGGACTAATTAAAGATAACTGGCCTAGTTATAACTTAGAATTATAACTAAAAAGAGTATAAAATAAAGGAAGCTTATTTTCACACTTAGACCTTGGGTTAAGCAATAAGCATGATTATAATGTAGGTTATAATAAGAAAAAGAATGGAAAGAGGCTTATTTTAAGAATTAGGATAAATTAATAAGCAAAGATAGTGAAGATAATAATAAAGGCTTATTTAAATAATTTATCTAAGTTAATAAGCAAAGATGAAAGCAGGACCTATACCAAAAGCATTCCCTATTAGACAAAGTGGTGGTCTCATATTAGCCTGAAGTGAGATGAGGACACACTTATGCTAATAATGGTAGTAATTGGTCGAACAGAAGTCCAAATCATGGGGGATTTGGAAAAGGGGCGCAACTAGATACTGTTTGGATGACGGGCCAGTACCAACAGCATTTTCCCTATTTTTCTATGGACAAGATGTTTCATATAATCCTGAAGTGAGACGAGTGGCACGCTTATGCTGGAGCATAGGTGATAAGAAGACCTAATAGGTGGAGAAACAAGTAGCATGAGCATGGTGGCAGTTGCGTATGCGGCTTACATTTCGGTGCTCAGTAATCGCTATAAGTTCCAAGCGCTTAAGTATGTATGTCTTTTATAGACACCATTGCCTTATGTGTAGAGAGCTATATAACATCTAGTCCACAGTAGATACTTCATGCGTCTTTCATAGACATCGTTGTACTTTGTGTGTCTTTCGCGGATGCCATTACCTTATGTGTAGAGAGTTATATAGCGTCTAGTCCGTAGTAGGTACTATGGAGTAGTAGGCTGATCAAAGGGTAGAATTAGGATTTCAGCCTAATTATAGGATTAAAAATGCAGCCTAATCAAAGCAGCTAACAAAGACAAGTACAAACAATCAAAGTTAACCAATCATATTTATAGTTAATTCGTATTTATTTCCAGCTTATTCCTTCTTCTATTTCCTTTGTTTCTTTTTATATACTAGAACTGTTGTAAAGCCTATTACCTTTACTTTACTTAAAGATTCTAGTAATTACTATCATTTACCAGACTTTTAGTCTGACCCACTCCTCTACTTTCCCTCTTCTCCCCATAGGCAATCAAGGAACATGACAGTATGTTGCAGTTACTTGAAGGTTTCATTGAAGGAGATTGCACTATGTACTTCCACTTCTTTTATTTCAGCTTTTTGTTCTTTACTTGTACCGGCACATGTTGGGGAATAGTTGTACTTTGATTTTTGAGACTATGGTTTCTTTGATTTCATATGACATATATGTATGGTATTTTGACACGTGATGTATCTGGTATTTGGTGACTTATTTGGTTTTTAAAGCAATTATGAAGTTCCATTCTAAATAACTTATTATTTAAAATGTTTCCGTCGTTTTTACCTATTTCTGTCTTGTGATTCTTAGTCTCTGCTAGTTTTAGTTTATACCTACAACGCACCATGCCTTCTAGTGTGTCCTCTTGGGTATACTAAGAGGTGTGGGGTGTTTTAATTGGTATTAGAGCCTAAGGTTACGTAACTCCTAAAATTTTGTTTAAAAGAAAAAGTTTATTTCAGAATAACTTGTTTTAAAATATTTTACGAAGAAAAACTGTTAGAAATAGTTTGCAAGTAATAAATAATACTTTTCTTTAAAAATCCCCTCAAAGGTCCAGTACAATCTCCTTTTGACTCTTTCCGAAATAATCTCTCTTTCTTTTCGTAGAATGGCGGATGCCCCGAAACTTCCCGAGGGCATTCCAGTACCAGCCTGGTTTCACAGGTATCTACAACCATGAATCCATAGGTGCATGGCCAAGCGCCCAACCCATCACCAATGGGTGTGTGACGAACCACAAATCCGTACCCTTTGAATTGACAATAAACCACACATGTCTGACTCAAAAAGCACAGCCTGACAGAAAGTTAAGAGAAAGAAAAGATGGGAGAAGAAAAGAAGAGAAGAAAGAGAGAAGATATAACCAAATAGAACAATACAAAATCTCATATCGCAGCGGAAAACATATAATCATATCAATGATCTTTACAAAACAGAAACTATATATATATATACATCAATCAGAGTTCAACAATCAATCAACAGTTACCAGCCTGGACAGTTATAATAACATATCCTCATAATTGCCGATAATATAGACAACTAAGCATAATGCAGCGGATAATCAATAATCAAAACCGATACGTGTATACGAAATAAAGATCTCCAACTCTCCTGCTGAAGCTTAAAACGCACCAAATTTGAACATGTAAATATACTCGGTCTGACCCGAGCATTAAATGGGAAGAACACCCAAATCAGTCTGGTAAACTAGCATAAGAAACACACTCAACTGAATTTATTAAATTACCAAACTTTTCCTTTATCAAAACAAAAGTATCTCGTAAGACAAGTCCATAAATAAACACGGACATGTTTTTACCTTACGACAACTAAAACCTTTCATATCAAATCATCTGATATTATACTAGTGTCTAGTATACAAATAATATTAATCATAGCCGAAATTGTTACATTGACTAAATTCCAACATATAGGCCAAAATGGGTAATACAGTCAAAATGGCAGGCAGGAGTTTGGATTTTCATACAAATGACTAGGTGAAGGGACTACCTTCTGGCAGTACATCTCTAGAAGAATGTACCGAGGACCATCACAAAGGATCCTCTACCAACACAAGACCGGCCCACTCTATAACTAGATGGTACCGAATATATCATCCTCCGGTCCTTACCGACCTTTAACGGGGCCCTCAAAGCATGCAAACCACAATAATTAGATACACAATGTCATAGCATATAAAGATATATCTAGAAGAGGATGATCATACCCTATTTGGGAGGACCCACTTAGCCTTGCCGCATCTAACCTTATTTTGGTCATTTCTTCTTGATGAGGCCATAGGTAACAATTACCCTTCACAATCATAAATTACATCACTTTGAAAGCCACACGGCCTTTTCCTTTGGCTACTAATGGCCTTCCATAAAAATACAACCCTTGAGCTCATACGTCTTAAGGGTGTTAAGCTAAGAGAAGTTGCCTTCTCCGCCACCACTAATGTACGTTTGTAAAAACCAATGTACGTAATCCATAAAAATGCAATATCAGACAAACATCCATACAAGTTATCCAGGAATAGGACAAACCGAAGGTACTTTCCTACCACATCCTATTGAGAAATCCCTAGGATTCGCATTAGATATTTCATAATGAAGATATCGCTGGTACTATATGCATAATGGGATTTTAACCCCAAGCGATCAACAAGCAGTCTTCCACTATGAAAATACAGAATATTAATATCATCATAAGCAAACTACACAATCGTTGCATATACGTTGGTTTGAAGTGGTTTTCGGATAAACCAATCCCGGTCTCTTCGCACCAACAACGCAAAAGAATTTCTCAACTTCAAATAGAAACTAATGTGAGAAATGCAAAAATATGGATCTTAAGGCTAGGATTAACACTAGAAGGGGGGTGAATTGTGTTTTTAAGGAATTACCAAATCTTTTTGAGTTTATATTAATTTGAATACAAATGTATGCAATATTCAGACACAAATGTGATCATAGAATCAAACACAAATGCAGAAATAAAGTAAAAGCAATAAAGGAAAGAGCACACCGGATTTTATACTAGTTCGGAGTTACCCTACATCCATTCCTGCACACAAGTACAGATTTCCTTTCAAAAGCAATTGCACAATTACACCCTCAATTTCAAGGCCACGAGGTACACCACTCCAGATTCACAATCCTGTGGGTAGAGATACTTGATTTCACGGGCATCAAGTTCACCCAATTGATTTCCAAGGCTACAATCACACATTTTCTCACATGATTGATTTCACAGGCTACAATCACACCATTTCTCGATTAATTTATTACAATGAAGCCTATAACTCTGAATAGCACTAAGATCTTGTTGAGATAGTGATAGAGAATCAAACCAAAGATGATTTAGTTAGATTCAATTTTGATTTCGGTAGAGTAATGGCGAAAATGTGTATAAAGAAATGTGGAAGAAGAAGAGGAGTGAAATCAGAGAAAATATGAATACAAATTCGTTCAAAACTACCCCTATTTATAGTAGAACAATAGCCGTGTCCATTCGTGAAAGGATATGATGAACAGACACTTCCTTTGAAATTCAAATTTTTGAAATAAACTGCTACTATGTCGACAAGGGGTACTTGAGGATGTCGACATGCCTAAGGTATTTTTGGTAATTTGCTTTTCTTTGAAAATAACTTCTATCTTGCATTAAAACTATATTAAACTTTATAAATACACTTAACTATAATTAAAATACATAAGTAAATATAGAGAATAATATTTTGGTATATATGAAATTTTACTATAATTTTATATTTAAATCTAAGTATAAATATTAAAAGTTAAATATATTATTATTAAAAGATAGTTTAAAACTAAGGATAATTTGATTTTGAAAATAAAGAATATTTTGAGGCTAAAAGTGTTTAAAACTAGGATAGATGTTTTTGATTCTTTTAAAAGGAAGGTTTTGAAATCATTTTGAAAAAAAGATATAATTTTGTAAAAACATTTGAATAAAAGTTAGCGGATACAAAACATTGTTCCACTAGATTTTTCGTAGATTCCATCCTACTTAAGGTTCCATCCCTTTAACAGGCTCAATGTGGATTCCATTCCATAAATTAATTGGTTTTAAGATGCCAGTGCTTTTCTAGGAGTTTTAACAAAATTCCTAATTAAATTACTTATTATTGAAATTTTGAGCTCTTGGTAATCTTGATACTCATGAGTCTTCATTCTTGATATATTGAATCTCTATATTGTACAGTCTTCATTCTTGGTACCTGCATGGTTAAATCCTGCATATACATATCTATCTAAACTATAATGTTAGTATTTATATTTTATAATCTTATTCTAAGGTTGTTGTCATTAAAACCATCATCTCAAAGACTAACAGTCTCCCCCTTTTTGATGATGATAACCTTTGTTTATAAAATATTACTTCTATCCTAATAACTCCCCCTAAAACTAATAACCCCCTTTTAATCTATGCCTAACTATCCTATTTTATATTTCTCCTCCTTTGTCATCAACAAAAACCATCCTAAAACCATAAAAATATAAAACTCCCCCTTAAACTAATACTAAACAAAGTATAGTAAATGGAATGTGAAAGACATTAACATAATTATATTATAATTATTCAATACATAAATATGTATAAGTATATTTCAAACAATCCAATCAACACGCACATCAAATCCAATCATGTCAAACAATTCAAACAAATCAATCAAACAAAACAAGTTAATCAAAACATACCAAACAAATCAAAAACTAATAATCCTATACTATAAGACAATACTACAAACTCCCCCTAAGTAAAATACACTCGTTATGTATACATGTATGCAATATGTAGTCTGGAATGCAGTATGAAATGTATGACATATGCAATGTTGCATGAGATGATATGCAAAATGAAGTGCAACTTGTGATGCAAATGATTATGATATTTCATGCATTGTAATTTATGATGTAATATGCAATGAAATGTGATATGAAATAGGATGCATAATGATATGTAATGTGAAACAAAATGATAACGAAGTAAAAACAATAATATGCAGCATGATATGATGATATATATACTAAAATAAGAGATATCCAGATTATAAGATAAACATGAGTGATAAGTAATATCTAATTGACAAGCATATATATATATATATATATATATATATATATTTGTGTGTGTGTATTTGTATATATATGTATGTATGTATGTGTATATGTATGCATGTATATATGTATTATGTATACATATATCAAACAATTTATCATAACTCGCTTCAACCAAACAAGGGTAATACATACCAATTACTAAACTTAGGCTAATAAAACTAATGAATGGGACTAAAAGAGTAGTAAAGACAAGAGTTTAAAGGTAATTAATGATATTAAAACTATAACATATTCATGAGAGGTAGTAATCAAACTCAATATCAAAATCAAATTGCTATGAAATATGGATTTAAACTTAATATATGATCAAATATGGTTTTTTATAAAAATTAATACCCTAATTATTTAGAAACATGTTTAAACGCCTTTAAAAAAATATCATAGTGAATATTCAATAAACTAATAAAGATTGAAAAAACTAAAATTAACATGTGTTATATTAAGGTCTCTTTCATTTTAAAATTTTAATCAATTACTAAAAAATAGCTAAAAATTAATTTTAAAATATTCTAATATAAGTTAGAAAATAACTTCTAAAAAGAGTAGAGAAAAATACTAAATTTAAAAATTATTTTTACATAGTTTAAAGTTTTAAATAGAAAAGGCAGCATTCACAGAATGCTGTAAAACGTTTTTGTAGTAAAATATATTCCAAACATTATAAACAGAAACTGCAGTATTTACCAAATGCTGTGAAAAGTTTCTAAAACACTACAGTGTTTCAAAACACAGAAATGCTATAAAAATAAATTTGCAGCACTTAAGAAACGTTCCAGAAGAAAAGATAGCATTTCAGATATACTACCTATTGTTCTGGGCCTGATTTTAACATGATTTTGCACTAATTTTACGACTAGATATTGACATGTAAATAATTAGTTTTTTTAAACCTATTTTTTATAGTATTTAATTAACATAAAAAATAATGAGAAAACATGTGTAAAGACACTTAGCATTATGCATGTAAAAATGCTTTTGTACTTAATATAGTTGTAATAAATTAGTAGTAAGATTTTATTTGAAAGAAAACACATTTTAAAAAAAAATAAAAAAAAATTAGACTGGTATATCGAAATTTATACTATGGTGTGTCGATATATGGACCTAAATATCAAAACTTATAAAAGAGATAAATTTCTATACCTAACTAAATGCATAAATATATATTCTTAAATGCAACAATAAAGATGAAATAATAGTAAAGCGTACAAATTTTTTGCCCCTCTATCTTTCTAACTTTGTTGTTCTTCCATTGTCGTCAACCACACATTTATATCTTTCAAAATTTAACGACAAGATCTGTTCTATTGCGACGGGCTCGTTTTTTGATCGGCGTAGTATATTCATTTGTTGAATTTGAAGACCGTATGAGAAAAATATAGATGATTTAGTAGATTGACTAACTTGGCGCCAAAACTTTGAATTTGAATTTTGAATGAATGGAAACTTTAACCACTATAAATGGGCCTAACAGTCACCCCTTTTCATAAAAATTCCTCTTTTTCTTCTTCTTCCCGTTTTTCTATATACTATCAAACTTCTGGAAGCATATCTCCTTTGTTTCTTAACGGAATTGGATGAAACCAGCGTCAAATCGAAGAGGAAGGCAAGGGCTACGATCTAGTAATAGTTGGTGATGAATTTGGACGGTATTGTGGTGCAACAGGCCGAACGGTAGGAGAAATGTAGAAAATCTCGTGCGCAGTTTTCAGTTTTGGATAGCCAAATTCAAACAGTCATATCTCAATCAATTTTGATCGGAATTTGATGATCCACCCATCAAATCGACCATGGGAATAAGGACTACAATTTGGAAAAGGAGTTGGATAAAATACTCAAATATATAGATGAAATTTGAAGAATTCCACTGACAGTTTTTCTTTCTTTTTCTCTTTGTTCACCAAAATTACGATTGACCATAACTTGGTCATTTCTTGACAGATTCGCACGAAACTAGTGGCATTGTGAAGCAGATGGAGAGAAATACAGTATCAAGTCAAATAGTAGATGAGAACCAAAAGCTTTACCCATTTCATTGTCCATTGCCATTATATATCCATTTGTTCTTCTTGATCGATGAATGATTATCAGGTATCTTTTAACCAACGGTCATTAGACATAACTCTTATCCTGCAAAACAACATAACTTTTTAAAGAATCAAGTGACTTTTCAAAATAACTAAATATAGTTTTAAACAACAATATCATGATGATTCTGTGACATATTCATATGAAAATAGTGTTAATAATTTTATCAAAAAAATTCCATTTCTAAAATTTTTCAAAATTCAGATTATGAAAACTTTGAAAATCTTGCTCTGATACCAAATGTGAGAAATGCGGAATACGGATCTTAAGGCTAGGATTAACACTAGAAGGGGGTGAATAGTGTTTTAAGGAATTACTAAATCTTTTTGAGTTTATATTAATTTGAACACAAATGTATGCAATATTCAGACATAGATATGATCACAGAATCAAACACAGATGCATAAATAAAGTAAAAGCAATAAAGGAAAGAACGCACTGGATTTTATACTGGTTCAGAGTTAGCCCACATCCATTCCGCACACAAGTATGGATTTCCTTTCAAAAGCAATTGTACAATTACACCCTCGATTTCAAGGCCACAAGGTACTCCACTCCAGATTCATAATCCTCTGGGTAGAGATACTTGATTTCACGGGCAACAAGTTCACCCAATTGATTTCCAAGGCTACAATTACACCTTTTCTCACTTGATTGATTTCACAGGCTACAATCACACCTTTTCTCGCTTAGTTTATTACAAAGAAGCCTATAACTCTGAATAGCACTAGGATCTTGTTGAGATAGTGATAGAGATTCAAACCAAAGATGATATAGTTAGATTCAATGTTGATTTCGGCAGAGTAATGATAAAAATGTGTATAAATAAATGTGGAAGAAGAAGACGAGTGAAATTAGAGAAAATATGAATACAAATTCGTTCAAAACTACCCTGATTTATAGTAGAACAACATCCATGTCCATTCGTGAAAGGATATGACGAATAGACACTTCCTTTGAAACTCAAATATTTGAAATAAACTGCTACCATGTCGACAAGGGGTACTTGAGGATGTCGACATGCCTAAGGTATTTTTGGTAATTAGCTTTTCACTGAAAATAACTTCTACCTTGTATTAAAACTATTTTAAACTTTATAAATATACTTAACTATAATTAAAATACATAAGTAAATATAGAGAATAATATTTTGGTATATATAAAATTTTACTATAATTTTATATTTAAATTTAAGTATAAATATTAAAAGTTAAATATATTATTATTAAAAGATAGTTTAAAACTAAGGATAATTTGATTTTGAAAATAAAGATTATTTTTAGGCTAAAAGTATTTAAAACCAGGATAGATGTTTTTGATTCTTTTAAAAGGAAGGTTTTGAAATCATTTTGAAAACATGATATAATTTTGTAAAAACATTTGAATAAAAGGTTAGCAGATATAAAACAATGTTCCACTAGATTTTTCGTAGGTTCATCCTACTTAGGGTTCCATCCCTTTAACAGGCTCGAAGTGGATTCCATTCCACGAATAAATTGGATTTTAAGATGTCAGTCATTTTCTAAGAGTTTTAACAAAATTCCTAATTAAATTACTTATTATTGAAATCTTGAACTCTTGATAATATTGATACTCATGAGTCTTCAATCTTGATATCTTGAATCTCTATACTGTACAGTCTTCATTCTTGGTACATGCATGGTTAAGTCCTGCATATACATATATATCTAAACCATAATGTTAGTATTTATATTTTATAATCTTATTCTAAGGTTTTTGTCATCAAAACCATCATCTCAAGGACTAACAACTATGTCTCATGGAATTATCACGTCTCCAACTTTCAACTTGCTATCCTTCGGCCAGGAAGGAAGCTCGATAGATTGGAGTAATACTCCGCACTACACGAATCAACATCCTCAACACAAACGATAATCAAGCCTACATAGAAAGCTAAGTACTAAGTGTACGACTAAATAGTTCCTACATCAAGTCGAGGAATTAAAATGACCAATTTTGATAGTTGGTTATTTGACTATCAAAGCAAACAAACAAATATTTAACACCATAAACAATCACTAGGCCCTTTTAATTAATCTTTTATTAACTAAATCACTTGCCAAATATTCATTTCAAATTATCTTTAAAAAGATATATTCTCAAAACCATTTCAACTCTTCAATGTTGGAAAACATTTCCATATAATTATTTAATAATAAGTAATTCACAAATCTCTTTATTTTCAACACTTTGAAAATATTCCATATACTTAAATCACAATTAAGTATATATTTTATACATTAAGGAAAACGTTCTCTTAAACACATTTATTTAGATCAAAATGAATGTTGCGTAAAACATCGTTACGACAACCCAAAGTCACTAGTATAGGGATTTGAAAATAAGATAGTTATGTAAATCCCATATACTATACAAAACACTTCCTTTCAAAGATCATTTACTATAACAACAGTGTTATAGTCCATCATTTCCTTATTTCTCGAAAACATCTATTTCAACAATGAATGTTGAAATCTATGTATTCGATACTTAACACATTTTAAAACATTTTTCAGTACCTATGGTATATGAAGGAGAAGCTCTTGTTCCGCCAGAAATGGTTATACAAGCAAGCAATGAAGTTTGGGGGAACTACTTGGTAGGATTCTTTCTTGACAAACCGCTTTCGTATCTATCTGTAATAGCCCATCTTAAGCGGGTATGGAGATTAAAGGGATTAATTAAAGTAAAATCTGATGGATTTCTATTCCTTTTCTATCTATCTTATGATGAAGATAGAAGGAGAATAATTGCTTCAGACCCAATTATCATGAGGAACAAATTATTCATAGTTAAACAATGGGATTTGAATGTTGGTAACAGCTGTAGTACGATAAGATCAGTTCCTGTGTGGATTAAGCTATCCAATATACCGCTATATGCCTGGTCGCATCTGGGAATTAATTGGCTTGCCTCACGTATTGGTTCTTTTATGTGTATGGATAAGCAAACGGAAAGGTTGGATAGAATTGGATATGCAAAATGTATGGTAGAAATTTCACCAACAGTCGATTTGTTGGATGTATTTGCAGTGAGGCTACTAGATGGATCGGTGCAGTTTGTTAAAGTTGAATATTTGTGGAAGCCAGATATTTGCATTTGCTACAGTGAGTTTGGTCATAAAACTGAAAAGTGTATGAAATTTAAAATTAATTATGAAGAAAAGGCAAGATCAAAGGAAGAAATAAGCAAGGTAAGCAGAGCAAATGAAGTGGATAGCCAAAATGTTACAATGGTCATCAAAAAAAGGCAGGAGTGGAGAAAGGTTGAAAATAGAGGAGTAAAATTGAGAAGGGATAAGGATAAAAATTTGCAAAATGAAAACATAACTAAAAAAGCAGGAAATTTGGTAGAAGAAGCCAGGAGTACAATGATGCATGAAACGCATGCTATCTCAGAGGAAAAAGACAAACTTGCAAAAATTAACTATGGGAACAATAGAGAAAGCAACAGATTTAGTATTTTGATGGAAGAGGATTAGTCTAACCCATGCAAAGATAACTGTAATAATGAACCAAGCAATGTTATATGTGATATAGAAGAGATAGAGGAGGAAGGAGAATTCATAGCCAACATGCAGTCAAAAATAATGGAAAATAATGAACAAGTGCCAACTATCTTAATAGTGCAAACTGGAATAAATGAAAAAGAAAGTATTAATCACAGGGGACCAACACCATCCAGTGGACCACTTGCTCAGGCCACAATGCACATTGAAAATTTTGTACTTGAATCTAACAGAATAAGTGGAGGAATATCAAAAACAGTTAATGATAATCAGGAAAAGAATGCAAAAAATGGTAGCTCAAAAACTAGTTCAATACATGAAGAAACTCAGTTCAGATAAACACTTGAAAATGAAATATACAACATGTGCATCTCAGTGCACAATGAAAATAATGTTCACACTGCAAATTTTTACTCTTTCTCTGGTGCTCTACCTGGTTGGACCTCCCTGCCATCATCACCAAGAAGCTCTCCTACCTTTCCAATGGAAGATTATAAGAGTGAAAAACGTAAAAGCAGTAGAAAAGAAGAAATAGTTGACAGTATCACTGGTCATAGGGGATCTCCTTCAACAAGGAGCATGAAAAATGTAGTTCATCAATCATTGAAGTATACCAAATGATGCAGTCCTATGCAATATGGAATATAAGAGGAGCATATTCCTTAACCAAGCTAGATCAAGTCAAGTATCTCATCAACCATCATAATTAGTTCTTTTTGCTATTCTGGAAACAAAGCTGAATGAAACACTAACAATCAAAGCTGCTAGGCACATTAATCCTTCCTGGTCCCTTAACCACAACTTGTCTAATGCATCTTATGGTCGAATCATGGTCATTCATGACCCCTCTGTTTTTACTCTTACCACTGTTCTATGTACTGATCAACTAATGAACTTCCATTCCAAACTCATTGATTCCTCCAATTCCTTTTACCTATCTATTATTTATGCTCACAACTCTTCCAACTCTAGGCAAACTCTTCTTGATCTTCTTCCTGCTTTCAGGAAAGATTCCCATCCCTAGCTTGTTTTTAGGGATTACAACTGTTGTCTTTCCCTGCATGACAAGCAAGGAGGCTCCTCCCTTCTTCCTAAAGACATTATCCCTCTTAATAAGGCAATTGATGGCTCTAGTTTGCATCACATTCCCACCTCTGGTGCTAAATTCACTTGGAATAACCGGAGTCGATCTGGAGTCAGAACTTTTACCACCATTGATCACTCATTTGCTAACCTCAAAGCCTTATCCTCTTGTCCAACTATGTCTTCCTTTATTCCCCTCCCTGTCCTGTCTGACCATTCTCCTATTATTTTCTCCTTGGGACAGAAGTTGTTAAAAAAAAAGCTTCAAATTTTATAATACTTGGGTCCTTGAACCTGAGTATACTATTATTATAAATAAAGCATGGTCTGAAATTTTTTATGGAAACCCTATGTTTATTTTTTGCAGGAAACTACGAGCTACTAAGTATGCTTTAAGAGAATGGGCTAGGAACAAATTTGGTGATGGAACATTGATATCAACTAAGTTGAGAAAGAAGCTCAAGGAAGCCCAAGAATTAATGATGAACAATCCGGCTAACGTAGCTGCTGCTGAATTGGAGAGAAAACATTTTGATGATTTAAATAAAGCTTTGCATACTGAAGGAAATATGAAGAGGCAGAAATTGAGGCAAAAATGGGCAGTTGAATGGGACAATAATACTGCGTATTTCCATGCAGCCATAAAAGTCAAACATGCTAAGGAGAATATCACTTCAATTGTTGATGAGGTTAGGGTACTGTACTCTGACCCAGCTAAAGTTGACAATGCTCTTCTCAATTATTATCGCAATTTGTTGGGTAATAGTGCTGACTTCAATCCTCTGCTTGATGATCTATCTCATCTGCAGTTACCTATAGTTCAAGCTGAGGAAGCTAACTCCCTTGTCAGTAGGGTTACTGATAAGGAAATTAAGGAAACTCTTTTTTCCATGAACAAACAATCGAGTGGAGGTCCGGATGGTTTCAATGTGCAATTCTTCATTCACAGTTGGAATATCATTGAGAAAGATTTCTTAAAAGCTGTTCATAACTTTTTCTCAAGTTTCAAGCTGCTTAAGGAAGTGAACACAACAACCTTGTTCTTATTCCTAAGGTCCACCATCCCTCTTCTGTTACATCATTTAGGCCAATCTCGTGTTGCAATGTTATGTATAAGTGTATTTCGAAGATTCTGGCTTCAAGACTTGCTATTGTGCTTAGCAGAATAATTTCCGAGAATCAGACTTCCTTCCTTCCCTGAAGGAATATCCTTGATAACATCCTCTTAACACATGAATTACTTAAGGGCTATGGTCGTGCTCTTGCTACCCAAAATGCCATGCTGAAACTAGACTTAATGAAGGCTTATGATAGTATACACTGGACATCTATTGTGAGAAGCATGGCTCTCGTGAGATTTCCAAAATTATATGTGGCCTGGATTTGCAGCTGTATATCTTCCCCCACCTTCTCTATAAAATATAATGGATTCTCTTCTGGTTTTTCCAAGAGAAAGCAGGGGATCAGGCATGGTGATCCTATATCTTCTTATCTATTTATTCTAGTTATGGAAGTTTTTTCCTCTATGCTGAACAAGAAATATGTGCAGAAGGATATTTTTTTCCACTCAAAATGCAAGTCCCCTCAAATCACATCCTTGCTTTTTGCTGATGACATTATGATATTTACTAAGCCTGACCAAGTTTCCATGGAACAAATCTTAGCTTCTCTCCACAATTTCTACCTAATGACTGGGTTGAAATTGAATGCTACCAAATCTCATATTCTCACTTCAGGCATTTCCTCTGAAGAAACTCAACATTTGATAGATATAACAGGCATGCAAACAATGGAAAATAGCATGAATTATTGGGCCTTCCTCTTTGCTCTTCTAGAATTTCTACTGTTGACTGCCTGCCTCTGTACTCGAAAATATGTGGCATTATGAACTGTTTGGCTAATAGATTCATTTCTCAAGCTGGTAGACTAGTGCTGATCAAGTCTGTCATTTCATCTATGATGGTGTATTGGTCAAGGGTATATATTCTTCCCTATAAGATTGTGAATATGGTCAGAAATGCTATGTTCAGATATTTCTAGGCTGGGTCGATACACTCTAAGAAAGTCATCCCCTGCTCTTTTGCCAGGATGGAGAAACCTAAAAACAAAGGTGGTCTTGGAATTTTTAACTTGTTAACATGGAATAAGGCTGCATTCAGTGTTCACTTGAATGCCCTGCTTTGTAATTCTGATTCACTATGGGTTGCTTGGACAAAAAAGTATAATCTTGGTAGTAGAAACATCTGGACTATGTCAGTGCCCCAGAACTCAAGCTGGACATGGAGGAAGTTGCTTGGCTTAAGAACTTCTTTCTTACCATTTTTAAAATTTACTCTCTCTCAATCCAGTACTATCAACTTCTGGAATGAACCGTGGATGTCTGATGGTTTGTTGCTTGGAAAGATTTTTTCCCCTCACCAAATTGATGAGGCTGGAATTAATAGGGATGCACATGCTAAGGATTATTTGACTGATGGTTTGCTAGTGTTGCCTTACACCAGTAACCAAGGTATAAATGCTGTTTGGAAAAATTATCAAGCAATCAAGTAACTTACTGCTCCTGATGACATACTGCTTTGGAGTGGTAAGACTCACACAATCTCTATTGCTTATGATCTGCTAGTTAATTATTCTGGAAGCACTAAGTTAGTATGGCATAAGGCTTTATGGACAAGAACCTCTCCTGCTAGGGATAACTTACTGATGTGGAAGGTTATAGTGAATGCACTTCTGACCAAGAGTAAACTAATGAGTTATGGTATGAATGTTGACCCTCTTTGTGTTTTCTATAAGTTGCAAAATTAATCTCTTGATCATCTTTACTTTGAATGCACTGACTTATTAGTTTTGTGGGAAAGAGTAGTGAGATGAATAAACTCAAATCAATTTCATGGTCTGTCTACTGTGGAGTGGGATTTGATATGCAAATCTACTAAGTGGAAGAAGCATGACAGAAATGTCTACTTCTTTTACTTCAAGAAATACTTGAGACTGGTATGGGATGAAAGAAATCTTCGATGTTTTGAAAATAAGAGAAGGAGTATGGATCAACTATGGGATTACTTAAAGCATGTCATCAAAATTGGTATGAGGGATAGTCAGTATGACTTCAGTTGTCAACTGTCTGATCTGTAACCTTTGCATTTGTTTGTGTTTACTCTTTCTGCTCCTTCTTCTAGTCTGGTAACTTTGTGTGTTTTTGCAGTGTTTTGTTTTGATTTTTTGGTGATAATGAGCATGTTCATTATCATTTCACATTTTCTTTTATCAATAAATCTGGTAGGGGACCAGTTAACCCCGCTTGCCTTGCAAAAAAAACATCTTTAAATCTTTTAACTCCATTTAAAAATCACTTTCCAAAACATTTGTTTTATTTAAAGGATTATTATTCACTTTCCAAAATCATGAATATAATCCATTTACCAAATCCAACATTTCTACACATTTTATAAAAGGATAATCCACTGTCCAAAATCGTGAATATAATCCTTTTACCAAATTCATTGCTATTGCACATTAAATTAAAGGATTATCCACTGTCCAAAATCATGGATATAATTCCTTTAATAATCTTCTATATTAAAATTATCAAATTCCATTGATTTCGGATTTATAAAACAATGTTTATAAATTCCATTTATATTTTATAAGAACTTCCATCTACAAATCTCCTTTATTAACCAATTCCATTTATTTCATTTATATACCCAAAAATCCAATTTATAAGTTAATTACTTATAATTCTCTTATTTACAAATTCATTCATTTTATAACTTCACAATTTGTAAATCTTATTTACTTATAAAATCCATTTATAACCTCATTTTAACACTTACAAAACTCGTTTTATAATTTCATTATTTGATTTATAAAATATCCAATTTTATAAATCTTATACCTAAACCATTTATAATAATTCAACAATCTCAATTTAACTCATTTTACAAATTAATCAACATCTTATGTCAAAAACCATATTTTGATTCTATTTCACAAAAATCATAATTTTTATAACATAAAAATTATAACATTTATTTATTTAAAATAATCCATTTACTTAACAATTCGAAATTATATATTTTCAAAATCACTTGAAAATACTTTTAAATTTGGAAATCATCAATTTAACATTTTTATATTACCAAAAATAGGCCCAATGCTGCAGCAGCACTAAATACATCAATCACGGCATCCACAACATCATATATCATATGATAACAGAATATATGACAATATCTATAAATAATATCAAAACTGGTGGGGAATCCAGTTGGATCCCTCCAACCTATCACCTGCAACAACTATACATATTAGATAACAATGTCCGCTTCGAGGCAGACGCGCGTATAAAAGGTCGTCCGCTCATACACGGGAATGTATAGGGTCTCATATGCTCCAATAGCCAGGAATATATCCAAATACCAATCAATATATAGATAATGTATCATATATCATCCAAACAATCATCACATTATAAATTTAGTCTCACTTATATAAAAATATCAGTGAGTCAGAAAGAGTGAGTTGTACTCACATTGATTCCAATAACAGTTGCAGTGTTTTATTCCGAATAAAATTAAACGAGCGTTTAATTTTATCCAAAATTTAAACTAGCTCCAATCAACTCCAAACCAGTTCTAAAATTTAGTGCTTGTCGTTACAGACCCAACACAACTTGTTTTGTCCAAAACGGGCCTCGTATGAAAAAGTTATGGTGTTTTAAAGATTGTATGAATTATATATACATATATGTGTGTGTGTGTGTGTGTGTGTGTGTGTTATTTACAAAATCTTTTTATTTTTAAACTAAGTTTCATCCACCCGTCCATTTTCATCTATCAAATCATGGTCGTGATCTCTTTCATCACCCAGGTTCGCAACGCATGCGTGAAACCCATTGTAGCCGCCGATCTACTTGACTTTTCGCCACCTCTACTGACCACTATTTGATGATCAGTGACCATCATTTGAAACGCCATCATGTACACCTAATCCGGCCAGAATCTCATCGAACTCGGTTGCCTCCTTGCATTGAAAAACATACACAAACACGCTACCTTCAAGTTTTTTCTCCGCCACATCGTTGCTTGAAAATTCATCATCACCGTATAGATCTAAAGATCTTGTGAAGCTCTATCACTTTGTAGTTGGAAGTTTTTCACGAAAGCGTGTGGATTGAGAGAGATTAAGAGAAGAAGTTTGGAATATTTTAGCCATTAAATACAAAACGACAGCTAGAGTTTTGTAATTAGGGTTTGTGAATAAAAACAGAAAAATGAAGTCCATTTATAGGAAATTTCGCGACATTATTCATTCGAAAAATTTCCGAACTCAAAACGAAACATGCCGCCTGGCATTTATAATTATTTACCCTTATTCTGAACACAATGGAATATATATCAGAAGCCAATTCGATCGTATTTGGAAGATAGTTTTCAAATCAACTTATTTAAATTTGAAGTTCATTTAAACAGATTTCTACGCGTTTTAGCTTGCCCTGGACAAACCGTAAATCCGATTGATACGAAATTTGAAATCCTATAATAATATAACATTACGGATCCAATGACATTAGTTTCATCAAAATCCGAGACTGTATGAAAAATGACTATTTTCACACGTTAATTAAATATTAAAATATTCTTTTTTTACAATTTAACTTTTAAATCAATTTCAAAAGTTTAATATCACTATTCTAATTCAAATATAATTTAATACATCATTTTAATTCACATTAAATTCAATTTTCAATTATTTACACAATTTCAAATATTAAATTAACAATTTAATCATCCAATCGAATCCAGATATTCGAAATATAATTTATTCATCTTATAAAATTAACTTCTAAATATTTAAAATCTATTAAATATACGAATTTCAAATAACAGAAATTCTGGGTCATTACATTCTCCCTTAAAAGAATTTCGTCCTCCAAATTACCAAGTAAGAAAAAGTCACAAAATTTATTAACTTTTCAAAACAATTCGTTCAAGTTAGATTTCAAAATTATTTAAACCTTTTAACTTCCCCAAAATCATTCGTTAAACTTCTTATAAGAACTTTTCTAAGTTTTCAAATCCAATCATAGTTATCTTTTCAAAACCAACTAATCATCGTTTAACTTTTAGCTTCAAATCAAAATTTTAGTTATCAATTTTTTTTTTAATTTCCTCAAAAAAATTCCAACGCTTTAAATTTTCAAAAAATTCACCAACGCCTCCTTTGCGCGGTTCGATCGTAGTAGGATCACAACATATATATATATTTATATATATATATCATGAAAATATTCTCATCTTCGAGGATGAGGCATCCGTAGGGAAAAAAGTGTAAAAGTACGATATGTAATCCGAGATATGTACCTTATATATTATTAGCGAGCACGTACGGCTAATATAACACGAAAGCGAGCTCCAAATGCGAAGCAAGCGCCATCCGCACCTACTAAATACTCAACGAACAAATGAGAAACATGTATACATGAAAGTAATATCAATATACTACATATACCAATACAACAACTATGTATGCCAATATAGCAAATGCAAAAAAATCAACAAATCCAACCACTATCATCCAACTAACATCCAATAAACCAAACTTTATCCAAAAAATCATAACCAAATCCATATACATTCAATTCTTATTAATTTCGTTGAATTGGTTTTCAATTTGAATCACATTTGATTTATTAACATTGGATTTACTAACATTCGTTTATTCATATTCAATTAGTTTACATTCACTAATTTACATTCAAGTTAGTTCACTTTCAAATCAATCAAATTCTATTCTATTTAAATTTACTTCACTTCCAATTTGAATTCAACTATTTATAGCTTTAAATTTCATTAATTCAATTTCATTAACACTTAATGCTATACAATCAACTAACGTCCTATATCCAATCATAACCAAATTAATTTAATTCGCTTACATTCAATTTGGTTTAACACATTTAATTTCAGTTGGTTTAATATTTAATTGACTTTCATTTAATTATTCAATTTCAAATTTCATTAGCTTTTTAATGAATTAACACTTACATCCATTATTCCATATCAATTCATTTACATTCGATTGGTTAACATTCAATTCATTCATTAATTCAACTGCTAATTCATTTTACAACTAAATTTGAATTTCATTATCTAACTCAAGTTCACATTCATTCAATTCACTTTATTAATTTACTTCGATACCAAAATCAACTTCATTTACATTCACTTTCACTATACACCTTAAGTTCGTCTCTAATTATTTCAAATTCTATTTTGTTTAACTTTACGAAATTGTTTAACCATTTTAACAATTGGTTTAACTTACATTTTTTCACTTAATAAGTTATACAACTTATTTATCAAAACTTCCAAATTCATATTATATAATCACTTACCCTCTCAAGTTAAATTTCCATTTCAATAGCTTATGTAATCTAGTTCAAATCCAATTTAAATTATTTTACTTTCCTTTAGTTAAATTTCAAATCATATATTTATTATGCTACTCAAATTTACTTTACTAAAGTAAATTCTTATTTCATATTATAAGTCCAAACTCATTTTACTTATATTTATCAATTCCAACTTAGATTTTAAATTCAAATTCTTTATCAAAACAAAACTTAAATTTCAATTTACTATTGGTAGCAAATTAATCACACAGAAACTCGAAAATGATACTGATGATGCTGCAGTTATCACCCCCATTATTTCCCAACGACAGTAGTGAATTCAGTGCTTTATATTCTTTTTTAAAAAATTCCTTTTATTTATAAATCATATTTATAAATCTTTTACTTATATAATTCACTATTTCACTTTACTTATATAAGATCCATTCAAAATTCATTTATCTCACTTAGATTTATAACAATATAATCTCTTTAATCTTTGAAAAATAACTTCCAAAATCAATGGGATTCAAATTTTCAAATTCCAAGTTTAAATTCATTTTTATTTATAATTCATTTTTACTTATAACTCATATTTATAAATATATTCATATAGTTCTATTCCTTATATACATAAGGTCATTTGACAATTGTAAATCATTTTAATTATAATTCCATACTTTATAATTCATTTTCTTATATAATTTTATTCTTTTACAATTGTTGTTTTTATTTAGATAATTCAAACAGCTTTTATTAACTTATATATATTTACATTTTCAAACAACCAAACATTTCAATTATATACACTATAATAATTCTGAAAAATTGTTTCCTTTATATATAAAATATAATCGAGGTAAAATTATTTCATTTACTCAATTTAAAATGATACTATGTCGACTTGCCTCATTTAAATGTTTGTAAATCCCTATTGATAACATAACGTCACACATACCAACCAGAATTCACAAACAGCTCAATGGATAAGCAAACATAATATAAAACATTTTTATATTCACTAACAAATACGTGCTTATATATATAATACACTCAAACTCAATCTAGGGTGCTACTGTCCCTATCTATACTGAGTACACATCAAAGCTTAGGAATATACAAAATCTAAGCTCTGATACCAAATGTGACGAACTACAAATCCGTACCCTTTGAATCGACAATAAAGCACACATGTCCGACTCAAAAAGCACAAACTGGCGGAAAGTCAAGAGAAAGAAAAGAAGAGAGAAGAAGATAAGAGAAGAAAGAGAGAAGATAGAATCAAACAGAACAATAGAGAATCTCACATCGCAGCAGAAAACATATAATATCATATCAATGATCTTTACAAAACAAAAACTATTTATACATACATCAATCAGAGTTCAACAATTAATCAACAGTTATCAGCATGGACAGTTATAATAACTTGTCCTCACAATTGTTGATAATATAAACAGCTAAGCACAATGCAGCGGACAATCAATAATTAAAACCGATACGTATATACGAAATGAAGATCTCCAGCTCTCCTGCTGAAGCTCCAAAAGCACCAAATCTGAACCTGTAAATATACTTAGTCTGACCCGAGCATTGAAAGCGAAGAACTCCTGAATCAGTCTGGTAAATCAGCGTGAGAAACACACTCAACTGGATTTATTAAATTACCAAAATTTTCCTTTATCAAAACAAAAGTATCTCGTAAGACAAGTCCACACATAAACACGGACATGTTTTTACCGTACGATAACTAAAACTTTCATATCAAATCATCTGATATTATACTAGTGTCTAGCATACAAATAATATTAATCATAGTCGAAATTGTTACATTGATCAAATTCCAGCATATAGCCCAAAATGGGTAATACAATCAAAATGGCAGGCATGTAGTCGAGTTTGGATTTCCATACAAATGACCAGTTGAAGGAACTACCTTCCGGCAGTACATCTATAGAAGAATGTACCGAGGACCATCACAAAGGATCCTCTACCAACACAAGACCAGCCAACCTCTATAACTAGATGTTACCGAATATATCATCCTTCGGTCGTTACCGAACTTTAATGAGGGCCCTCAAAGCATACAAACCAAAATAATCAAATACATGACGTCATAGCGTGTAAAGATATATCTAGAAGAGGATGACCATACACTACTTGGGAGCGACCAACTTAGCCTTACCGCATCTAACCCTGTTTTGGTCATTTTCGATTGATGAGGTCTGAGGTAACGATTACCTTTCACAATCACAAATCACATCACTATGAATGCCATACTGTCATTTCCTTTGACTGCTAATGGCCTTCCATAAAAATACAACCCTTGAGCTCATACGTCTCAAGGAGGGTGTTAAGCTAAGAGCATTTGCCTTCTCCGCCACCATTGATGTACGTTTGTAAAAACAAATGTATGTAATCTATAGAAATTCAATGTGATACAAACATCCATACAAGTCATCTAGAAACAAGACAAACCGAAGGTATTTCCTACCACATCCTGTTGGGAAATCCCTAGGAATAGTAGCAAATAGTTCTCGCATTGGATATTTCATAATGAAGAGACCACTACTACTATACGTATAATGGGATTTTAACCCCAAACGATCAATATGCAGTCTTCTACTATGAAATACATAATATCAATATCATCATAAGCAACCTGCACAATCATCGCATATATGTTGGTCTGAAGTGGTTTTCGGATAAACCGATCCCGGTCTCTTCACACCAACAACGCAAAAGCATTTCTCAACGTCACACAAAAACTAAGTCTTATAGACTTATCACGTCTCCAACTTTCAACTCTCTATCCTTTGACCAAGAAGGAAGCTCGATAGATTGGAGTAATGCTCTGCACTACACTAATCAACATCCTCAACATAAACGATAATCAATCCTATATAGAAAGATATATACTAAGTGTACGACTAAATAGTTCCTACATCAAGTCGAGGAACTAAAATGACCAATTTTGATAGTCGGTTATTTAACTATTAAAGCAAACAAACAAATATTTAGCACCGTAAACAATCACTATGCCCTTTTAATTAATCTTTTATTAATTAAATCACTTGCCAAATATTCACTTCAAATTATCTATAAAAAGATATATTCTCAAAACCATTTCAACTTTTCAATATTGGAAAACATTTCCATATATTTATTTAATAATAAGTAATTCACAAATCTCTTTATTTTCAACACTTTGAAAATATTCCATATACTTAAATCACGATTAAGTATACATTTTCTACTTTAAGGAAAACGTTCTCTTAAACACATTTATTTGGGTCAAAATGAATGTTGCGTAAAACATCGTTACGACGACCCAAAATCTCTATTATAGTGATTTGAAAACAAGATGTAACAACCTAGAATTTTTGTCAATTAAAATTTGAATATTTAATTGAATTTAAATATTAATAAGTGAAATTCATTAGTCGAATAATTTATTTTTTGAATATTGGATTTAATTGGATAATTAAATCAATAATTTAATAGTTGAAATTACAGAAATAATTGAAAAATGGGTTAAATATGATTAAAGATGATTTGTAAAATTTTATTTAATCCTGTTGGAGTTAGAGTGATGTTATAGAACTTTTAAAATCGAATTTGGAGTTAATTTGTGAAAATTGAATATTTTAATATTTAATTATCGACTGAAAAATAGCCAATTTTCGAACAGTCTCAGATTTGGACGAAACTAGTTTCATTGGATCCGTAATAGTTTTTTATTATCGGATTTCAATTTTCGTAGCAATCAGAGTTTTCATTTGATCGTGGCAGCTCGAAACGCATTGAAATTGTTTTAATATTAATTTGGCGAGTTAAAATAGTCATTTTTCAAACAGTCTCGGATTTCGACAAAACCAGTTTCATCGAATCCATAATATGATATTATTATATGGTTTCAAATTTCGTGTCAATCGGATTTACCGTTTGTCCGGGGCAAGCCAAAACGCCTAGAAATTAGTTTAAATCGATTTAATTTAAATTGATCGTTTATTGCCGTAACTTGCACAGATGATCGAATTAGCCTCCGAAGCATGTTCCATTGTGTCCGGAACGTGGGGTAAACCTTAGAAACGCCAGTCACCGCGCGAGATTTGGAGTTCGGAAAAATTCGATAAATAGTAAATTGGGCAATTTTCTATTAAAGGACGTTCTATTCAGTCATTTGCAAACAACTAAATTAGGGTTTCAGCTCAAACCCTAGCCGCCTCCAATAATTCAATGGCCGAAAATGGCTTAACTTCTCCTCTTAATCTCTTCCAATCCGTGAATAATTTGAAGAAACTTTCAACTAACAAATTATAGAGTGCAACGAGAGCTTTAAATCCATACGGGCGAGATGTTGTTTAGTTGACCTGAGGTGGAGCTAGAAGGCCGCGTCCTATGGTGGTTGTGCACAGTTTTCATTGACAGGGGGGGCGAGCTTGCTAGTGTTGCAGCCGATGGTAGAGGGTGGCGAAGGCTTTGGAGTGGTGGTTGTTGATCGAGCTAAAGTTAGTCGAGGAGGTTGCAAAAATTCAAAGTAAAACGACGGCTATGGGTAGAGGTTACACGGCTTTGTACGTTTGGGAGAGAAAGGAAGGGGACGGCCGAGATCAGAGGATGGAGATCGTGTGGCCAGAATGCGTAGGGTTTAATAATAAAAGAAATTTGTAAAATTTATTTATATTTAAATCGTGTAATCTTTAAAATGTTGTAACTTGTTCATACGAGGTCTGTTTTGGACGAAACTAGTTGCGTTGGAACCGTATGGATGAACACTACGCTATGGAACTGGATTGGAGTCATTTGGAGCTAGTGAGAATTTTGGGTAAAATTAAACGCGCGTTTAATTTTATTTGAAATAAAACGCGGAAACGGAATTGAAATCGAGGTGAGAACTTCTCACTCAATCGAATCGGTTTCGATTTTAATTTTAAATAGTTATATTTAAAATTCTTGAATGCATGTTTGAATGATGATTATTATCTATTGATTGTTAAAATAGACATTATGCGCCGTTAGTAAGCGGATGTTATTTATTAAAAACATATACCGCGAATATTTCACAGTACAGTGAAATTGGTATTATTTATATACTTGGAGTTGATTTTCCCGCATTATATAGCGGATAAGACCCTATTGCGCCGTCTATTAAGCGGATAATATTTTTATGAATCTCATATACCGCGATAATTCCGTATTGGAACGGAATTGGTATTGTGCTAACATCTTTGGATGCAGGGAAACAGGTTGGAGGGATCCAACTGGATTCTTCAACTGTATTGATTTATTTACAGATATTGTGACATTTGTTGATTATCATATCGATATATGATATTTGGATGTCGTGATTGACTATTTGGTGCTGTTGCATCATCGGATCCATTTTTAAGGTTTAAAAATAACGATTTTGGTTTTTAAAAGAATTTTTAAAGTAATTTTTGAAAGTATACGTTTTATTAAATTTTTGAATTGATTCATTTTAAATAATTAAAACGTTATAAATTTTTATGTTATAAAAATTAAGATTTTTGTGAAATATAACCAAAAGGTGACTTTTGAGATAAGTAGTTAATAAATTTATAAAATAGTTAAATTGGGATTTTTGAATTATTTTAAAACGGGTTATATGAAAGATGTATAAATTTGATATTTTAAAATTAAAATTATTGGAATTATAAAACGAGTTTTTATAAGTGTTAAAAATGAAGTATAAATGGATTCATAAGTGAATGAAAATTTATAGATTTATGAATTGTGATGTTATAAAATGAATAGATGTTGTAAGACAAAAGATTTTAAGGAATTAACTTATAAATCGGATTTTTGCATTTAAATTGAAATCTTTGATGAAGCAAAAATGGTTTATCGTTGAGATTTATAAAATATATATTTTATAAATCGAAATAATAGAATTTTAAAAGGAGCTCTATTAATGTTGAAAATAGGGTTATAAATGAAATCTTATAAGTAATAAGATTTATAATTTGTGAAGTTTTAAAAGAACGATTTTGTAAATAAATGGATTATAAGCATTTAACTTATAATATGGACTTTTGGTATATAATTGAGTTATATAAATTGAATTGGATTAATAAAGGAGATTTATAAATCGAAGCTTATAAATAGAAATGGAATTTATAGACATTGTTTATAAATTCGAAATCAATGGAATTTGATAAATTGAAAGTTGAAATTGGTTAAGGAAGTATATTCACGATTTAAGTATAGTGAATATATTATCAAATAAAATGGATATTCTTGGGAAAATGAATATTATAAAATGAAGTTAATCATTTTAACGATGTTTTAAAATGTATTATGAATCGAATACATAGATTTCAACATTCATTGTTGAAATAGACGTTTTCGAGAAATAAGGAAATGGTGGACTATAACACTGTTGTTATAGTAAATGGTTTCCGAAAGGAAATATTTTGTATAGTATTGGGATTTATATATCTATTTTAATTTTGGAATCCCTATACTAGTGTTTTTGGGTCGTCGTAACGGTGTTTTACGCAACATTCGTTTTGACTCAAATAAATGTGTTCAAGAGAATGATTTCTTAAAGAATGAAATATATACTTAATTTTGATTTAAGTATAGTGAATATTTTCCAAATGTTGAAAATAAATAGATTTGTGAATTACTTATTAATAAATAAGTATGGAAATGTTTTTCCAATGTGAAATGAAACGTTTTGAGAATTTATCTTTTTTAAGATAAATTGAAAATGAATAATTGAAATCGTATATTCATAAATATTTTGGAATGTAAATTCACTATGGAATTTATAAATGAAAAGGGGAATTTGTTTAAACATAAACGTTGATTTATTTTTGAAGTGTGGGAATTAATTTACGGATTTGGAACGTAAATATAAAGTAAATTGTTAAGGATTTATTTAATTAGTTTAAATGAACCATGTTGAAATGAAAGTAATCCCGTATAGGGAAATGATTTGAAATTTGTTTTCAAAAGTGGCAAAGTGAAAAGTGATTTGAAAATTGTTTTCAAAAGGTTGAAGTGTGGAAATTATATATCTAGTAAAGATATTTTGGAAAGTAAAGAATTTGGGAAATTATTTGGAATTTGGTGATGTTGAACATGCTTATTTATAGTTAAATAATCCGACTATCAATATTTACCTTTAAATAGGTATTTGTTGTGATTGCTTGAATTTGAATGCCACACTTATTTTTAAAATAAGCGCTCACTATTCGGGTTAGCCGGGAAAGGACCTTGGGGTCGTATAACCCATTCCGAATATGTGATACGTCGTAATGGATTGCATTTGATGACCGGTGTTGAAGATCAGATATTTTTGAAAACGGAAGGATTACCGTTGAGTTGCTCTGCATCGGCTGATCTCCGATATAGAGGTTTTATCACCCTTAGTGACGGGAAGTCCGGACGTGATTAGAAATTATCCGGAATGCAAGGACTTCTTTGTAAGTGCCTTTGGTTCTGTTCAAGCCAGGAACAGACTTGTATGGATTGTATGTATGACATTACAAATTGAGATATAAAGCTGATTTCTTTCAAATATATTTCTGTTGGTGGCGGAGAATTTATTCTCTTAGCTTAACACCCTTCTCTGAGACGTACGAGCTCAAAAGTTATGTAGTTGAAGGTTATCAGTGGTATACTCCCAATTTGGTAGCGTGGCATGCTGAGTGTTGTTGTGGGATGATCATTGTTTGATCATTTGTGATATGATCATTTGTTTGATCATTTATCTTGGTGATCATTACTTTGATCATTTGTTGACCCAAAGCGCAGATTTTATATAAGGCGTGGCTTTATGGAGAGACTTCGTCAGACATCACACCCCGGAAATGGTCAAAACAGGAAGGATGCGGCAAGGTTATTAGGGGGTAGCGCCCTTTTAGTGTATGTCATTCCTTCTGGATAGAGGTGGTATCATGGTATGGAGCCCAGATACTTAACCTATGTTGTTGCTGCAAATTTATTTCTTTGTGGTTGTTGGAAATCGAGGATCCTCGAATAGATCGGTTACGATCGGGGGATGACATATTCGTGTCAGTAGTTCCCAATACCCGGCCTTGTGTTGGCAGAGATCTGGTTTGGTTCTCGGGTCGTCTTTCCAGAGGCGTACCCATGTGACAATGGGAAGTTCCTTGGCCTGACCATTTGTTGGAAATCCAAAGAAACAATACGATCTTGTACGGTTTTAGTTGTAGAACCTGTCATATACTTATGGTGGTCACCACTGTTTAGATGGTAGCTATAGTAGGAATACGATAATGGTCGTATGTTGGTTAAGATTTATATCTTTACTTTCGAAATGTTTTCCCACACTATGCACTAGTAATAATATCAAATGTTTCTTTTTAATGAGTATCAAGCGTCTTTGACTATCATAAGGAGAAATCTCCTCCGATTCTGCGTTTGCATTGTGTGTGTGTCCGGAAGGCCTTATGATAGTCTCATTTTCTAAAAAGCATTGCGAATCTATTTTAAAAATTGTCCTGTACTTTGTTTAAAAAAATAAACTGTTTTAGTTCTCACACCAGTCACATGACTGACTCGGAGTTTATTGTTTTCCTTCCTAAACTCTGGGTGCCCACTAATTTCCACATGGGCAGTCTAGATCAGGTTTATCGGGATATTCTGGAATTCAGGAGTTGCTGGAGGCAAGCTGGATGGCATGGCGAATTCAATAATATATAGTATTTCTTTTGCGTTGTTTGTTGTTGTTTGTTGTTGTACACTCTGATGATGTAATGTAATGTAATATGATGTAATGTAATAACTGATATAGTTCTTTGTTTAAAGATTATTCATTTATCTATAATATGTTGTTCCGCTGCGATTGTGAGATTCTGATATTGTTCTGTTGTTTCTTTTTCTTTCTCTCTTCTTCTACTTTTTCTTCTTCTTTAACCATAAGGGTTCGTATTTCCGTTCGTCTTGAGTTAATCACTGGAGATTAGTGTCTGTTCAAGGTGTACGGATTTACGATTCTTCACATTTGGTATCGGAGCATATGGTTAAGCGACAACCTTGGCTCTGTTGGGAATTACTCATTAGAGGTAGAGTCAGTAGTACTATAGAATGAGTGTGAGTGTAATAATAGATATGAGCGCGTATTTGTTAGTGAATATAAAATGATTTTATATTGTGTTGATTGATTTATTGAGTGGCATATGAACCTTCGTCAGCACGGTCTGCACAACTATGCCGAAGGGGTTTCTAAACACTCGAATAGTACAATTCGATACAATATTGTTTTCGAAAGGGATAAATGAAATAATTTCATCCAAATTATATTTTGATATAAAAAAAGGGGGGGAAAGAAATATTTTCTGAAATTATTATATAACTTGGATGTTTTGAATGATAACATTATAGTCAAATAAGATTATAAAATCTGAAATAGCTTATATAACCAAGGAAGTCATTAGACTTGAAATTTTTGAAATTAAAATTAAAAGTGAGGAGTTAAAAATGAAATTTAACTTGGATTAAGATTAAAATATGAAATTTAATTAATGACTGGAAGAAAAAAAATGAATTCTGTTGTATTTAAACAAAGTTGAATTGATAAAATTGGAAGTTAAATGGAATTTACTTTAGAATTGAAATCTGAATTGAATTTATAAGTGGAAACTTAAGTTAAGTTAAATAAATGATGTTTGAAAGAGAATATAACTTAAGTAAAGTTGAATGGAGTTGATTTTGGTGTTGAAGTAAATTAATAAGTGAATTAATGAAATGAAGTCATTAATAATTTGAGCTTGAGTTATATAAATGAAATTCAACTTTATATTGTCAAAGGAATTAACAATTGAATTGATGAATGGATGAAATATTAATCAATTGAATGTAAATAATTAGTATGAAATAATGAATATAAGTGTTAATTCATTAAAAACTAATGTTATTGGAAATTGAATAAATTGAATGAAAGTCAACTAAATATCAACCAATTGGAATTAAAAGTGTTGGACCAAATTGAATGTAAATTAAATAATTTGGTTATGTTGAATATACATTGGTTGTCATGTGAATGTTAGTTGATTGTATATAATTCATTAAGTGTTAATGAAATTGAATTAGCGAAATTAAAAGCTATCTGATTGAATCCAAATTGAAAGTAAATAAATTTGAATAGAATTGGATTTGATTTGGATTGAAGGCGAATTAATGTGAATAAAGTAGTGAATGTAAACTAACTGAAATCGAATGAATGAATGTTGGTAAAATTCCAATGTTAATGAATCAATTGGAAAACCAATTCAATGAATATTAATGAGAAGTAAATTTATATTGATTTGGTGGTTGCATTTGTTGCTTTAGTTGCATTTGCTATATTATGTAGTTGTTATGTTGCTATATGATGTATATTGATATTATTTTCATATATTCATGTTTCTCATGGTTTGTTGAGTGTTTAGTAGGTGCGGATTGCGCTTGCTTCGCATTTGGAGCTCGCTTTCGCGCTATATTAGCCGTATATGCTCGCTAATAAAAATATAAGGTGCATATCTCGGATTAAATAACGTACTTTTACACTTTTTTCCCTGCGGGATGCCTCATCACTTGATGGGATGTATATTTGTGATATATATACTGTCATTTTTTTTGGATCGAGCCGCGCAAAGGAGACTATGGCGAATTTTTCCAAAAATTTAAGGCGTTAGAATATTTTTGAGAAAATTGAAAAAAATTTGGAAACTAAGTTTGGATTTGGAAACATAGTAAAGATTTTGTAAGAAGTTTAACTATGAATTTTGGGAAAGTTAAAAACTTAAGAGATTTGTAAAAAAATCTAATTTCAACGATTTGTTTCGGAAAGTTAATGGATTCTGTAACTTTTTCTTACTTGGTAATTTCGAGGACGAAATTCTTTTAAGGGGGGAAGTATGTAACAACCCAGAATTTTTATCAATTAAAATTTGAATATTTAATTGAATTTAAATATTAATAAGTGAAATTTATAAGTCGAATAATTTATTTTTCGAATATTGGATTTAATTGCATAATTAAATCAATAATTTAATAGTTGAAATTACAGAAATAATTGAAAATTGGGTTAAATATGATTAAAAATTATCTGTAAAATTTTATTTAATCCTATTGGAGTTAGAGTGATGTTATAGAACTTTTAAAATCGAATTTGGAGTTAATTTGTGAAAATTGAATATTTAATATTTAATTATCGACCGAAAAATAGCCAATTTTCGAACAGTCTCAGAATTGGACGAAACTAGTTTCATTGGATCCGTAATAGTTTTTTATTATCGGATTTCAATTTTCGTAGCAATCGGAGTTTTTGTTTGATCGTGGCAGCTCGAAACGCATCGAAATTGTTTTAATATTAATTTGGCGAGTTAAAATAGTCATTTTTCAAACAGTCTCGGATTTCGACGAAACCAGTTTCATCGAATCCATAATATGATATTATTATATGGTTTCAAATTTCGTGTCAATCGGATTTACCGTTTGTCCGGGGCAAGCCAAAACGCCTAGAAATTAGTTTAAATCGATTTAATTTAAATTGATCATTTATTGTCGTAACTCGCACAAATGATTGAATTAGCCTCCAAAGCACGTTCCATTGTGTTCGGAACGCGGGGTAAACCTTAAAAACGCCAGTCACCGCGCGAGATTTGGAGTTTGGAAAAATTCGATAAATAGTAAATTGGGCAATTTTCTATAAAAGGACGTTCTATTCACTCATTTGCAAACAACTAAATTAGGGTTTCAGCTCAAACCCTAGCCGCCTCCAATAATTCAATGGCAAAAAATGGCTTAACTTCTCCTCTTAGTCTCTTCCAATCCGTGAATAATTTGAAGAAACTTTCAACTAACAAATTATAGAGTGCAACGAGAGCTTTAAATCCATACGGGCGAGATGTTGTTTAGTCGACCAGAGGTGGAGATAGAGGGCCGCGTCCTATGGTGGTTGTGCACGGTTTTCATTGGCAGGAGGGACCGAGCTTGCTAGTGTTGCAGCCGATGGTAGAGGGTGGCGAAGGCTTTGGAGTGGTGGTTGTTGATCGAGCTAAAGTTAGTCGACGAGGTTGCAAAAATTCAAAGTAAAACGGCGGCTATGGGTAGGGGTTACACGGCTTTGTACGTTTGGGAGAGAAAGGAAGAGGATGGCCGAGATTAGAGGATGGAGATCGTGCGGCCAGAAATGCGTAGGGTTTAATAATAAAAGAAATTTGTAAAATTTATTTATATTTAAATCGTGTAATCTTTAAAATGTTGTAACTTGTTCATACGAGGTCCGTTTTGGACGAAACCAGTTGCGTTGGAACCGTATGGACGAACACTACGCTATGGAACTGGATTGGAGTCATTTGGATCTAGTGAGAATTTTGGGTAAAATTAAACGCGCGTTTAATTTTATTCGAAATAAAACGCGGAAACGGAATTGAAATCGAGGTGAGAACTTCTCACTCAATCGAATCGGTTTCGATTTTAATTTAAATAGTTATATTTAAAATTCTTGAATGCATGTTTGAATGATGATTGTTATCTATTGATTGTTAAAATAGACATTATGTGCCGTTAGTAAGCGGATGTTATTTATTAAAAACATATACCGCGAATATTTCACAGTACAGTGAAATTGGTATTATTTATATACTTGGAGTTGATTTTCCCGCATTATATAGCGGATAAGACCCTATTGCGCCGTCTATTAAGCGGATAATATTTTTATGAATCTCATATACCGCGATAATTCCGTATTGGAACGGAATTGGTATTGTGCTAACATCTTTGGATGCAGGGAAACAGGTTGGAGGGATCCAACTGGATTCTTCAACTGTATTGATTTATTTACAAATATTGTGATATTTGTTGATTATCATATCGATATATGATATTTGGATGTCGTGATTGACTATTTGATGCTGTTGCATCATCGGATCTATTTTTAAGGTTTAAAAATAACGATTTTGGTTTTTAAAAGAATTTTTAAAGTAATTTTTGAAAGTATACGTTTTATTAAATTTTTGAATTGATTCATTTTAAATAATTAAAACGTTATAAATTTTTATGTTATAAAAATTAAGATTTTTGTGAAATATAACCAAAAGGTGATTTTTGAGATAAGTAGTTAATAAATTTATAAAATAGTTAAATTGGGATTTTTGAATTATTTTAAAACGGGTTATATGAAAGATGTATAAATTTGATATTTTAAAATTAAAAATATTGGAATTATAAAACGAGTTTTTATAAGTGTTAAAAATGAAGTATAAATGGATTCATAAGTGAATGAAAATTTATAGATTTATGAATTGTGAAGTTATAAAATGAATAGATGTTGTAAGACAAAAGATTTTAAGGAATTAACTTATAAATCGAATTTTTGCGTTTAAATTAAAATCTTTGATGAAGCAAAAATGGTTTATAGTTGAGATTTATAAAATATATATTTTATAAATCGAAATAATAGAATTTTAAAAGGAGTTCAATTAATGTTGAAAATAGGGTTATAAATGAAATCTTATAAGTAATAAGATTTATAATTTGTGAAGTTTTAAAAGAACGATTTTGTAAATAAATGGATTATAAGCATTTAACTTATAACATGGACTTTTGATATATAATTGAGTTATATAAATTGAATTGGATTAATAAAGGAGATTTTTAAATCGAAGCTTATAAATAGAAATGGAATTTATAGACATTGTTTATAAATTCGAAATCAATGGAATTTGATAAATTGAAAGTTGAAATTGGTTAAGGAAGTATATTCACGATTTAAGTATAGTGAATATATTATCAAATAAAATGGATATTCTTGGGAAAATGAATATTATAAAATGAAGTTAATCATTTTAACGATGTTTTAAAATGTATTATGAATCGAATACATAGATTTCAACATTCATTGTTGAAATAGACGTTTTCGAGAAATAAGGAAATGGTGGACTATAACACTGTTGTTATAGTAAATGGTTTCCGAAAGGAAATATTTTGTATAGTATTGGGATTTATATGTCTATTTTAATTTTGGAATCCCTATACTAGTGTTTTTGGGTCGTCATAACGGTGTTTTACCCAACATTCGTTTTGACTCAAATAAATGTGTTCAAGAGAATGATTTCTTAAAGAATGAAATATATACTTAATTTCGATTTAAGTATAGTGAATATTTTCCAAATGTTGAAAATAAATAGATTTGTGAATTACTTATTAATAAATAAGTATGGAAATGTTTTTCCAATGTGAAATTAAACGTTTTGAGAATTTATCTTTTTGAAGATAAATTGAAAATGAATAATTGAAATCGTATATTCATAAATATTTTGGAATGTAAATTCACTATGGAATTTATAATTGAAAAGGGGAATTTGTTTAAAAATAAACGTTGATTTATTTTTGAAGTGTGGGAATTAATTTACGGATTTGGAACGTAAATATAAAGTAAATCGTTAAGGATTTATTTAATTAGTTTAAATGAACCATGTTGAAATGAAAGTAATCCTGTATAGGGAAATGATTTGAAATTTGTTTTCAAAAGTGGTAAAGGTGAAAAGTGATTAGAAAATTGTTTTCAAAAGGTTGAAGTGTGGAAATTATATATCTAGTAAAGATATTTTGGAAAGTAAATAATTTGGGAAATTATTTGGAATTTGGTGATGTTGAACACGCTTATTTATAGTTAAATAATCCGACTATCAATATTTACCTTTAAATAGGTATTTGTTGTGATTGCTTGAATTTGAATGCCACACTTATTTTTAAAATAAGCGCTCACCATTCGGGTTAGCTGGGAAAGGACCTTGGGGTCGTATAACCCATTCCGAATATGTGATACGTCGTAATGGATTGCATTTGATGACCGGTGTTGAAGATCGGATATTTTTGAAAACGGAAGGATTACCGTTGAGTTGCTCTGCATCGGCTGATCTCCGATATAGAGGTTTTATCACCCTTAGTGACGGAAAGTCCGGACGTGATTAGAAATTATCCGGAATGCAAGGACTTCTTTGTAAGTGCCTTCGGTTCTGTTCAAGCCCGGAACAGACTTGTATGGATTGTATGTCTGACATTACAAATTGAGATACAAAGCTGATTTCTTTCAAATATATTTCTGTTGATGGCGGAGAATTTATTCTCTTAGCTTAACACCCTTCTCTGAGACGTACGAGCTCAGAGGTTATGTAGTTGAAGGTTATTAGTGATATACTCCCAATTTGGTAGCGTGGCATGCTGAGTGTTGCTGTGGGATGATCATTGTTTGATCATTTGTGATATGATCATTTGTTTGATCATTTATCTTGGTGATCATTACTTTGATCATTTGTTGACCCAAAGCGCAGCTTTTATATAAAGCGTGGCTTTGTGTACGAGACTTCGTCGGACCTCACACCCCGGAAATGGTCAAAACAGGAAGGATGCGGCAAGGTTATTAGCGGGTAGCACCCCTTTAGTGTATGTCATTCCTTCTGGATAGAAGTGGTATCATGGTATGGAGCCCAGATACTTAACCTATGTTGTTGCTGCAAATTTATTGCTCTGTGGTTGTTGGAAATCGAGGATCCTCAGATAGATCGGTTACAATCGGGGGATGACATATTCGTGTCAGTAGTTACCCTGTTAAGGGTAACCCGGCCTTGTGTTGGCAGAGATCCGGTTTGGTTCTTGGGTCGTCTTTCCAGAGGCGTACCCATGTGACAATGGGAAGTTCCTTGGCCTGACCATTTGTTGAAAATCCAAAGAAACAATACGATCTTGTACGGTTTTAGTTGTAGAACCTGCCATTTACTTATGGTGGTCACCACTGTTTAGATGGTAGCTATAGTAGGCATACGATAATGGTCGTATGTTGGCTAAGATTTATATCTTTACTTTCGAAATGTTTTCCTACACTATGCACTAGTAATAATATCAAATGTTTCCTTTTAATGCGTATCAAGCATCTTTGACTACCATAAGGAGAAATCTCCTCCGATTCTGCGTTTGCATTGTGTGTGTGTGCGGGAGGCCTTATGGTAGTCTCATTTTCTAAAAAGCATTGCGAATCTATTTTAAAAATTGTCCTGTACTTTGTTTAAAAAAATATAAACTGTTTTAGTTCTCACACCAGTCACATGACTGACTCGGAGTTTATTGTTTTCCTTCCTAAACTCTGGGTGCCCACCAATTTCCACACGGGCAGTCTAGAGTCAAGTTTATCAGGATATTCTGGAATTCAGGAGTTGCTGGAGGCAAGCTGGATGGCATGGCGAATTCACTAATATATAGTATTTCTTTTCCGCTGTTTGTTGTTGTTTGTTGTTGTACACTCTGATGATGTAATGTAATGTAATATGATGTAATGTAATAACTGATATAGTTCTTTGTTTAAAGATTATTCATTTATCTATTATATGTTGTTCTGCTGCGATTGTGAGATTCTGATATTGTTCTGTTGTTTCTTTTTCTTTCTCTCTTCTTCTACTTTTTCTTCTTCTTTAACCATAAGGGTTCATATTTCCGTTCATCTTGAGTTAATCACTGGAGATTAGTGTCTGTTCAAGGAGTACGGATTTACGGTTCTTCACACAAGATAGATATATAAATCCCATATGCTATATAAAACATTTCCTTTCGAAAATCATTTACTATAACAACAGTGTTATGGTCCATCATTTCCTTGTTTCTCAAAAACATCTATTTCAATAATGAATGTTGAAGTCTATGTATTCGATACTTAACACATTTTAAAACATCTTTAAATCTTTTAAATTCATTTAAAAATCAGTTTCCGAAACATTTGTTTTATTTAAATGATTATTATTCATTGTCCAAAATCATGAACATAATCCATTTACCAAATCCAAGTTATTTCCATATATTTTATAAAAGGATAATCCACTGTCCAAAATCATGAATATAATCCTTTTACCAAATTTATTACTATTGCACATTATATCAAAGGATTATCCACTGTCCAAAATCATGGATATAATTCCTTTAATAATCTTCTATATTTAACTTATCAAATTCCATTGATTTCGGATTTATAAAACAATGTTTGTAAATTACATTTATATTTTATAAGAACTTCCATTTATAAATCTCCTTTATTAACCAATTCCATTTATTTTTATATGCCCAATAATCCAATTTATAAGTTGATACTTATAATTCTCTTATTTACAAATTCGTTCATTTTATAACTTCACAATTCATAAATCTTATTTACTTATAAAATCCATTTATAACCTCATTTTAACACTTACAAAACTCGTTTTATAATTCCATTATTTTGATTTATAAAATATCCAATTCTATAAATCTTATATCTAAACCATTTATAATAATTCAACAATCTCAATTTAACTCATTTTACAAATTAATCAACTCCATATTTCAAAAATCACATTTTGATTCTATTTCACGAAAATCATAATTTTTATAACATAAAAATTATATCGTTTGTTTATTTAAAATAATCCAATTACGTAATAATTCGAAAGTATATATTTTCAAAATCACTTGAAAATACTTTTATATTCGGAAATCATCACTTTTACATTTTTATATTACCAAGAATAGGCCAAGTGCTGCAACGGCACTAAATACATCAATCACGGCATCCACAACATCATATATCATATGACAATAGAATATATAACAATATCTGTAAATAATAACAACATTGGTGAGGAATCTAATTGGATCCCTCCAACATGTCACCTGCAACAAATATACATATTAGAAATATATGTACAATGTCTGATTCGAGGCAGACGCGCGTACAATGGGTCATCTGCTAAAACACGGGAATGTATAGAGTCTCGTATGCTCCAATAGCTAGGAATATATCCAAATACCAATCAATATATAGATAATATACCATATATCATCCAAACAATCATCAATCATCACATAATAAATTTATTCTCACTTATATAAAAATATAAGTGAGTCAGAAAGAGTGAGTTGTACTCACATTGATTCCAATCGAAGTTGGAGTGTTTTATTCCGAATAAAATTAAACAAGCGTTTAATTTTACCCAAAATTTACACTAGCTCCAATCAACTACAAACCGGTTCTAAATGTTGCACTCATCAATACGGACCCAACACAACTTGTTTCGTCAAAAACGGACCTCGTATGAAAAAGTTATGATGTTTTAAAGATTGTATGAATTATATATAAATTATTAACAAAATCTTTTTATTATTAAACCTAAGCGTCATCTAGGTCATCAATTTTCTTTGATCAAATTGTGGTCATGATCTCTTTCTTCCCTTAAGTTCGCAACGCATGCGTGAAACCCATTGTAGCCGTCAATCTACTTGAATTTTCGCCACCTCCACCGACCACTATATGATGATCAACGACCATCATTTGAAACGCCATCGCGTACACCACCTCCGGCCTGAATCTCGTCGAACTCGGTTGCCTCCCTGTGTTGAAAAACGTGCACGAACATGCTACCTTCATGCTTGATTTTCCGCCACATCGTTACTTGAAAATTCATCATCACCGTATAGATCTGAAGATCTCGTGAAGCTCTATCACTTTGAAGTTGGAAGTTTTTCACGAAAGCATGTGGATTGAGAGAGAATAAGAGAAGAAGTTTGGAATATTTCGGCCATTAAATACAAAATGGCGGCTAGGGTTTTGTGATTAGGGTTTGTGAATAAAAATTGAAAAATGAAGTCTTTTATAGAAAATTTCACGACACTATTCATCCCAAAAAATTTCGAACTCGAAACGAAGCGTGCCGCCTGGCATTTATAATGTTTTACCCCTATTCCGAATACAATGGAATATATACTGGGAGCCAATTCGATTGTATTTGGAAAATAGATTTTCAAATCAGCTTATTTAAACTTAAAATTCACTTAAACGGATTTCTTTGCATTTTAGCTTGCTCTGGACAAACCATAAATTCGATTGACATGAAATTTGAAATCCTATTAACATTATGGATCCAGTGACCCTGGTTTCGTCGAAATCCGTGACTGTATGAAAAATGACTATTTTCACTCGTTAATTAAATATTAAAATATTCAATTTTTACAATTTAACTTTTAAATCAGTTTCAAAAGTTTACTATCACTATTCTAATTCAAATATGATTTAATACAACTTTATAAATTATTTTAATTCACATTAAATTCAATTTCCAATTATTTACACAATTTCAAATATTAAATTAACAATTTAATTATCTAATTAAATCCATATATTCGAAATATAATTTACTAAACTTACAAAATTAACTTTTGAATATTTAAAATCAATTAAATATACGAATTTCAAATGACAGAAATTCTGGGTCATTACAGGGTAGGAATCCCATGAACCCACATGCAGTAGTTAATTTCTCTAGGCTCTGCAAGGATTTTGCAAGTTTAGGAGGAAAGACTTTTTCGGTACAGACACTTTTATAGAGGCAAGGGCTTGGATTAGGGTCACCGAGAGGATATTTGGCTTATTAGGATTGGAGGACTAGTAGCGGGTCCAGCTAGCCTCTTGATAGCTGAAAGATGAGGCTTCTTATTGGAGGGAGATTGTTGAGTTGGAAAGAAGAGAAGTATGTTGGAATGGGTTTAGGCAGAGGTTTGAGGTGAAGTTTCTATCTCAAGCAGAAGAGAGTGATCAGCTGGAACAGTTTATTAGCTTGAAGCAAGGGAGCTCATTGCTAAAGGAGTACATCAATCAATTTAACGAATTGTCGCGGTTTGGAATGGAGTTGGTAAATACACCGCACAAGATGGCTATTAATTTTACGAAGGGATTGAATCAACCCCTTCAAAGGTTATTGCTGACTCACTGTAAGGACCCGAGATTTTCGACAACGAAAATTCGGCACTAATGCGTTCATTGTAGAAATGCCGAGCAATTGAACGTCGAAAATCCTAGATTGTTAGGGCAAGAAGAAAAAGCGGTAGAAGAAGAAACATAAAACAACAACACAGAATCTCACAATCGCAGTGGATCAAAATATAATATCAAATACCAGCATTTACACAAAGAAAGCTATAGATGTCAATTTACATATAATATATCAGAGTACAATTATTCACAATTAAACCAGACAGTTATAGTAACCTGTGCCAGACCAATACCAATACAATCTCAAATACACAACGGAATATACTCCATACGTCCCTGCCATCCAGCTCGTCTCCTGAACTCCAGAAGTCCTAACCTGAAAATCTGCAATACTCAGTCTGACCCGAGCATTACATTAAAGTAACACCTGAGTCAGGCTGGAAACCAGCGTGAGTAAACCCATATAACTTGCAATACTAAGTTATGAAACTTATTTGAAAACCAGGGTAACTCGTACCTCACTACGAGTTCTTATCTTGTTTATAATCAAATACTTATTTCACAAAATTATATTTAAGTATCATTACTCAGTTTAGATGGTCTGGTTTACATAATTTATTCCATAGCCTATTTGATTCTAAAATCAAATCTATAAAGAATTATAGTGGTTGCTAATTGAAGTGGTTCCGGATATAACTGATATCCGACCCCGATCTTTTGAATTCAAATGTCATCTTTTAAGCCAAAACAGTTTAATTCCAAAATGTCAACATTCACATAAAACGCCATCACAGTATTTGTTCAAATAAAACGTCTCATCTTTTACACTCAACGGTTCATTTCAGTCTATTTCAATTCACAGAACAGCTGGAAAGAACATAAAACGATCTAATGTACTTAATCTAATTTAAACTATTCATAAACTAGATTTACTAGTTACACAAATCATTTATTTACCTCAAAACAGAATTAGTTAATTGTTTTTAAACCAATTTTAACCATTATTAACTAATTACAAACCATTTTATTTTGTTCAAATTAAATACGTAAAATTGATTAATTAATTAACAAGTGTTATTAGCTTAAGACTTTAATTGATTTATAGTTAGAACATTTTATTTATCATTAACCCTTACTAATTACTATCTATTTACTTAAATAAATTTAAGTAATTAATTAAATGATTAACATACATTTAATTATTCTAAACTTAAATAATCTAAGTTAAATCCCTTTATCTATTCTAGCTATTAACTAACCAAAGTTTTTAAGTCAACTTAAGTTCAAATTAATAAACTAAGTATTTTGAAAACATTTCTTTTCTTATTTCCTTTAACTTCATTTTATTCTTCCACTTCTCTTTATTTTACTTTCCTTTTATTCTTTTATTTATTTTATCTTCTTATCTATCCGGCCCCCTACTTCCAGCCCACCCTACTTCCTCCCTCTTTCCTCTCTTCTTTCCAATCATGTTCAAACATTCCAGCACAGAGCCAACACGATTCCGATCAATCCCAAAGCTTTGATCGACCGCATCCCCTACCGATGATCCATTAACCTTCGTGACGACTCAGCTCGCCTCTGACAACTCAGTACCCAAGTTGCGATCGGCACCACAACCATCGGACCCTTCGCCGTGCACCTGTACACGTGTACGTGTACGACTCTTCCAACCACCTTTCCCAGAAATCAAACCCTCTGCCATGTTCGACTTCGCTTCCTTTACCTGATGGCACCACCGACTTGACCCCCGTACCTTCCCTACAAAACGTGGCCTTTCACTTCAAAATCAAAGCCTACCAGTTCGACAACACTACATAAAAATCGCCTCACCCGCCTACCCTCGTTAGTAGGACTCAAGCCGCTGCCGACAATTAGAAGCTCACCCCCATCACCACCTATGCACCGAAAATCACCTTGTACGGTTACCCCGTCTTTTCCAAAATCGATCGCGTTTCCAGGCCAGAACCCAACACCTCCAACCCTAAAACGTTCTCGACCCATCAAATCACCCAATGGAAAAGTGTCGAACCATTTTTCCCAACTCCGCCATCCCTCCAGGCACCTTCAGAACCATCGACATGCCCCCGCGACCGCATGGTCGCCGGAAATTGACCACGTGCCCAATTTTGGTCAACCTCCCATATCCACTATACTGCTCAACTAAAAATCACAATAAGACCATTAAAATCATATTATCCTAAGTCAATTCTGATAATATAAACAAATCACGAAATTAAAACAAATTTATTTTCTGATATGATTCATCCGCTACTGTAAATTCTCCTTTCCAGATGAATACTTTACTAACTCCCTTGAAATCAATTTTTAAAAATAATATTACATTATTGCAAACAAATTTTCTTTAGACATCATATCTTATAATTGCTTAAATGAAGAGGAAAGAATTTTTGAAAGGGATTTGGACCTGTTAGAACAGAACAGAGACCCAAAAATCTATATACACTGCAATTTACATACATGTATACCCAAGCATACAACATAGCACACATACAAGACATGTTTAAATCACTTTTATCATTAATTATTATATGTACAAGTTAATAAAGATGATTTAACTTTAAAAGTGAAGGTTTACTCGCTATATTTTGTTGAGCAACAAGGTTTTAAAAACTAGGCTTGATTTGAAACTGATAGTTGATTTTGAACTACAATTTGAATATGAATTGCTTGAATCTTTGCTTGCATAGGTTGAAAACTTGGAGAAGTTCGATTTAGTTTCTCTCTGGTTTTAATTTGGAAGATGAAAGAAAGAAAAGAGACTGAGAAATATGTATATGAAAAAGTTTTTGAACTGTATACCGCCCTACATCTCTAAAACATTTTATTTTTATTTATTTATTTTTTTAGAAGAAAACAATTATCACTTATATTTGCATGACGCTCCTAGCTTACAAATGTTTATATGCAATATTTTATATTTTCTTTTTAGTTATATTTATATTTTTATATTTGCTTATTATTTATCATATTTACTTAACATGATGAAACCCTTATGTATTCTTATTTTATCTCAAACTTAAATCATAAATATTTTAATTATTAATTATATATATATACATATTTCAAATGTTTTAAAATGCATAGTTTAAATTTAAACTATTTTTGAGAGATTACTTCGAATTTCAAAGTATAGCTTTCATTCACAAATCTATATACATAGAAAAAATAGTAAATAAATAGCATATTTTATTTGTTTGAAAGATAAGTTTGCAAATTTTAAATAATTATATAATAATATCATTAAATTAAATTTTGCCAAAATACCCGTTTTGTCACAACTTTACTAATGTATATTTTATATACATCCATATTATTACAAACTTCACTACATTTTATTCCATAGGCATATATATACTTATATACACTATAAAGCTTGCATATATCTATTTATATATATATATATATTTTATCTTGAATTAAATAGTGAAATATATTATTTATTTGTTTACTATAAGATTTATCATCTCTAGAGATTTTAAAATTCAACATTTATTATAGTTTTAAACCATTTCACATTTGTATCAGATATTTTTAATAATTAAATTCAGTTAATTACCCAAATAACAAAAGTCAAATATCCGGGTTGTCACAATCATCCCCCTTTAAATCTTTTCGTCCCTGAAAAGGAACAAAGAAAGAATTTTAATTATAATGTTAATTATCGTCCACCCGACTTCCTAGTGCGGACTCAGATCTGGTTTCTTGATCAGAAACCGTCATTCTCTTTGCATAGCCATAAATATGATAGAGAATTTCCAAAACCAGTCAAAAATCCATATCCAGGGTTCGTCGTCGAAAATCGAGTGAAAAATCCCAACGCAGATCGATATACTATCTCGAAATTTTATGCTCGAATCTAGATCAAATCGTTATGCAAATAGAATAACATATGTACATCCTACGTATTTATCTTCATTGATTATTAGCTAAATCAATTTTCTTTTTATTCACATTCATTTAGATTTCTTTTCACTTATTCACAATTGCTTCATTTTCCATTTGGGTTATCACTTCAATTCTTATATCAATTGGTATTTAATCACGAATATTTTCTATATGACCGGTTTGAAATTTAGAAAATAGCTTGAAAAGTTTAAAATAGATAAGTAGTTGTAAAATAGTTATTAGTTGTGAATAGCAGTAGAATGGTTAAGTAAATATAAAATAGTTGTAAAATAGTTAAATGGTTGTGGAATGGTTAGATAGTTATAAAGTAGTTGTAAAATTGTAATTAGTTTGTAAAATAGTTGTAAAATAAGTATAAGATAATTTAGGTTTTAAAAAGAAATGTTGTATAGTAAATAGCCAGGAAAATAGATTTAAAACAGTTTATATTAAAACAATTTATTTGAAAATAGTTTCAGAGTCAAACTGGTTTAATTTCCCAATCTCCACTTCCAATCGATTTCCCATCCAATTAAATTGATTCAATTCCAATTCAAATCAATTTCCTTTTGAACTTAAACTTATTCAACTTCGATTACAATTCCAATTGATTCAAATCAAATTTCAATTGGAACTAATTTCAATTCCAAATTCCAATTCCATTTTCAATTTTTAAATCAACTCAATTTATACAAATTCGAGTTAAATCTTCAAATGTTGATTTAATCTCTTAAATCCAAGTAACCTTTACTTTTAGTTTAACAACCTAAGTCTTTAAACAATTTAATTCTGAGTCCAAATTTTTAATATTCATTTCAATTACTTTTACTTAACTTATTTCAAGGTTCAAGTAAGATTTTAAATCTTTTTAAACAATTTAAATCTTCGAAATCAAATTTATTACCTATTTTTAACTTCAAATTTTAAAACCAATTCTTGACAAATTCAGTTTGCAAGTTCAATTTTTAACATTTAAATTTTAAGTTCAAAGTGATTCCATTACCATAATTAAAATTTTATTTCTAAAAATCAAAATCTTGTAAATAGTTTTTAAAATAAGGTTTTATTTCCTTTTAATTTCAGTAACGGATATATATTATCTCAATTCACTTCGTAATTTATTTAAATAATCCAGTTCACAGTTTCATAGACTATTAATAACAACAGGATGATAGCAGATTAAGTCAAAGTAAATAAACATCCAAATTATCTAAAACATCCATCAGTATCATCCATTACCAATTTCCAGAACTCAAACTCATTTGAGATCACACATAACTCCTTTTCAATTCAATCCATTTAACATCCCTAAGTTAAATCTCAATTTCATCTTGAAATTTCCAATTTAGGTTGTTTGTTCTAACTTATTTAACTTTCCCTAAGTTAAATTCAATTCATTTAATCCAGTCAACCTTACAAATTTGAATTCTCGTTTCAAATTTTAAACTTCTACCAATATCCTTTCCCACTTATAAGTTCAAAAACTTATTTCTCTTTGGGTTTTTACATCGCATTTCAGGGGAAAAATTCAAAATTCAACACTTAGATTTTATTTCAAATCATCTTTGATATTATATATATCCCACATATATACATATACATATTTCCTTTGCACACCAAGTCATACTTTAAATTTTAAACTGTTCTTGGTTTTTAAATTCAAAACAAGTTCCTTTAAAAAAAATAAAACAACTCTTGTTTTAAGATAAGATTCCTATATTCAAAAAAATATTCTGAATAATATTATTTATTATTTCTCGTAACATTTTGAAATAATTTCAAACTTTCTGGACTTAGATTTTAGATTTAAAACTTCACAATTCAAACCCTTTTCAATTTATAACTTATACTTATATAAATTGTTACTTCCTTAAAGCATTTCATTCTTCTTTGTCATTGTTTATTTAGAAAAATAAACATCCCTTTATTTAGATACAACAAAGATTTTATGATAATGACCAAGATTACCATACCTGGAAACCAATTCACTATATATTATCTCATAATTTGGTGGAAAAAAATCAGGGTAACTTAATTCAGCAATCTGAAAACACTTCTACAAATTTCAAGATTTTATTTTCTGGTTTAATCTATTTCTAGCTTATCTTATTTATATAGTTCATATTATCCAATTCCTATTTGGATATATATTACCACTTAAATTCTTATGATCTTATTCAACTTCAAAAATCAACAACCAATTATCTTGAAATATTATAATAATTAGAAAAATTATTTGTAACAATCCGTAAATTTCAAAGGTTTTATTAACATAGTTAATTGAAATTTTATGAAATTTTAAACCATAAAATATAAAATAAAAATTTATTATTTGGAATACGTCTATTTAAACATAGCAGCTGGTAAATTTTCATCTGATAATATGGAAGTTTATTTTATTGTATAATTCTATTTCTATTCAAATCAGTTAATAATAGATGATAATAGATTTATTTCCAAACCTGAATATTTTTCTATAGAAAATTTCTAAATCCTCTTCCGAGTGGGACGTCATCTTTCGTTTTTCCAAATTTGGACTTCTATTGCTCCGTTTATCTTATTTTCTGCAAAATAACAGCATTTTTGGTACCAATTATCGACTTTTGATTGGATGATCGTACCACTAATATCTTTATACCGTTTTGATCGTCTCGTCGTGCTGATCTCAATGGTATATTTATTTCTGTGTTTTGAATTCTGGTACACAGCGGAATCCATGAAACCGGTAACGGTATCGGTACCGGATCCGTGACCATTTGATTTCTTTTGTGTTTCAAATTTTAAACGTGACTGACGTGCAACAATCAATTTCTTTAATAATTTATTTCAAAGAATCCAAGGGGCAGCTGTTTCCATTGCCATCATTTCTTTTTATTTTCAAATGGTTCGTTTTTGCCTTTATATACATGCTGTGTTAATCACGGATAATTTGCGTCCTTTTCCATTCTTCAGTTTTGACACCCAAAAGTCAAAAATATGAATTTTATATTCATTATACGTTACAATTCATTTATTTTGAATGGTTTGCTGCTTACATTAATTTAATTTATATTCCTTTCTTTTGTTACATGTCGTATATATTTTCCTGGCCTCACTTTTCATTTCTATCTCGCCATGCAAGCATTAGTTCACCTACCCAACGCATGGCAACACCGCCTCTCCCATCCTTCCTCTGACATCACATCTCCGACACGTCACCCGAAGCACCCACGCCGTACCACATCTTCCTCGGGCCAAGCCTTCCTCCCTCCGCCCGCACCTTCATAGCCACGTCTCCATACTTCCTTGCCTCAAACCCAAAATCGAAACTCAACGCCCAGCCAAGACGTGCTCGCGCATGCTCCTCTACCATTCGACAACGACATCCCACTCCTCTTCGCTTTGGCTCCACCTCTCCGGCCGAGCACCACTTCTCTCCTCTCTCCAGCAGTTTTTCCTTCATTCTTGTATATGCGGGTGAGTATATATATTTAGACATATTATTTTATATATATAACAGTTATATTAGTATTATATATATATATATATATATATATATAATTATAAGGTAAGTTTTCTTATAAAAGTTTGCATTAGCTTTGTTATATATATTAAAGTGAATTATATATATATATATATATATATTACATAATCGAAGGAAAATGTGTATATTGTTCTGTTCTCATATAAAAGTTTTATTTCATTCTTGTTATATATACCAGTCATATATGGGATATGATGTGGTTTATATTTTTCCCTTTACATTAGTTTCAGAGATATGTTAGTTTCTATATATAGTTTTACACATTTGTTTATATATTAGAATATATATAGTTTGTTGATTCTTAGTATATACGTATGTATAGTTTACAATAGAGTAAGCATGTACTAATTTTTATAAGGGATATATCTGTATGTTTATATATAAGAGTATATATATTATATTATAATAAATGTTATTTTTATATTGTTTTATATATATAGAGATACCGTGGTTTTATTATACATATAATGTTTATGAGTCAGCATATTCAGATTTAAAGTAAAATTTTAAGTGGTTTGGGTTACTGCAAAGTGAAGAAGGGTGTACAGTAGTTTGGTTTTTAAAAGTTATAGAAGGAGACTTTATTTATGTGTTTGGATTTGATATTAATTTGAAATTTTATCTAAATTTACTTTTGAATATATACATTGATGTTTTCAAACGAACATACAATATATGTAAGTATTTTACCTCCTTAAAAAGTGTGTGTATATATATATTATTTCAAATTATAGATAGGTTTTTTGTATTATATGTGTTTATTTAAAACAATGTCTTGGAATACATATATATTTCGATTTAAAAATATATTTGAATTAAATAATGATTTTTATATGTACATAGTATATATATGTGTGTGTATTCACTTATACCCTTGATCTTCATCAATCCATTTTTGATCTGATTTCGTGAATTTCAAACTGTCAGCTTTGCTCGTCAAATCCACGTTCAATCTGCTTTGCTTTGGAATCTATGCGTGGATTCAAAACTCATCTCATTGTCAAATTTCTCTAGCTTCGAAAGGTGAGCAATCACTCACGATTAATGTTCTTATATTTATTAAATTTGATTTCAATTGAAACGATAATTGAAATATGTTGTTGTTAGTTGTTTAAATTGTTACATATGCGATTATCTATAAATGTTCACCTATGGGATATGACACCATACCCTATTATTTACATTGTATTTAATTATTGATGATATGTGCCTATTATTATTATCATATCTGTTATCACTCTGCAAGTTCCCTATTAGGATAGAATTCACTATGGTTTGAAATGATACATACCCGAACTGTGACGACCCAGGATTTTGAATAATTTAAAATAGGATAATTGAATTGATTTTAAACATTCAAAAGTTAATTTTAACTTGAATTCGAGATATCAATATTTACTTAATAATTAAACCATTGAATTATATAGTTTAAATATTGAATTTAAAAATTGGAATTGGGTAAATTTTTGAATCTGAAATTTCTAAGCCGGTTAAAATAATTTGAAGGCTTGTAAAATTTATAATGACGATATTGAAGATAATAGAATGGTTGAAATTTAATTTAAATGTGATTTTTTCAGTTTTAAAAATATACTGTTTAAATCGATATTTAAAAATAGTCTTCCGAGACACAGTCTCGGAATTCGACGAAACCAGTTCCATTGGATCCGTAATAGTTAGTTATTATCGGATTTCAATTTTCATAGCAATCGGAGTTGTCATTTGACCCTGGCAGGTCAAAACGCTTCGAATTATTTTCATCGATTTAATTTAAAATTGATCGTTTACATCCGTAACTCGCACATATGATCGAATTAGCTTCTGAAACACGTTCCATTGTGTTCAGAATGCGGGTAAAACCTTATAAACGCCTACCGATGGGTCTGATTCAGAGTTCGAGATTTCGAGTTATGCTAAACAAGATATTTTGAAAATTAATAATATTAAAATATAGAAATGTAAAGGTTAAATCAGCAGCCGAAATAATGTCGCATTTTTTTTTCGTTTCTCTGCAAACCATTATACCCAGCAAGCAGCACGAAAAAAATCAAATCATGTCCCTATTGTCTTTTGAAGCAAGCCTCTTGCTTTGTCCTTTAAATCGAGATTCGTCTCTCTTTTTCACAAATTGTTCTGAAATACATCTTAAGAAATAGGCGGCCACTATTAAATCGAATTTCCTTCTTCTTCCCTCTTTTCAGATTAAAAACGAAATCAATGGCCGAATCCCATTGTTTAAATAAAAAAAAATAACTCATACGAAATCGATACGAAATCGAATATCGATTTCGATTCGTAACCTCAGGGTCGAGGCTAGGGGTGGTCGCGGGTTCGAGTGCATGTTTGGAATCGAGGGCGGTTGCGAGGGCAAATGGGTAAATGGGTTACCTATTTATAACCCTTTTAAAAATGATTCAACCCAATCCATAACTCATTTTATGATATTCATAAATGGGTTGACCAACCCATTTATAAGTAGGGTAAATGGGTTGGGTCAAATTTTGACAGGTCTACTAGTAAACACCGCCTCTTGTCGTTCCTCGATATCAAAGACCCCGCAGACCCTAATCCGGTACGTGGCATGCGTACGTTTGACGTCGTCGTGGACCCTGCTAGAGATCTGTGGTTTCGGATTTTCGTTCCCGTGGATTGTGAAGCTGCTGCTGTGAAGATTCCGGTTGTCGTGTATTATCATGGAGGCGCTTTAATGTTTCTGTCTACTGCTTTCCGTCAATCGCTCGAACTAATCACCAAGAAATTAAACTTTATTTTTCTATGTAGTAACTTTTACACTTGACAATTCAAATACATTTGCTTATAACTGAAATATTACAGTGATGTATTTTCGAGCAGTTTAAGAACCAATCTAGTTTACTTGGGTTTTAAAAACAAATAGATTGATGACTCAAACAGCTGATGATTAGTTCCAAAACTTTTCAACATGAATTGTGTAAACATTACGTGTTAATTGACTAAATCAAGGTGGCCTGCATGTACGTTGATGGAGTTGATGTGCTGAGATGGATGGATGGAGATGAAAGCAAAAAAAGGAAAAATGAAAGAGTTCAATGGATCGGTGGAACTGAAGAATGTGTTTTTAATGGGCGATAGTTCGGGTGCAAATATCGCACATCATGTAGCAAAAATGTACGCCGAAGAAAGTGGTTGGAAGAAGGTGAAATTAGCTGGAAATGGTCATGATCCAACCTTATTTTGGAATCGAGGGCGGTTGCGAGGGCAAGCACGGCGATCTCGCGAGGGTGGGCATCTCGACGTCGCTCGAAGCAAGGGAGTAACTCGCATGAATCGCGACAGGCGGCGGCGACAAAGGGCTCGAGTTCGAGCAAGTGTGGGGTCGAAGGCGATTGATTGAAAGCCTGGGAAGCATTGCGAGCTAGGTGGCGCGTGCGAGGCTAGCGGTTAGAGGGTCACGGTGGTGAAGGCAGCGCTGGAGTTCGAAGCGATTTGGGAAAGGGTTTTCTTGCCGCAAAAGGATCGAAAATCGGGTGAGGCTAAGGTTGAATTCAGAGCAATAAGGTAGAAGATTTCTTTTTTGTTATTTGAATAAAATTAATAGGTATATCAACTGATATATATAGATAACAATTTTAAATATATATATAAATTATTTTATAGATAAGACTTCGAAAAAAAATATAGTAAAGTTTTTAAAACAGGTACATTGTTTTAGGCTCACAAATAAATTTTTAAATGATGTATAAGGTGATAAATGAGTTAATTAGCTTATTATTATTATTAGTTACTAAAAATAATTTTTTTCTAATAGGAGATTGTTAGACAGATTAGTTCAAATTAAAAGAGCTAATTATTTAAGTCTATTAAAAAGGAAATTTGGTTGTTCAGTTATTTCGAATATTAATAAATGGTAAATATCTATACAAGGTCTATAACAGAAAGGAATCAAGCTGGATTGGAAATAGATTGCATTCAGGAATCAAAGGTGAGTAAATCTTGTTTGATGTGATTTTTTGTTTGATGATAACAAACATATATCAATATATATGTGTGTTTGTAGTTTGAACTATGTACAGAAAGGAAGAAATATTCATATTGAATAATTATACTATTGCACAGAATTTATATAATTCAAACAGTATTTTTTATTCAATATAATATTTTATTTCAACACTTAAACAATACAAAGTTTTTCAGTTCTCTATATATATATATATATATACATACATCAGTTCATACATTTTACTCTTCTCACTACAACACTCAACACTCAGTTTTTTTTTTCACTCTGTCTGCACATCTGCATCTATCTGCATTGTCCAGCTCCACTTCTCGTCCTGTCTCCTGTGTACCTGTATAATTAACAACTACAACAGTAATCTGAAAACAAACAAATTTAAATTCGCAAAAATAAAATTTGTTTGTGTCTCAGATACATGGGTTATTGTCATCATCTTTGATTATGCAATATCTGTGCATATCAGTAATTTTATCAGGGACAGGTAACTATGAGTGGCTGCAGTACACACGTGTACATTCGTACACGTGTGCACTGCCTCGCCAACTCGTGTGCACAGCTCCAACCAGAAATTCAAGGCAACAGAGACCAAGCAATGAAACTGTCTCAAAGCACAAAAGCACACATGCACAACTTATCACAGTGAAACTCAAGCAAACCAGACCAGGTTGCAAGATGATCAACTGGCCAAGACTTCAAGTGAAAGCAGCAAAATCAAGACAGCATCAAAATACACAAAATATGGAAACTGCATCAATGCAGTACAGAACACAGTATATATATATATATATATAGTGATGCATAGCAACTGCATAGCAGCTACAAACACCAAGTGCAACAATGAACAATGAACAGAGAAAATGCATGAAAGCTACAAACTGCAACATGCTTGAAGATGGTTACCAACACAAGACTGCAACCAACAGTGAAGCATGCTCATGGAACACAGCAACAACAGAGCTATATGAACAAATGCACCACTGTGAAGTAATGTAACAGCAATTACATTGACCAACTGAAACAATGCAAACTGCCTCAAAGATGAATCAGAAGCAATCAAGTGCATCACTACAAAACAAGACCAAATGGCCAACATAACATGCAGTGCAGTGCAAACACAAGTGGAATGCAACAGTGAAGCAAACAACAACACGAAGGCAACATGATCAAAAGTTCAGAGCAGACATGACTGTGGCATGCACAGATGTATTCAAATCCAGCAACATGAACACATGAGAATGGACAAGGCACAAATCAAGTTGCAGACTCCAAGTTACAAACTCAAGTGCAAACTGAATGTAACAAGCATGAATAAAGTACAGTATCACTCTCATGTATGGAACAGACAATGAAACAAGTTGCACCAGACCAAGTTCAAGTAAAGTGATGTGTGAACAAAACAAATGTGCAAGTCAGTAATCAGATGAATCACAAAATGAAAGCACAAACCAAATTACTATATGCATACACACATACAAATGTATATATGCACATATAAAATAAACTGGTGAAAGACAGTGGCAAATATAAGGCTGTGAAGAAATCAAGCCGAAATTAAAACAAATTAGTATCCTTTGATTAAGTCTTTGATTAAATCAAAGATTTCTAATTTGGAAAGAAATCTCTGCAGCAATCAACTCAAATTCAAATATGGACAGCATTAATTCAAATGAAGACCGAGCCAACAAATGCAGCAAGAGATCTTCAAATCAATTAATTCGAATTCAAATATGGACAGCAATTACTCAAGAAAGGAAAACCCTAAAAACAAATTCAGGAAAATCAACGACGTGAGAAATCAAATCAGACAGTGTTAATTAGGGTTTCAACCCTATAAATACACCCAAGAATTCATCATAGAACACACAGAACAATCGAGTTCAAGTATCAATTTAGAAAAACAAAAAGAGACAGTACATACCGAATACACAAGCAATGAACTTGATCGAGCGACTGCAAAACTAGCTATAGTCAACCATCAGAGAAGCAGCGAGCTAGGGCAACGAATCACAGTTCAATCGAAGAAATCGAAGCCCTAACTGGAACAAAAGGGAACGAAACCCTAATCAGATCGAGGCCGCCATTTGTTTCACAAACAAAAGAAAATGGACCGGGTGAAATAAGAGAAAGGGAAGTGACCGCTGTTTTTTTTGTTTGTATAGGGTTAAGTTTTTTTTTAAAGGCAAGATAATTCAAATTGTTTTAAATCTAGTGCTTGCTTTTATAATTTGCTTGAATTGTACATTCTCTTCAAAACAAAACATGATAAATTATCACCTAGGGTTTAGGTGTTGTCAGATTGTCTAGTTAGAGTTAGTCCAGTTAGCAGGGTTTGCAAGTTTGCAAAACTCTATAGGCGGTAGCAGGGTTTGCAAGTCTGTTAGAGTGTTTGTAAGCGTGATACTGTTTAATTCTAATAGAAATCTGGGAATGCAGCAGTAGGCAGGGGTTGCCGAAGCTGGGTAAAATCTTGTGTGTGATTTTTTTTTTTTCAGCATATTTATTTCTGTAGTTTATTTCTGAATTTAAATCGCAAAAATTTGCTATAACCCTATTCACCCCCCCCCCCCTCTAGGGTTAATCTAGATCCTACAAGTGGTATCAGAGCCTGGTATTTTACTTTAACTCTAGAGTCATGAATCCACCAAATAATGCTTTTTCTGAGGGTCAATCTATTGCTAGGCCACCCATGTTTAATGGGAATGATTATGCTTATTGGAAAGTTAGAATGAGTATTTATCTTAGTTCTGTCGATTATGATGTTTGGGATATTATTGAAACTGGCTATAAATCTCCCACTATAGTTGTTGGTGATACTGAGATTCCTAAACCTAAGGATAGGTGGGATGCTAATGATAAGAAATTAAAAACTACAAATGCCAAAGCAATGAACGCTTTGATCTGTGCTCTTGATAAAAATGAATTTAATAGAATTTCTCATTGTACAACAGCACAGGAAATTTGGCACACTCTGGAGGTGACACACGAAGGAACTTCTCAAGTCAAGGAGTCACGACTAGCTCTATTTAGCAATGAATACGAAAACTTTGTGATGGAAAAGGGCGAAAGCATAAAGGATATGTTTGGACAGTTTTCAACTTTGGTGTACAATGCTAGAGCGCTTGGGAAGGTCTTCACTGAAGTAGAGCTTGTACGGAAGATACTGCGAGTCTTACCAATGAACTTTGAGGCAAAAGTCACTGCAATACAAGAATCGAAAGATCTGAGTAAACTGAGCATGGAAGAGTTGATCGGAAACTTGATGACATATGAGCTTGAGCTAAAGGCAAAAGAGGAATGTAACAACTCCGAATCAAAAAAGAAGACGATTGCCTTAAAAAGCAAAGAAGAAAGCGGTGAAGAAGAAGAAGATCCAATTGAAGAGCTTGCGATGGCAGTCAATAATCTTAGAAAATGGTCAAAATTCAGGCCACGCAAGAAGAAAACAAGTGGTAATAAGTCAAAAGATTCTGATGATTCCGATAATGAATTGACATGCTTTAACTGCAAAAAGCCTGGCCACTTCAAACAAAAATGTCCACTTCTCAAAAACAACAAAGGAAAGAAAAAGAAGAAGAAGGCCTTTGCAGCAACTTGGGATGATGAAGAAGGAGAAGAAGTTTCGGATAATAGCTCAGAAGAGGCTAACTTGTGCCTTATGGCAAAATCAGATTCAGAAACAAGTTCAGAGGAATCCAGTGAGGTACGTGACTATTCTTATAAAGAACTTGTTTTGATGTGTTATGATCTTACTAATACAATTGATACTCTTGAAATTAAGATTGAAAAATTGAAGTCTGACAGGAGAGAACTTGTTCATGAGAATACTAGGTTAGAAACTGAACTTGAGAATATTCAAAACCTAGACTGTAAAAAATGTAAAACTTTAGATTCATAAATATCAAGACTTAAGAATAGCTTCGATAATCTTGAAAAAGAAAATTCAAGTCTTAAGGAAATCATTGACACGAGAAAAAAAGATTTTATAAATAGATGCACCACACTTGTAACTGAAAACACAACACTAAAAACCAAAGTCCAAAATCTTGAGAAATCTCTGAATAACTTTTCAAGAGGAGAAAAATCGTTTAACATGTTGTTGGGAAATCAACTCTTTGCTAATAATAGAAAAGGACTAGGTTTTGGGAAAACACAGGTTGATGGTCATGCAAAAGGTAAGAATGTCTTTGTTAGAAGTGAAATTGGACATCGTGTTGAAAATTGTAGTCATAGGAACAAGAACACAAAATTTATACAAGTTTGGGTTCCTAAGAATTCTACAAACAAATTTCATGTCTATAGGAACAAAAATAAAAGGACAAAACAAGTTTGGGTTCCAAAGGGATTGTTTGTTCACAATGCTTCAGTTACTAATATCATTGGACCTAAGAGTTTCTCTAGGTCATCCTCCTCTCTCTTTATGTAGGTCTGTTGGCGGGCTAAGGAGCAACAAGAATGGTTTCTAGATTCAGGTTGTTCTAGACATATGACAGGTGATAAATCTAAGTTCCTTAGCCTAGAGAAGTTTAGAGGTGGAAATGTGATCATGGGAGACAATAGCAAGTGTAAGATTATTGGGAAAGGTGAAGTAAGTAATGGTACTTTTTCCTTGACTAATGTTTTATACGTTGATAATTTGCATCACAATCTCATTTCTATTAGCCAACTCTGTGACAAAGGTATGAATGTGGTTTTTGATAGTGATACTTGCAAAATCATTGATAAAACTTCTAATAACATTGTTTTTATGGGCAAAAGAAAAGGAAATGTTTACTCACTTTCGTTTGACAATCTAAATCTTTCCAGATGTTTGGTAGCCACTGACGAAGAGGCATCTTTATGGCATAGGAGACTTGGACATGCTAGCATGAGTCTCTTAAGAAATCTTGAAACGAAAGATTTAGTCAGAGGGTTACCACATCAGAAATTTAAAGATAACAAAGTGTGTAAAGCATGTTCCTTGGGCAAGCTTAGTCGATCATCATTTCGCCCTAAAAATATTGTTAGCACATCAAGGGTCCTCGAATTAATTCATATGGACTTATTTGGACCAAATGAAATTGCAAGTTTGAATGGAAAACGTTATTGTTATGTATTGGTTGACGATTACTCTAGATTTACATGGGTTTATTTCTTAGCCAAAAAATCTGAATCTTTTGATTATTTTTCAAAATTTGCTAAACTTGTTCAAAATGAAAAAGGAGTTTCAATTAAAACTTTGAGAAGTGATCATGGAGGCGAATTTGAAAATTCGGAATTTGAAAATTTTTGTGAAGAAAATGGTTTAAAACATGAATTTTCTGCTCCACGAACACCTCAACAAAATGGGGTGGTTGAAAGGAAAAATCGTACATTGCAAGAATTGGCTAGATCCATGTTGAGTGAGTATAAACTACCTCTAACTTTTTGGGCAGAGGCGGTGAATACTTCGTGCTATGTAATGAATAGAGTAATGATTAGACCAATACTAGGCAAAACGGCTTATGAAGTATGGCATGAAAGGAAACCTAACATCTCTTACTTTCGTGTTTTTGGATGCCCTTGTTTTATTCTTAACACAGGTGATCAACTTCGAAAATTTGAATCTAAGGCCGATGAGGGAATTTTCATGGGCTATTCAACAAGGAGCAAGGCTTACAGGATATACAACAAACGAACAAAGACAATTGTTGAATCAGTCAATGTGAAATTTGATGAATCTGATCTGGAAAGGACGACTAAAAAAACAGGTGATGATGGGGTAGATCATGAAGGCACTAAAGAAGGGACATCTACTGAGAAAGATGGAAGTAGGACTGTTGATGCTGATAGATTGAAATTCAAATCCAATCATCCTCCTGAATTGGTTATAGGAGATCCTACGGAAGGTATACGCACTCGTTCTGCATTTGATAAAAATTTGTGTGCGTTTTGTTGTCATAGTGGTTTTATTTCTGAAATAGAACCTGATTCTGTTGAAATGGCTCTTAATGATGAAAGTTGGGTTTTAGCAATGCAAGATGAACTTAATCAATTTGAGAGAAATAAAGTTTGGAAATTAGTTCCTAGGCCTAATGACTATCCAATTGTAGGAACTAAATGGGTGTTCAAAAACAAACTTGATGAATCAGGAAATGTAATTAGAAACAAAGCTAGGTTGGTCGCAAAAGGATATAACCAAATAGAAGGCATAGATTTTGATGAGACATTTGCACCAGTTGCTAGGTTAGAAGCCATTAGAATTTTGCTCAGCTTTGCTAGTTATAAAGGTTTCAAACTTAAACAAATGGATGTAAAAAGTGCATTTCTAAATGGTGATCTGAAAGAAGAAGTTTTTGTTGAACAACCCCCCGGATTTGAAAATCATGTTTTTCCAAATCATGTGTATAAACTTGAAAAAGCATTATATGGTCTTAAGCAAGCTCCTAGAGCTTGGTATGACTGCCTGTGTACATATCTTTTGGAAAATGGCTTTAAAAAGGGGAGTGCTGACACGACACTGTTTCTATTACACAAAGGAAGTGATTTTTTGATTGTACAGATTTATGTGGATGATATCATTTATGGTGCTACTAATGAAATCTTGTGCGAGAAATTTGAACAAGTCATGCAGGCTAAATTCGAGATGAGCTTGGTTGGAGAATTGAAATATTTTCTTGGATTTCAAATCAAGCAAAGCAGTGATGGCATTTTCATTTCACAATCCAAGTATGTGTTGGAACTGTTGAAGAAATTTGGAATTGAGAACTCCAAACCATTGAGAACTCCTATGAGCCCATCAACAAAGTTGGACAAAGACGAGAAAGGAAGTGCTGTTGATCAGAAAAAATATCGAGGGATAATTGGTTCACTTCTCTATCTTACTGCTTCTAGACCTGATATTATGTTTTCTGTATGTTTGTGTGCACGTTTTCAATCTAATCCTAAAGAATCTCATTTGAAAGCCACTAAACGAATTTTGAGATATCTTTCACACACACACAAATTTGGATTATGGTACCCTTCTTGTGAAAACTTTGATTTAGTTGGTTATTCTGATGCTGATTATGCTGGTTCATTGGTTGACAGGAAAAGCACCAGTGGGACATGTTTCATGCTAGGACATTCATTAGTTTCATGGTCAAGTCGAAAACAGAATTGTGTTGCATTATCCACCACTGAAGTAGAATATATTGCTTTAGGAAGTTGCTGTGCTCAAATTTTATGGATGATGCAAACTCTTTCTGATTTTGGATTAGTTTATAAACAAGTTCCATTAAAATGTGACAGTAAAAGTGCAATAGACTTATCAAATAATCCTGTTCATCATTCACGCACAAAACACATTGATGTGAGACACCACTTTCTTAGAGATCACATTGCTAAGGAAGACATTTGCATTGAATATATTTCAACTGAGGCTCAACTTGCTGATATTTTCACAAAACCCCTCCCTGAAGACAGATTTTCTAGATTACGTTTGGATTTGGGGATTATAGAAATTGACTAACCATTTTTTCATTGTTAGGTAGAAATATTCTTGGATATATACTTTCAACTTCAATTTCTAGGATTCAAACAAGTTTTGGATATTTTCCAAAGATTGATTCGAATATGGTATTCAGTACTGGATATTACATAATATAATTAACTTGGTAACTTATTCCATGATCATTTCTATTTCTACCATCTTTCTATCATTCATAATGGTTTGATAAAATAAGAAGAGTGAATTATTTTTAAATTAAATATAAAAAAAAAATATTTTAATAATAAATAATAAATCTCATGTATCCATTCTCATTTAAAAGTCCTTATGGTTATGCATGGATGGAACATATGAGAGAATTATTTTTATCATTACTTCATTCTCATTTAAAAGTCCTTATGGTTATGCATGGATGGAGTATGGTAACTAAGTATTCTGGTCTGGATGCTTAGACTAATAAGTAACTGCTAATCCCATTTAAAAGTCCTTATGGTTATGAGTGGTTAGTAAGTGCTTATTTTTTTGTTTTTGTGCTTAAATGTCAAATTAATGTTAAAATATCTCTCTTCTTATTAAAACCGATCATCGATCCATCCTCTACAATATGGAAGTTTTTATCTTGTTATGATATATTATTTTTTGTTCCTACTGCTCCATTGTTTTTTGTCAGTCTTTTGATAATGACAAAAGGGGGAGAAGAACAAGATTTTGATGAGGAAGTAAATATTTTTTGGAATATCTCAACAAATTTGGTTAAATATCGTTAGTTAATTTTCTTTAGTTCTTTTATTCCTTTGTAAATTTTGTTAACTTCTAAATAGGGAGAGGTCTTGGTTGTAGGGGGAGCATTCAAATAGGGGGAGCTAAAAAAATTTTTGTTCAAACACATGTATTAGCATTTCAAAATCTTTAATATATATGTTTGTCATCATCAAAAGGGGGAGATTGTTTGATGTGATTTTTTGTTTGATGATAACAAACATATATCAATATATATGTGTGTTTGTAGTTTGAACTATGTACAGAAAGGAAGAAATATTCATATTGAATAATTATACTATTGCACAGAATTTATATAATTCAAACAGTATTTTTTATTCAATATAATATTTTATTTCAACACTTAAACAATACAAAGTTTTTCAGTTCTCTCTATATATATATATATATACATACATCAGTTCATACATTTTACTCTTCTCACTACAACACTCAACACTCAGTTTTTTTTTTTCACTCTGTCTGCACATCTGCATCTATCTGCATTGTCCAGCTCCACTTCTCGTCCTGTCTCCTGTGTACCTGTATAATTAACAACTACAACAGTAATCTGAAAACAAACAAATTTAAATTCGCAAAAATAAAATTTGTTTGTGTCTCAGATACATGGGTTATTGTCATCATCTTTGATTATGCAATATCTGTGCATATCAGTAATTTTATCAGGGACAGGTAACTATGAGTGGCTGCAGTACACACGTGTACATTCGTACACGTGTGCACTGCCTCGCCAACTCGTGTGCACAGCTCCAACCAGAAATTCAAGGCAACAGAGACCAAGCAATGAAACTGTCTCAAAGCACAAAAGCACACATGCACAACTTATCACAGTGAAACTCAAGCAAACCAGACCAGGTTGCAAGATGATCAACTGGCCAAGACTTCAAGTGAAAGCAGCAAAATCAAGACAGCATCAAAATACACAAAATATGGAAACTGCATCAATGCAGTACAGAACACAGTATATATATATATATATATATATAGTGATGCATAGCAACTGCATAGCAGCTACAAACACCAAGTGCAACAATGAACAATGAACAGAGAAAATGCATGAAAGCTACAAACTGCAACATGCTTGAAGATGGTTACCAACACAAGACTGCAACCAACAGTGAAGCATGCTCATGGAACACAGCAACAACAGAGCTATATGAACAAATGCACCACTGTGAAGTAATGTAACAGCAATTACATTGACCAACTGAAACAATGCAAACTGCCTCAAAGATGAATCAGAAGCAATCAAGTGCATCACTACAAAACAAGACCAAATGGCCAACATAACATGCAGTGCAGTGCAAACACAAGTGGAATGCAACAGTGAAGCAAACAATAACACGAAGGCAACATGATCAAAAGTTCAGAGCAGACATGACTGTGGCATGCACAGATGTATTCAAATCCAGCAACATGAACACATGAGAATGGACAAGGCACAAATCAAGTTGCAGACTCCAAGTTACAAACTCAAGTGCAAACTGAATGTAACAAGCATGAATAAAGTACAGTATCACTCTCATGTATGGAACAGACAATGAAACAAGTTGCACCAGACCAAGTTCAAGTAAAGTGATGTGTGAACAAAACAAATGTGCAAGTCAGTAATCAGATGAATCACAAAATGAAAGCACAAACCAAATTAATATATGCATACACACATACAAATGTATATATGCACATATAAAATAAACTGGTGAAAGACAGTGGCAAATATAAGGCTGTGAAGAAATCAAGCCGAAATTAAAACAAATTAGTATCCTTTGATTAAGTCTTTGATTAAATCAAAGATTTCTAATTTGGAAAGAAATCTCTGCAGCAATCAACTCAAATTCAAATATGGACAGCATTAATTCAAATGAAGACCGAGCCAACAAATGCAGCAAGAGATCTTCAAATCAATTAATTCGAATTCAAATATGGACAGCAATTACTCAAGAAAGGAAAACCCTAAAAACAAATTCAGGAAAATCAACGACGTGAGAAATCAAATCAGACAGTGTTAATTAGGGTTTCAACCCTATAAATACACCCAAGAATTCATCATAGAACACACAGAACAATCGAGTTCAAGTATCAATTTAGAAAAACAAAAAGAGACAGTACATACCGAATACACAAGCAATGAACTTGATCGAGCGACTGCAAAACTAGCTATAGTCAACCATCAGAGAAGCAGCGAGCTAGGGCAACGAATCACAGTTCAATCGAAGAAATCGAAGCCCTAACTGGAACAAAAGGGAACGAAACCCTAATCAGATCGAGGCCGCCATTTGTTTCACAAACAAAAGAAAATGGACCGGGTGAAATAAGAGAAAGGGAAGTGACCGCTGTTTTTTTTGTTTGTATAGGGTTAAGTTTTTTTTTAAAGGCAAGATAATTCAAATTGTTTTAAATCTAGTGCTTGCTTTTATAATTTGCTTGAATTGTACATTCTCTTCAAAACAAAACATGATAAATTATCACCTAGGGTTTAGGTGTTGTCAGATTGTCTAGTTAGAGTTAGTCCAGTTAGCAGGGTTTGCAAGTTTGCAAAACTCTATAGGCGGTAGCAGGGTTTGCAAGTCTGTTAGAGTGTTTGTAAGCGTGATACTGTTTAATTCTAATAGAAATCTGGGAATGCAGCAGTAGGCAGGGGTTGCCGAAGCTGGGTAAAATCTTGTGTGTGATTTATTTTTTTTTTCAGCATATTTATTTCTGTAGTTTATTTCTGAATTTAAATCGCAAAAATTTGCTATAACCCTATTCACCCCCCCCCCCCCCTCTAGGGTTAATCTAGATCCTACAAATCTCACTCTGTTGGGTTTTATTTAAATTTAAATGGTTAAATTTAAATAAGTGATTGAATGATTAAATTGATTGGGTGTGCACTATTGATGATATGACTTTGGTTTTGGTTGATTCGTGTACTGATTGTTGTCTGACTCGAAGTATTCGGGTTTTAAATAGTTTTAGACTCAGATCAGCTAATTTAGTAATTTAAGGTTTGAATTAATTAAATTTTTAAGTTTTAACTTAATAAATCGAGTGTAAATAATTCAGAATAATTATTGGATGGTTTGTTAAGTAATTACTAAATGAAATTAATAAATATAATCACTTTGGGAAATTATCAGGAGATTAATTAAGATGATTATTTAAGAAGTAATTGATTTAATTAATGAAATAAATAAAAGCTAGTTAATCACAGTTTGGGATTAATCGAAATGATTATACGTTGGTTTGAAGTAAGATAATTGAATTTGATTAGAATAAATTAAAATATAATTGGAAATCCTTAATTTATATAATTAATGATGTAATCAAAGATTTATTAATAAAGATGAATTAATCAATAATAAGCGACTTTTGAGAAGTTAATTAAAATAAGTAATTAAGGATTAATGCAATTAATATAGATAATTAATTCATGAAGTAATTAAAGATTACTTACTGATTTTTGGTTAAGGAAAATTAATATCATGAAATTAATTAAAGAGAATCACTTGCATAAATTGGTGGATAATTAATCCAAGTTGATTAATTAAGATGACTAATGAAGGGATGATTGATTTATTGATTTGAAATTAATTGATGAGTAAATGAAGTAATCTAAGTGGTTGAGGTTAGTAATTCAATCAGGTGTAATTAAATTAAATTTGTATGTGATTAAGCTTTGCTTATGGGTGATTGAACGGTATTGGATGCTTGAATGAGTTGATATCCCTGGTATCAAATGTTGTGTGTTTCGTATGGATAACTTAGGATAGGATGACGTGAGACTCGAGGAGGCCGGTATCGGGTATTGGGAAATACCCGAAATCACTTCGAATTTTATAGATTGACATGTGAAATCTATACGCTGGAGTGAAGTGTTTTAAAGAAATTGGACTATTTAAATAAAAAAAATTGGTATTGAGAAACTTATATGTGAATAAGTGGTGTCAATGATAAATTGTGGATTTGTGAATTTATTCGAGTACCCCGGGTTTTAATTAAAGTTGTAAGCTTTGTATTTCATGTTGGATGGGTTTTATATAAGTGGTACACTTTGTGTTCCATGTTAGTTGGGATTACTCACGCTGGTTTCCAGCCTGACCCGGGTGTTACTTTGATGTAATGCTCGTGTCAGACCGAGTATTACAGATTTCCAGGTAGGTACGTTCTGGAGTTCAGGAGGCGAGCTGGATGGCGGTAGCGTATAGAGTATCAGCTCTGTATTTATATTATTGTAAATCTGAGTCATGATAATTGTATATGTTTAGTGACTGTATATATGTGAAACTCTGATGTATATTAAATGTAACTGACATAAATAGTATTATTTTGTAAACTATTATTATTTATTATTATATTTTATCCGCTGCGTATGTGAGTTGTTGATGTTTTTGTTCTTCTTCTTCTTCTTCTATCTCTTTCTTCTTTTTTCATAACTATTTGGAATTTTCGGGATGGAAAATTTCGGGTCGTTACAGTTGGTATCAGAGCTGAAAGGTTAAGCGAGAACCTTGGCTCTGGTGGGGATTACTCATTGAATAGAGTCCGTAGTACTCTAGAATGAGTTTTGTGTGTGTGTGTGTATGAGAGCGTACTTGTTATTTGCTTATAAAGATTTCACATGATTTTATATAAAAATATATTTTGATATATAAAGTAATATTTCCTTCTAATGAATATTTAGGTGATTGGTTGTTAAATTATTGGAATTAAGTTAAGAAGTAATATAAAATACGAAACTTATAACCAAAGTTGAAGAATAAACTTATATAACAAAATGGAATTTGAAATATAGATTGAAAATGAAATTTATAAGTTGAAATAAACTTCATAAATAAATGAGATTATAATTTGAAATAGAATTCCAGAGAATAATTGAAAATAAAGTAAGATGAAAATTCCATAGTAATGTTTAAATATGAATTGGATGGATTGGGAATTTGGAATTTTTGGAAAATTTAAAATTCCTTTGGATTTGAAAGTGGTTTCCAAAGGTTTTGGAGAAGTAATAGTATTATTTCAAAAATATTTTTGGTGTTGAATTTGAAACCTGTGAGATTTGAAATTAAAAATATTTGGAAATGTTTTTAAAGAGATAAAAGCATTGAACTCTTTCGGTCACTGGAAAATAACGTCGGTGATGACTGCAGCATCATCGATGTTTATTTTCGAGTTTCTAGAAGAGAATTGCTACCAAATTGTTTTAAATTGGAATTGTTTGTGAACAGGGTTTGGTTTTGAAATTCAAAGGGGTAATTGAATTTGCCAAAGAATTTTGGATATAGTTGAATTCTACGGTGATACTGGAATTTTGGAAATTTGTTTAAACTCTGGAATCTTGATTTAAAATGTTTATGGAATAATAAAATATATTGGCTAAATAAAATGTATAATTCCGAGTTAAAAGCAAAATGTGAATGTAATTGATTATAAATAGAAGTAAAATTGAAATTATAATTAAAGTTGTACAAGCTTAAAGATCAAATGGAACTGGATTTGAAGTTGGAAGGAAATTGAGAATCAATTCAACTTGAATTGGGATTAAATCAATCTCAATGGAAATTGAAGATTATTCAATTTTGAATTGGGTCAATTTAAATGGGAGTGGAAATGTAAATTGAAATGTTGGAAAAGTGAACAGTTTTGACTCTGGACTATTTTCAATATAAATTGTCTTAATATAAACTTATTTTTCTAAGCTATTAAATATATACAACCATTCTCTCTTAAAGCCCAAATATTTTATACTTGTTTTACAATTATTTTTGGAACTATTTAACCAATTTTCAACTGCTTTCTAAACTCATTACTATTTTTCAACCATGTTACAAATTATTTACTATTTTACAACTATTTTGCAAATATCTAAAATTTCTGAGACTATTTAGCTATTTTTTCCAACTATTTCATAATTAGCTAACTATTTTACAGCTATATTTCAAACCAATAATTATTTTTCAACTATTTACCTATTTTTAAATTTTCAAGCTATTTTCTAAATATAAACGGGTCGGAGTTCAAACTGTTATTGATTTAAATACCCAACTGAGATAAGGATTGAAGTGATAAGTCAATGAGAATTAAGGCAATTGTAAAGAAGTGAAAAAGGGAATTAAAGGAAATGTGAATAGAAAGGGAATTGATTTGGCTGATAATCAATGAAAATAAATACGTAGGATGTACGTATATTATTCTATTCGCATAGTGATTGGGTCCAGATTCGAGCACAGAATTTCGAGATAGTTTATCGATCCGAGTTGGGATTTTTCACTCGATTTTCGACGGCGAACCTGGATATGGATTGTTGATTGGTTTTGGATATTCTCTATCATAGTTATAGCTATGCAAGGAGAATGACGGTTTCTGATCAAGAAACCAGATCTGAGTCCGCACTAGGAAGTCGGATGGACAATGCTAGTTCGGAAGTGAAATTGTGTGATCGAGTGAGCGATCAGATTAGTATAGCGTACGGATGATAAGTGTACATCGTACGGATTTGAATGAAATTGATATTGGAAAGAGATATTAAATTGGGATATTTGGTTTTGAATAAACAAAGTTGTATATCTTTGTTATATGAGATAAATCTCCCCTTGTCGAATTTATTGCTGAAAGAAAAATGTTTTTGAAATGTTTGAAGTATAAAAAGGGATTTTATACAAGTTTGAAATGATCCAAAGTTTTAAAAATTATATATATATATTTGAATATATATATATAACGGATCTTATGAGGATTTTGAAAAAGGTTTTGAGAACCTTTGGTTTTGGAAAGGCTTTTGATTTTTGGGTAAAATCAATATTGGAATTTGGAAGGCCTAGTTTGAGAATTATTGATTTTGGAATAATCGATTCTGTGTCAAGGAGCCTTGTATGAGATCATACTAGGTGTATGATTTGAAAGATACTATATATGTATAGTAAAAGTGTTTTGATGATGGCTCTGGGGAAAAAGGCGCTTCCTTGAAATGAACTTCTCAGGAGTGCCACTGGGTGGTACTGCCTTGAGCCCCGGGGGGGTTCTAAAGTTGATCCTGTGAGGAGTCCGGACAAAACTAGTTCCTGGGGATCTTGAGTAGAGTTTACCATAGTGAAGGTCGTGTGTGCCGCTGAGATCCAACAGTTACATGGACTTTTGCTGCGATGGCAACGTAACCCAGGATGTAACTGCGACCTATGGTATAACATAGCGAAAGTCGTGTGTGCCGCTGAGAGCCAACAGTCTGCGTTTGATTTTATATCGGTAGACTGCGACGTATGTAGGAGTGGAGAAGTTTCATTTCGACAGCGAAATCAGAGGCCGCGGAGAGCCTGCAGTTACATGGACTTTTGCTGCGACGGCAACGTAACCCTGGATGTAATTGTGATTTGTTGTGTGGGTTCCATGGCGTAATCGAGAGGCCGCGGAGAGCCTGCAGTTACATGGACTTTTGTTGCGACGGCAACATAACCCTGGAATGTAACTGTGACCATGGATGGGAGTGATGATTTTTAGAGCATCCTCACTAAAGATATTTCCTTTATTTTCAAAAACTGTTTTCTAGATTTCCAATAAAAATTATTTTCCATGTATTTTCACTGGGTGTTGAAAACGGGTTTACCAAGCACTTATAGATTTTCAGTCCTACGCCTGATCAACGTATGCCTGAATTTCTGTGAGAACAAGGATGGAATGGTTGAGACATCGAGTTATAAGAAATATTTTTATAAAAAGCTATTTTAATTGTATCATCTGAATTTAAAGGCATTTCTAAATTTTAAAATAAAGGGGAATCCAAACTAAAATTATAAAATAAAATTGGACTCGGGGAATTTAAATGCAGCGATTCTTTGTAATAAAATCGAATATTTATTTAAAAGATGGAAGTAAGCTAATTAGCTAAATAATTATTTGATAGAGCATGTTAATAAAATTTAACTCGGTTAACTAAAATGGATTGTAAGTTGATAATAAAGTTTGAAAATGAATTCGAATTATAAATAGAATTTGACTTGGGTTTGATTATGGATCAAATAAGAAGAGATGGTGTAAAAATAAAATTGAGATGGATTGGAAAGTGATAGTTTGAATTGCAAATAAAATTCAAGTGTGATTTGAATAATATTTAACGAAAGTTGCAAGTAAATTGGATATAAGAGAAGTGATTATAATAGAAATGGTTTGAGTTGCAAGACAAAACCCAGGTGAATAGAAATAAATTGAGGATGGTCTTATATTAATAAAATAAATTCGATAACGAATTAAGTAAATCAAAATTTTTAAAATAGGTTGATTGAGTTAAATAATAAATGGATGAAGTCTAATTGAATAAAAACTAAATCAAAGTTGTTATTGGAATTGGATTATCAGACTGAACTTAAGTTCGGTGGCATATTAATTTGAAGTATAAATGAGTTAAGTATGTGTTGCATATTATTTTGATAAATTAAGAAAGTAAACTAAAATTAAAATTAAAGTGGATGGGCTAACTGAATTTAAAGGAATTTGATTAAATGAGAGTCAAATAGAGGTAAACTTAAGTTTGATGTTGGAATAAATTAAAGTAAATTAACTTAAGTTTAAAATTTTGGAAACTTAGCTACGAATGAGGATGAAAGCCCATTAATAAACGCTAGGATTGAATTAATTTGGGAATGGCTAGTAGTATACAAGAATGGAATGTGGCGAACTAAATAAATGGGTGTGAATAAATTAAAATGGATTGGAATTAAATAAAATTGAGTTGGAATCAATTTTAATTGGTTATAAAACTTAAGTAATTATTTATTCACATGGATATTATCAAATTACGTAGAAATGATTGTCATTTAACGTAAACGAGATTTAATTAAATTCTATGAATTAGTGAAAGCAAATATAATTGATTTTTGAATCAATTGATATGGATACGAGTTTGTTTTGCTTAAAAATGAATTGAATGCAAGCAATTGCATTGTAAACCATTAAAATTGAATGTAATGGCATATAAATTTGGTTGGAAGCAATTGGATTAGCTTTAAATTATATAAATCGCTTATGGTAAGCGTTTGGTGTTTGTTGCTTTTGAAATGCTTGTGTTTAGCCATTAAAGGTAAGTGAAATGCTAATAGAATTTCTATATATGGCACTTACATATTTAAATTGAGTAAGTACAGGTACAGGGAAGCCGTTTGGCTAGATTTGGGGTATGCTAATTGCTAAAATAAATAAGCTGCTTGCTTAAATGCTAATTAAGGTACGCCTACGCAATAAAAATAGGAAATATGAACCGTTTTTTGCTTTTTCCGACGTGTGGGTCGATGTATACATATTTATATCTATTGTTAAATTGCAAAAGCTCCTCCGTACAAAGGGGACTCTGCCAAAAAATTTTAAAATTTTGGGAGTTAGAAAATTTTTGAAAATTTTTGGGAAAATTTTTGTTAACAACAAAACGATTTCAAATTGAAAATTAAAGTGAATTAGTAAATGAAACTAATATGAATCAGTTATACTTGAAAGATAAATTTAATATTCAAATTTAAAAGTAAATTGAATTCGTATGGAAGTGGGAAAAACTAGTTTGAATAGAAATGGATATGAAAACTTCTGTAAGGAAAAGTATGTAAAGATGTAAAAAGGCTATGATTGGATGTTATTGCTAAGTAGGTTATGCAGGTATTAAAGGGAAAGAAATTGGATTTGATTCTAAAAGATAAATGTGAATTGCCCAACAAAAGGTATGTATTTAATTTCTGTATGAAATTGGATTGGGTTTTTGGATATAGCCACTTGGCATTTGTTTCTTTTGAGAATTTGGAAGCCCGTAGAGGCCTTTTGTAGTTGTACCGAGCTAGCCGCGCAAAGGAGACGCTGGCAAAAATTTTCGGAAATTTAGGGAGTTAGAAAAATTTTGAAGATTTTTTGATAATTCAAAATTAGGTTTTAAACTGAAATTTAAATGATTGAGCAAAAGGGTATCGTTTGAAACTGTGGAAGAGTTTGGGAGGTTAGAAAGAATAGTAAGGGGTCTTTTATAAAACATAGTTGGTAAGATGTTGAACTGTTGGTTTTGGGAGAAAAGGCAAACGGGTTTTGAACCATTCTTCCTAATTAGTAATTTCGAGGACGAAATTCTTTTAAGGGGGGAGGAATGTGACGACCCAGGATTTTGAATAATTTAAAATGGGATAATTGAATTGATTTTAAACATTCAAAAGTTAATTTTAACTTGAATTCGAAATATCAATATTTACTTGATAATTAAACCATTGAATTACATAGTTTAAATATTGAATTTAATAACTGGAATTGGGTAAATTTTTGAATCTGAAATTTCTAAGCCGGTTAAAATAATTTGAAGGCTTGTAAAATTTATAATGACGATATTGAAGATAATAGAATGGCTGAAATTTAATTTAAATGTGATTTGTTCAGTTTTGAAAATATACCGTTTAAATCGATATTTAAAAATAGTCTTCCGAGACACAGTCTCGGAATTCGACGAAACCAGTTCCATTGGATCCGTAATAGTTAGTTTTATCGGATTTCATTTTTCGTAGCAATCGGAGTTGTCATTTGACCCTGGCAGGTCAAAGTGCTTCGAATTATTTTCATCGATTTAATTTAAAATTGATCGTTTACATCTGTAACTCGCACATATGATCGAATTAGCTTCTAAAACACGTTCCATTGTGTTCAGAATGCGGGTAAAACCTTATAAACGCCTGCCGACAGGTCTGATTCAGAGTTCGAGATTTTGAGTTATGCTAAACAAGATATTTTGAAAATTAATAATGTTAAAATATAAAAATATAAAGGTTAAATCAGCAGCCGAAATAATGTCGCATTTTTTTTTCGTTTCTCTGCAAACCATTATACCCAGCAAGCAGCACGAAAAAAATCAAATCATGTCCCTTTTACCTTTTGAAGCAAGCCTCTTGCTTCGTCCTTTAAATCGAGATCCGTCTCTCTTTTTCACAAATTGTTCTGAAATCCATCTCAAGAAATAGGCGGCCACTATTAAATCGAGTTTCCTTCTTCTTCCCTCTTTTCAGATTAAAAACGAAATCAATGGCGGAAGCCCATTGTTTAAATAAAAAAAAATAACTCATACGAAATCGATATGAAATCGAATATCGATTTCGATTCGTAACCTCAGGGTCGAGGCTAGGGGTGGCCGCGGGTTCGAGTGCATGTTTGGAATCGAGGGCGGTTGCGAGGGCAAGCATGGCGATCTCGCGAGGGTGGGCATCTCGACGTCGCTCGAAGCAGGGGAGTAACTCGCGTGAATCGCGACAGGCAGCGGCGACAAAGGGCTCGAGTTCGAGCAAGTGTGGGGTCGAGGGCGATTGATTGAAAGCCTGGGAAGCATTGCGAGCTTGGTGGCGCGCGCGAGGCTAGCGGTTAGAGGGTCGCGGTGGTGAAGGCAGCGCTGGAGTTCGAAGCGATTTGGGAAAGGGTTTTCTTGCCGCATAAGGATCGAAAATCGGGTGAGGCTAAGGGTTAATTCAGAGCAGTAAGGTAAAAGATTTCTTTTTTGTTATTTGAATAAAATTAATAGGTATATCAACTGACATATATAGATAACAGTTTTAAATATATATATATATATATATATATATATATATAAATTATTTTATAGATAAGACTTTGAAAAAAAAATAGTAAAGTTTTTAAAACAGGTACATTGTTTTTAGGCTCACAAATAAATTTTTAAATGATGTATAAGGTGATAAATGAGTTAATTAGCTTATTATTATTATTAGTTACTAAAAATAAAATTTTTCTAATAGGAGATTGATTGACAGATTAGTTCAAATTAAAAGAGCTAATTATTTAAGTCTATTAAAAAGGAAATTTGGTTGTTCAGTTATTTCGAATATTAATAAATGGTAAATATCTATACAAGGTCTATAACATAAAGGAATCAAGCTGGATTGGAAATAGATTGCATTCAGGAATCAAAGGTGAGTAAATCTCACTCTGTTGGGTTTTTATTTAAATTTAAATGGTTAAATTTAAATAAGTGATTGAATGATTAAATTGATTGGGTGTGCACTATTGATGATATGACTTTGGTTTTGGTTGATTCGTGTACTGATTGTTGTCTGACTCGAAGTATTCGGGTTTTAAATAGTTTTAGACTCAGATCATCTAATTTAGTAATTTAAGTTTGAATTAATTAAAATTTTAAGTTTTAACTTAATAAATCGAGTGTAAATAATTCAGAATAATTATTGGATGGTTTGTTAAGTAGTTACTAAATGAAATTAATAAATATAATCACTTTGGGAAATTATCAGGAGATTAATTAAGATGATTAATAAAGAAGTAATTGATTTAATTAATGGAATAAATAAAAGCTAGTTAATCACAGTTTGGGATTAATCGAAATGATTATACGTTGGTTTGAAGTAAGATAATTAAATTTGATTATAATAAATTAAAATATAATTGGAAATCCTTAATTTATATAATTAATGATGTAATCAAAGATTTATTAATAAAGATGAAATTAATCAATAATAAGTGACTTATGAGAAGTTAATTAAAATAAGTAATTAAGGATTAATGCAATTAATATAGATAATTAATTCATGAAGTAATTAAAGATTACTTACTGATTTTTGGTTAAGGAAAATTAATATCATGAAATTAATTAAAGAGAATCACTTGCATAAATTGGTGGATAATTAATCCAAGTTGATTAATTAAGATGACTAATGGAGGGATGTTTGATTTATTGATTTGAAATTAGTTGATGAGTAAATGAAGAAATCTAAGTGGTTGAGGTTAGTAATTCAATCAGGATTAATTAAATAAAAATTTTATGTGATTAAGCTTTGCTTATGGGTGATTGAACGGTATTGGATGCTTGAATGAGTTGATATCCCTGGTATGAAATGTTGTGTGTTTCGTATGGATAACTTGGGATAGGATGACGTGAGACTCGAGGAGGCCGGTATCGGGTACTGGGAAATACCCGAAACCACTTCGAATTTTATAGATTGATATGTGAAATCTATACGCTGGAGTGAAGTGTTTTAAAGAAATTGGACTATTTAAATATAAAAATTGGTATCGAGAAACTTATATGTGAAATAAGTGGTGTCAATGATAAATTGTGGATTTGTGAATTTATTCGAGTACCCCGGGTTTTAATTAAAGTTGTAAGCTTTGTATTCCATGTTGGATGGGTTTTATATAAGTGGTATACTTTGTGTTCCATGTTAGTTGGGATTACTCACGCTGGTTTCCAGCCTGACCCGGGTGTTACTTTGATGTAATGCTCGGGTCAGACCGAGTATTACAGATTTCCAGGTAGATACGTTCTGGAGTTCAGGAGGCGAGCTGGATGGCAGTAGCGTATAGAGTATTTCTGCCGTATTTATATTATTGTAAATCTGAGTCATGATAATTGTATATGTTTAGTGACTGTATATATGTGAAACTCTGATGTATATTAAATGTAATCGACATAAATAGTACTATTTTGTAAATTGTTATTATTTATTATTATATTTTATCCGTTGCGTATGTGAGTTGTTGATGTTTTTGTCCTTCTTCTTCTTCTATCTCTTTCTTCTTTTTTCATAACTATCTAGAATTTTCGGGATGGAAAATTTCGGGTCGTTACACGAACGATCTGTAGAATATGGGAAAATCATTATGGGTTGAAATGATAGACCTAAGCAATTTCAATTGAACTGCATTTGGGATTGCAGGTTGAAATGATATATACCCGTATATATTTAAACTACGGATTGAAATAATAAATATCTATATCACTTGACCATAGGATAGAAACTATATACAGACACCGTTGGTGTGTGTGTCTATATATATATATATATATATATATATATATATATATATATATATATATATATATATCGAAATTGATATCTGTGGAACGAAAGAAAATATATATGGCTTATTTAAATTTGAAAATATAATCTATAGGGATAAGTTTTAATATAAAGTGGATTTAATAATAAATTTTAATTTAATAAAGTATGATCCAATTAATATATAATATGTATAAGTATTTATTTAAATTTTTATTTTTAAAATAGATTTTTATAATGATTTTTATAAGTTAAGGTTGGGAAGATAAATTTGAATATATTCGAAATTGTATTTAATTATGAAAATTTATACAATTAAATTGATTTGAAACTTATTGAATTTGAGGGTTTTAAGATATGATTTTGATTTAGAGTGATTAAATGGATATTTCAAGTTTTAAACAAATCGAAGGAAATATTTAGGTTAATTTAAGATTAGTTAAATGACAATTGATTTATTAAGTGAATATTTCAAACTAAATAAAAGTGAAGTTAAATAAAATATATATGAAAGTATCAATTTAGCTTTGAAAGTGCTATAATTTGGAAATATATATAATTGATATTGAAATGATATTCTGGTTTTGAAGTATAAATTATTCTGAAGGGACAACGGTGTTATAAGGATGTCCGGTTGTTAATAGCATATATTCTTCATAGTAAATAGTTCCACGGATCCTTATAGGATGGTTATCCCAAACATCCTTTAAGTTATTTGCATTTCAGTTGATATTTCACTTGAGTTGGATTTATTGATATAAGAATTTTAATACTGACTCGAGTGCTTTGTGTTTTGCTTTACGCTCGGGTCAGACTGAGTGATACAGCATTTAAGACCCACCTTTGGAGTTTGGAGCTTCATTTGGAGATCCAACAGTCGATTCAGCTTTCAGCTTTTCCAATTGATTTATTCAGAGAGGTCATCTGTTTGTAATGGAGACTTCGCTGTATTTAAGATATTCTGTTGTATTTTATTCCTAACTCTAATGTTTATATAGTAGCTTCATGAACTACTATTTATCTATTTATGACGACCCTGGATTTTGGCCCTATTATTTTAATAAATATTTAATCCAATTAAATAAAATGTAAACTGATCATTTTAAAATGAGTAAATCTTCTGGAGATAATTGCCATTTGTTTATATAGATTTGTATTCGAAAGGGGAATCTTGATTTTGAAATTTAGAATAGAATCTCTTAATAATATTTACAATAAAATCTTTCTTATAAAATTGAATTAAAATGCTTTACTTTGTTAACATTTGACATTTGATAAATAAATACATATGAACGATAATGTTTAAATTAAAATATAGTTCTATCAATACGAAATATAAGTATAAAATATAAGCAAACCATATGAATAAATTTAAATATTGAAAGTTAAAATAAATAAATAAAAATAATAAAAGCAAGAATTAAGTGATTTGACGTGTAAGCAACATAGGATAAAATATATATAAACAACTATAACAATTTTTAAGTGAAGCACAAATGTATAAAGTTAAAATAAAACTAGACATAAAAATACGTATATTGTGAAAGCAAGCTAAAAATAATAATAATATATAAAAATATCTACATACAAATATATAGGTACATATAGAAACAAAAAAAATGCATATACATATCAAATGAAATAAATATGTTAACTTGTAAGGGAACATTGCCTTTAATACATATCATCTCAGCCTCCTTAGCTTACAAAGAAAGTCAATATACTTACATACAAGTATGAAACATGAAATAAAGACAAATTGTAGTTAATGTTAGCACACTAAGAACACCGTACAATATCACTTCAGCCGTAATAATATGAGCTTAGTCACCAAAACCAGGGAAAAATCTCTGACCTATTGTACAAAACAAGACTTTATCAACCTGTAACTTGTTTATAAATATCAACATCTTCATTTAGTTTTGTTCATTCGATTCTGGGTAAACCTGAAGCAAGCATCATCTTAAAACTTAAACAAACCTCAATTTAAAACAACAATTTAATCAATGTGAAACAAGAGAATCAAAAAGGTTTCAACTTGCAGTTCAAAAATCTGTTTCAAATTGAGGGATCTGTTCTTTCTTCTGAAACACAGTGAGTAACAATTTTTTTTAAAAAAAATTAAAAGGTTTGAATCTGTGCTAGTATATCTAAGATATGTATGTTTGTGCATATATAATTATCTGTATATATATATGGGAAGATTGAAAGTATAATATGCAGGTTGTTGTTCTAAAAATATATCTGTTCTTAGTTCAAAAACTCAAACTGTTGGTTTTCAAAAATCATTTACTCTTTTGCTAATTGTCGATTGAACTTAAGATTCAAACAAGAGTTGTTTGTATCATTATAAACTAAGTTTAAAATTCATTTAAGATTAAAACAACTTAAAATGGTCTCTGGAAACCAAACTATCTGAACAAACTTAAGGTTTGTCAATTTTCGAACTTCTTCATTCATGGTTTCATGTATGCAAGATGAATCCGTGTACAATAACATGATTTTTAAAGGTTGTATCATGATTTTTAGAGATAGGGATAGGAAGCAGTAAGGGTTTGTTCGATTTTCACATTTTGGGTCGCCACGGTCGGTCTCATTGATCGGAAGGGTCGAAACCTTCAGTATTGATGGAGGAGCAATCGAAGATAAAGGGAAAAATGCCAGGATGGTGATCCAGGAGTTGATGTGGCTGCGGCGACCAAGTTTCGTGTAGAACCCTAGTTTTAGGTAGGCATAGTAATTCGATCTCCACTGCTGTTTGGGTTGATCGAGTACTACAAATTCTTGGGGAAAGGAGATGGATGCGTTGACGAAGGAGTAGCTGAAGTTTCATATACACCGCTGGTCGAAGTGGCAAGCACGAGAAGATTTCAGGTTATGGTGAGGTGATTCGAGGCTTTGATATTTTGTTCCAATTTTGAGCAGAAATTCTCGATTAGATTTTGGGATGTTGTCGAAGTTTGGGTGAACGGGATCGGCTGCGAGGATGATCGGCGACATGAGGAAGGCTTGGGCGATGATCGGAGATGGTGGTTGATTCGTGCACGTGCACGACTTCGTGTTCAAACCTGTAGTTTGAACTTGACTATTGTTATTGATAAGTGAATTAAGGGAAAATCGATGTTTTCTTGGGTCTAGGTCTTGGGTGGGCTGAAGATTATGGACCAGTTTGCTGTTGTAATTAATTTATAAAGGTATAAAGGTAGTTATAAAAATAAGTACTAATGTGGTTAACTTAGCTTATTTAATTATTTTAGGCATTAAAAACAATTTATTAAAGGAAGATTAGGTTAAATAAAAATTCTTAGTTAACTAAATTAATAATTGGCAATAAATTGTTCGATTAATTCAAATAGTAATAAACTGTAACTGTTTATACAAGGTCAAAATCTGGAAAGAAACAAGCTGGCCTGGATGGATTGCAAATTAAAATCAAAGGTGAGTAAATCTCACCCTATTGGATTTAAATAGTTAAATTTGAATAATTAGTTGAATGATTAAGTTGATTGGAGGTGCATTGATGATGATGTGATTTTGATTTTGATTGATTCTCGAGTTAATTATAGTTTGACTCGAAGTATTAGAGTTTAAGTTGTTTTAAACTTAAATCATAAATAAGAAAATGTTTTATTTTTAAGTTAATAAAGGGTTAATGATTTGTGATTTATTAAATTAGTAGGGCAATTAAAATGGATAATTAATTAATTTAATTAATTAATGATTTGGATTAATTAATTTAAGTTTAAAATAATTAGAATGATCATTTGGTGTTTAATAAAGTAGTCATGTAATGCAATTAATAAAATATGATTGCGTGTGTAATTGATCGAGAGATAAATTAAGATAATTAAATTAAGGAGAATTAATGAAGTAAATAAAAAGGTAGATAATTTCAGGTGAAGATAAATCAAGTATGAGTAATACTGTGGTTTAATTAATATAATTAATTTAGATTAAGGTAAATTGAAGTATAATCGGAAATCAATAGTTTAGATAATTAATGATGTAATCAAAGATTGATTAATTAAGATTGATTAATCCATAATAAGTGTCTTGTGGGAAATTAATCACTATAAATAATTAAGGATTAATGTAATTAATATAGTTAATTAATTTGGGAAGTAATTAAGATTACTTATTGATTTTGGTTAAAAAGAATTAATATCGTGAAGTAAATCAAAGATAATTACTTGAATGTAATTGAAAGATAATTAATCGAGGGTGATTAATTAAGATGAATGGATATGGAAGAGTTGATTAATTAATTGGTTTGGAATTAATTATTGAAGGAATCTAAGTGATTGAGGTTTGAAATTCAATTTAAATGAATTGAATTGATTTGTGTAATTTAGCTTTGCTATGAATGATTGAATGGTATTGGATGTTTTGGATGAGTTAATATCTCTGAGATGAAATGTTGTGTATTTGAATATCTTGGGTTAGGATAACATGAGTTTTGAAGAGACCGGGGTCGGGTATTGGGAAATACCCGAATCCACTTCGAATTTTATGAATTGATTTGTGAAATCAATAGGTAGGAATGAAACGATTTAAGTGAATTGGATTGTTTTACCTAAGTTTGGTACTTAGAAAATTTATATGTGAAATAAATGTTGTCTATAGCAAATTGTGAATTGGTTAAATTGATATAAGTTACCTCGGGTTTTATATAAGTTGTATGTTTTGTATTCCATGTTGGATGGGTTTACTCATGCTGGTTTCCAGCCTGACCCGGGTGTTACTTTGGTGTAATGCTCGGGTCATACTGAGTATTACAGATTTTGAGGTAGCTACGTTCTGGAGCTCAGGAGACGAGCTGGATGGCAAGTACGTATAGAGTATTTCCGCTGCAGTATATTATTATATATTCGAGACATGATTTGTATATGATCAATGACTGTATATAATGTGAAACTCTGATGTATTAAAGTGTAATCGACAGATATAGTATTTCTTTTGAAAACTGTTATTATTTATTATTATATTATCCGCTGCGAATGTGAGATTTTGGTGTTCTGTTCTTCTTCTTATATCTCTTTCTTCTTTTCCATAACTATCTGGAATTTTTTGGTTCGAAGATTTCGGGTCGTTACATTTGGTATCAGAGCTGAAGGTTAAGCGAGAACCTTGGCTCTGGTGGGGATTACTCATTAAATAGAGTCCAAAGTACTCTAGAATGAGTTGAGTGTATATATATATGAGCGCGTACTTGTTATTTTCTTATATAAAGGTTTTAAATGATTTTATATAAAAGTATATTTTGATATATAAAGAAATATTTCATTCTAATAAATATTAAGGAAATTGGCTGTTAAATTATTAGAATTAAATTAAGAAGTAATATAATACAATCAAATTAAAATTAAATAAAATTAAGTTTGACGTGGATTCAAACTGAAGTTGAAATCTTGAATTGGAGAAGTTTTTCAGAATAAGATGATAATGAGTGGTTTTAGATATGATAATCTTGGTTATTATCATAAATGATTGTTGTGTGTTTAATAATAAGATGTGTATTAATGAAATGTTCTAAAGAAGTAAACATTTAAGTAAAGTATGACCTATAAAATTGAAAATACCCAAATTGTGAAATTTTAAATCTAGGTCCATAAATTTGAAATTTGTTTTAAAGTGATTAAAGAAAAAAAATGTATTTAAATTAAGGGGTCATATTAAAAGAATTTGTTTGAATTTAAAACCAAGGGTGGTTTAAAATTTAAGGATGACTTAGTGTGTAAAGGAGATAATATGTATATATGGGGAATATACATAAATCAAAAATAGTTTGAATAAACTCTAAATGTTGAGTTAATTTGGAATGGGATGTGATACCCAAAGTGATAAGTTTTTGAACTTAATAAGTGGGAAGATTATTAATGTGAAGTTTAAAAATTTAATGGGAATTCAAATTTGGGTAAGGTTGGCTGGATTAAGTAAATTGAATTTAACTTGGGAGAAGTTAAATAAGTTTGAATGAACAACTTGAATTACAATTTTTAAGATGAAATTGGAATTTAACTTAGGAAGTTAAACGAATTGATTGGAATAACTTTGGATTGTAATTAAAGTTGTACAAGTTTAAAGATCAAGTGGAATGTGATTTGAAATTGGAAAGAAATTGAGAATTAATTCAACTTGAATTGGGAAGAAATCAAGTCCAATGAAAATTGAAGTTATTTAAATTGGAATTGGGCCAATTTAAATGGGAGTGGAAATTTAAATTGAAATGTTGGGGAAGTGAACTGTTTTGACTCTGGACTATTTTCAATATAAATTGTTTTGATATAAAATCATTTTTCCAAGCTATTAAATATATACAACCGTTCTTTCTTAAAGCCAAACTATTTTATACTTGTTTAACAATTATTTTGAAGCTATTTAACCATTTTTCAACTGTTTCTAAACTAATTACTATTTTTCAACTATGTTACAAATTAATTACTAATTTACAACTATTTTTCAATTATTTAAAAGTTTTGAAACCATTTAACTATTTTCCAACTATTTTACAACTATTTAACTATTTTACAGCTATTGTGAAAACTAATCATTATTTTTCAACTACTTATCTATTTTTAAATTTTCGAGCTATTTTCTAAATATAAACTGGTCGGAGTTCAAACTGTTATTGATTAAATACCTAACTGGGATAAGAATTGAGGTAATAACCCAAATGGGGATTAAGGCAAATGTGAATAAGTGAATGAAAATTAAAGTGAATGTGAATAGGAAGAGAATTGATTTGGCTAATAACCAATGAAGATAAATACGTAGGATGTACGTATATTATTCTATTCGCATAGTGATTTGATCCAGATTCGAGCACATAATTTCGGGATAGTGTATCGATCCGAGTTGGGATTTTTCACTCGATTTTTGACGGCGAACCTGGATATGGATTGCTGATTGGTTCTGGATATTCTCTATCATAGTTATGGCTATGCAAGGAGAACGACGATTTCTATTCAAGGAACCAGATCTGAGTCCGCACTAGGAAGTCGGGTGGACGATACTAGTTTGGAAGTGAAATTATGTGATCGAGTGAGCGATCAGATTGGTACAGTGTATGGATGATAAGTGTACATCGTACGGATTTGAATGAAATTGATATTGGAAAGAGTAATCAAATTTGAATATTTGATTTTGAATAAACAAAGTTATTTATCTTTGTTATATAAGATAAATCTTTCCTTGTTAAATCTATTGCCGGAAGAAAAGGATTTTTGAAGGTGTTTGAAGTATAAAAGGAGTTTTATACAAGTTTGAAATGATCCAAAGTTCTTTTTAAAATTATATATATCTGAATATATATATATAAAGGATCTTATGAGGAACTTGGAAAAAGGGTTTTGGGAACCTTTGGATTGGAAAGGCTTTTGATTTTTGGGAAAAATCAATATTGGATGTGGAAAGCCTAGTTTGAGAATTATCAATTTTGAGATAATCGATTTTGTATAAATGAGCTTTGTATGAGATCATACTAGGTGTATGATTTGAAGATACTATATGTGTATAGTATAAAATGTTTTGATGATGGCTCTGGGGAAAAAGGCGCTCCCTTGAAATGAACTCCTCAGGAGTGCCACCGGGTGGTGCTGCCTTGAGCCCCAAGGTGGGGTTCTAAAGTTGATCATGTGAGGAGTCCGGACAAAACTAGTTCCTGAGGATTATTGGGTAGCGAAAGTCGATGGCGCTGATGCCTACAGGGGCATTTGGGTTATGCTGTGACGACAGTGTAATTCGATGTCGCTGCGATCTACTGTAGGGACCATAGCGAAATTCGCGTGGAGGATGAGTGCTAACAGTCTACACTTGATTTTTCCGGGAAGGCAATGCAACATCGGTAGACTACGATCTATGGTCAAGTGGAGTGGAGAAGTTTCATTTTTGGCAGCGAAATTCGATGGCGCTGATGCCTACAGTTATATGGGTTTTTGCTGTGATAGCTACGTAACCCCAGTTGTAGCTGCGATCTGTCGTGGGTTCCATGGTGTAATCGAGGGGCGCGGAGGCCTACAGTTATCTATGGATTTTGTCGGGATGGCAAAGTAACCATCGGGTTAACTGCGACCATGAATGGGGGTGATGATTTCCAGAGCATTCTCACCAAAGTTATTTCCTCTATTTTCAAAAACTGTTTTCAATATTTTCAATAAAATTATTTTCAAAAGTATTTACACTGGGTGTTGGAAACGGGTTTACCAAGTACTTATAGATTTTCAGTCATACGCCCGATCAACGTAAGACCGAATTTCTGTGAGTACAAGAATGGACTTGTCGAAACATCGAGTTATAAAAGTATTTTATAAAAAAAACTATTTTAGAAATATTATATGGATTTTCAAAATTATTTAAAAATGATCAAAGAAAATTTATCTGGTTTTAAGCATTTTAATAAATCTGGTTTCGTTCCTTTTCGAGGACGAAAAGATTCAAAGGGGGGAGGAATGTGACGGCCCTGGATTTTGGCCCTATTATTTTAATAAATATTTAATCCAATTAAATAAAATGTAAACTGATCATTTTAAAATGAGTAAATCTTCTGGAGATAATTGCCATTTGTTTATATAGATTTGTATTCGAAAGGGGAATCTTGATTTTGAAATTTAGAATAGAATCTCTTAATAATATTTACAATAAAATCTTTCTTATAAAATTGAATTAAAATGCTTTACATTGTTAACATTTGACATTTGATAAATGAATACATATGAACGATAATGTTTAAATTAAAATGTAGTTCTATCAATATGAAATATAAGTATAAAATATAAGCAAACCATATGAATAAATTTAAATATTGAAAGTTAAAAAAAAGCAAGAATTAATTGATTTGACGTGTAAGCAACATAGGATAAAATATATATAAACAACTATAACAATTTTTAAGTGAAGCACAAATGTATAAAGTTAAAATAAAACTAGACATAAAAATATGTATATTGTGAAAGCAAGTTAAAAATAATAATAATATATAAAAATATCTACATACAAATATATAGGTACATATAAAAACAAAAAAAAATATGCATATACATATCAAATGAAATAAATATGTTAACTTGTAAGGGAACATTGCCTTTAATACATATCATCTCAGCCTCCTTAGCTTACAAAGAAAGTCAATATACTTACATACAAGTATGAAACATGAAATAAAGACAAATTGTAGTTAATGTTAGCACACTAAAAACACCATACAATATCACTTCAGCCGTAATAATATGAGCTTAGTCACCAAAACCAGGGAAAAATCTCTGACCTATTGTACAAAACAAGACTTTATCAACCTGTAACTTGTTTATAAATATCAACATCTTCATTTAGTTTTGTTCATTCGATTCTGGGTAAACCTGAAGCAAGCATCATCTTAAAACTTAAACAAACCTCAATTTAAAACAACAAGAGAATCAAAAAGGTTTCAACTTGCAGTTCAAAAATCTGTTTCAAATTGAGGGCTCTGTTCTTTCTTCTGAAACACGGTGAGTAACATTTTTAAAAAAAAAAATTAAAAGGTTTGAATCTGTGCTAGTATATCTAAGATATGTATGTTTGTGCATATATAATTACATGTATATATATATGGGAAGATTGAAAGTATAATATGCAGGCTGTTGTTCTAAAAATATATCTGTTCTTAGTTCAAAAACTCAAACTGTTGGTTTTCAAAAATCATTTAGTCTTTTTTTAATTGTCTGTTGAACTTAAGATTCAAACAAGAGTTGTTTGTATCATTATAAACTAAGTTTAAAAATTCATTTAAGATTAAAACAACTTAAAATGGTCTCTGGAAACCCAAACTATCTGAACAAACTTAAGGTTTGTCGATTTTCGAACTTCTTCATTCATGGTTTCAGGTATGCAAGTTGAATCCGTGTACATTAACATGATTTTTAAAGGTTGTATCATGATTTTTAGAGATAGGGATAGGAAGCAGTAAGGGTTTGTTCGATTTTCACGTTTTGGGTCGCCACGGTCGGTCTCATTGATCGGAGGGGTCGGAACCTTCAGTATTGATGGAGGAGCAATCGAAGATAAAGGGAAAAATGCCAAGATGGTGATCCAAGAGTTGTGGTGGCTGCGGCGACCAAGTTTCGTGTAGAACCCTAGTTTTAGGTAGGCGTAGTAATTCGATCTCCACGGCTATTTAGGTTGATCGAGTACTACAAATTCTTGGGGAAAGGAGATGGATGCGTTGACGAAGGAGTAGCTGAAGTTTCATATACACCGCTGGTCGAAGTGGCGAGCACAAGAAGATTTCAGGTTATGGTGAGGTGATTCGAGGCTTTGATATTTTGTTCCAATTTTGAGCAAAATTCTCGATCTAGATTTTGGGATGTTGTCGAAGTTTGGGTGAACGGGATCGGCTGCGAGGATGACCGGCGACATGAGGAAGGCTTGGGCGATGATCGGAGATGGTGGTTGATTCGTGCACGTGCACGACTTCGTGTTCAAACCTGTAGTTTGAACTTGAATGTTGCTGTTGATAAGTGAATTAAGGGAAAATCGATGTTTTCTTGGGTCTAGGTCATGGGTGGGCTGAAGATTATGGGCCAGTTTGCTGTTGTAATTAATTTATAAAGGTATAGAGGTAGTTATAAAAATAAGTACTAATGTGGTTAACTTAGCTTATTTAATTATTTTAGGCATTAAAAATAATTTATTAAAGGAAGATTAGGTTAAATAAAAATTCTTAGTTAACTAAATTAATAATTGGCAATAAATTGTTCGATTAATTCAAATAGTAATAAACTATAACTGTTTATACAAGGTCAAAATCTGGAAAGAAACAAGATGGCCTGGATGGATTGCAAATTAAAATCAAAGGTGGGTAAATCTCACCCAATTGGATTTAAATAGTTAAATTTGAATAATTAGTTGAATGATTAAGTTGATTGGTGGTGCATTGATGATGAAGTGATTTTGGTTTTGATTGATTCTCGAGTTAATTGTAGTTTGACTCGAAGTATTAGAGTTTAAGTTGTTTTAAACTTAAATCATAAATAAGAAAATGTTTTATTTTTAAGTTAATAAGGGGTTAATGATTTGTGATTTATTAAATTAGTAGGGCAATTAAAATAGATAATTAATTAATTCAATTAATTAATGATTTGGGTTAATTAATTTAAGTTTGAAATAATTAGAATGATCATTTGGTGTTTAATAAAGTAGTCATGTAATGCAATTAATAAAATATGATTGCCGTGTGTAATTGATCGAGAGATAAATTAAGATAATTAAATTAAGGAGAATTAATGAAGTAAATAAAAAGGTAGATAATTTCAGGTGGAGATAAATCAAGTATGAGTAATACTGTGGTTTAATTAATATAATTAATTTAGATTAAGGTAAACTGAAATATAATCGGAAATCAATAGTTTAGATAATTAATGATGTAATCAAAGATTGATTAATTAAGATTGATTAATCCATAATAAGTGTCTTGTGGGAAATTAATCGATATAAATAATTAAGGATTAATGTAATTAATATAGTTAATTAATTTGGGAAGTAATTAAGATTACTTATTGATTTTGGTTAAAAAGAATTAATATCGTGAAATAAATCAAAGATAATTAATTGAATGTAATTGAAAGATAATTAATCGAGGGTGATTAATTAAAATGAATGCATATGGAAGAGTTGATTAATTAATTGGTTTGGAATTAATTATTGAAGGAATCTAAGTGATTGAGGTTTGAAATTCAATTTAAATGAATTGAATTGATTTGTGTGATTTAGCTTTGCTATGAATGATTGAATGGTATTGGATGTTTTGGATAAGTTAATATCTCTGAGATGAAATGTTGTGTATTTGAATATCTTGGGTTAGGATAACATGAGTTTCGAAGAGACCGGGGTCGGGTATTGGAAAATACCCGAATCCACTTCGAATTTTATGAATTGATTTGTGAAATCAATAGGCAGGAATGAAACGATTTAAGTGAATTGGATTATTTTACCTAAGTTTGGTACTTAGAAAATTTATATGTGAAATAAATGTTGTCTATAGCAAATTGTGAATTGGTTAAATTGATATAAGTTACCCTGGGTTTTATATAAGTTGTACGTTTTGTATTCCATGTTGGATGGGTTTACTCGCGCTGGTTTCCAGCCTGACCCGGGTGTTACTTTGGTGTAATGCTCGGGTCAGACCGAGTATTACAGATTTTCAGGTAGCTACGTTCTGGAGCTCAGGAGACGAGCTGGATGGCAAGTACGTATAGACTATTTCCGCTGTAGTATATTATTATATATTCGAGACATGATTTGTATATGATCAGTGACTGTATATAATGTGAAACTCTAATGTATTAAAGTGTAATCGACAGATATAGTATTTCTTTTGAAAAATGTTATTATTTATTATTATATTTTATCCACTGCGAATGTGAGATTTTGTTGTTCTGTTCTTCTTCTTCTTCTATCTCTTTCTTCTTTTCCATAACTATCTGGAATTTTTTGGTTCGAAGATTTCGGGTCGTTACACTATTACGCTGTATTATTGTTATATTACTTTGTGTCTGTGATTCTGCGATCGATTTATTTACTGTATATTCTGAGTTTTGCCAAATAAAATTAACAATCTGATATTTTGGGCAATTCAAGTCTGGCATGCGTGGATGCGAATGGTTGAAAATATCGGGATGTTACAGTTGGTGTCGGAGCTTTAGCTCCAGGCAAACTTAGCATATATAGTAAATTTATTTGTAGAATCACTTTCGTTCGAGCTTGAATTTCTTCCTCTTTGATTTGGTTTTCCTTTGGACTTTGGAACGTTCCCTGCGGTTCCAAAATCCATTATCTTCTCTCCCTATTCGTGTTTCTTGATTCTGGAGTATCCCATAACTCCACTTCGAATAATTTCTGTAAGAATAGGCGATCCCCCAATATTTGAATAATTTGTAAAGGGGTGAAACTCCTTTGCATTTGGCATTAATTCACTAGAGATTTAAATATCCCTCAGTTTCGATGCTGCTATCTCTTGCTATGTCGAATTCTATCTATGGCGATCGAATGTCGATTTGCCTTAGAACTCTGCATCGATCATATTCCTGAAGGCACGGTTGACCCGGTTAAGGTCGCTCGCGATTTATATAAGTAAATCCATCTTCTATGTCGAAATTTAATAATCTCATCTTTGCTTGAGCCTATCTTCGAATCAGAATTCTATTCGACTGTAGTTCCTCTAATTTGAATCTCTATCTTTGATTTGAAATCAATTCTTGAATCATCCTTTGGAAAAATTGAGTTTGTTTGTATTTTAGAAATTGTTTATATATCGAAATTATTATTTTGATGAGTATGATTTTTTTTAATATATAAAAGTGAAATGTTTTCGACAAGGATTATATACCTTTTAAAAACGAAAGTTTGAAATTTCGAAAGGATTGGAAATTTTGAAAATTTTAACAAGAAATTTGATTTATATAAAATGATTTATAACTGAAGGGTTTTGAATTTGAATTTCGAGGAATTGAACTCCGGTGCTTTGAAATTGGTTTTAAGATTTTGAAAAATATATAATAATAATACGATTTAAAAGTATTTTCCAAATAAGAAATGTTTCAGCTGAGTTCAAATGAATTCTAATGATTTCGAATAAATTTCAAAGAAGTTTTCAAGAAAATAGAAGTCCAGAACTCACTTATGTCGCTGGAAAATAATTTCAGTGATGAAGCACGCATCATCGACATTGATTTTCGAGTTTCAGAGTGGGGGAGAGACCACTCTAGTAGCTTTGCTATGCGAGTGATTGTGTGAAACAAATTTTGATTTCCAATTCCGAAGTATGATTTGATATTCGAAAGATATATGTATATATATTTGAAACGATTTGAAGTGAGCCCGGTGTTCAGTCCTCGGGTTTCGGATTTGATATCATCCTATCTATTGAAATTGATTATTGATTTGTTGCTGATTTCCAACTCTTGGATTTGAAATTGATTTCTTCGACTATTTTGAATGTTCGAACACTTCCAAATCGAGGTTTAATTTCTAAAGCTAAGTAATTTTGAAAAGTATAAACTATTTGATAAAGTATATAAGCTTAGTTTCGTATGTTTAAAGTACGAAGAAATATGATTTAAATAAATTTGAAAATGTTTTGTTAAGAAAATGAATAAGACTATTTTGGATTAAACCAATATGAAATTTAGTTTTGAAATGTTTTGAATAAAACTTAGTTTTGAATGTTTAGCTTAGTAACATCTTATATAAAACCATATATATATAATAATAATAATAATAATAATTTCACGAGGTAAATTGGATCTTTCAAATAGAAATAATGGTGTAAAGGTTTTAAAGGGATGGTTATAAACATGGTAATCATTTTTGGGTATAATTGATTTTGAGAAAATATTTGGTTTCGAAAATAGATTGGAATTTAAAACCCAGAATTTATATGATGATCTTGGAAATGAATTTGTTTGACCTAAATTATGTTGATTTGGAAATTAGGATTATTTTCTAAACCTATTAGTTTGGAAATTTTGAAACTGAAGGTATTTAATTTGGAAGAAATAATTTGGTGAAATCGTATATGATTTTGAAATTGAGCTGATATTGAAATGAATTGTAATTGAGAACCTTATTTTACTAAATACTTGATTTGGGAGTTATTGGACTTATATAAAATTGATTTGTATAAGTATGAAGTTGATTTGAAAACTATGATTTGGAAAGGTACACAATTTGAAGAGCGAAATCTTATATAATCGAAGTCTATATAAGTGTGATTTGATATACTATTGATTTTGGAAAGTATTTGATTTGAAAATGGAATCTTATATATAATGGACTTTATATAAGAATGATATTTGGAAGTGGTTTGAAAAGGTACTATATGATACATATTTTCGAAATAAGGATATGGAAAGTGCCTTCTGCTTGATATCTGCTTTGTGGCCACATTGTGGATTCATTCTATCGATATTATTCTCTTTGATTTGGTTTTTCGGATGTGATACTCGAGTGTCCTTCCATGGCGTTACCCATGGTCGTTTTGTTGTGGTAGCGTAATCCGCAAGGCAGAGATTGCTTAAAGGGTACGGATGTTTCCCGAGGGATCCAGGCGTAACCATTGTGTACCCGCGGTCTACCGGTTTTGTTGTCGTGGCGTAATCCGCAAGGCAGAGATTGCTTAAAGGGTACGGATGTTTCCTGGGGGATCCAGGCGTAACCATTGTGCATCCTGCGGTCCACAGTTTTGGTTATCATGGCGAAATTCGCAAGGCATTGTTTGCTTAAAGTATGGATGTTTCCTGGGGGATCAAGGCGTAACCATTGTGTATCTGCGATCCATGATTCAGTTGATTTGTTTGGATTGTACTTTCCATATTGTTTTCGAAGGTTTTTCAAGCATTTTCACTGGGTGTTGAAACAGGTCTACTAAGCACTTGAAAAATTCTAGCTTTGCGTCTGATCAACGCCTGGCCAGAGTCTGCAAGAACGAGGATAAACTTGTTGAAACATCGAGTTATAAAAGTATTTTCGAAAGGAAAATTTGTTTCAACATAAAATAATGTTATTATAAAAGTATTATATAAAGGTATTTTATTATAAAAGTATTTCCAATAAAGAAATTTTGTACTGATATTTGAAATTGAAATTCTTATGGTTTGAATTAACTATTCGTGCCCGATACTAATCTTTTGAATCTACCTTATCTACTCGGCTTTATTTATTCACCTAAATTCTGTTTTACCAAATCTACCTTCTTTTCCTTTTGAATATATCCTTTAAAATATTGTTTATTTATATACTACATGGTTTAATAGTAAATTATTAGTGTTATTAATATTTATAAGTTATTAATTAAATAAAACATATTTAAATTAAATGACTATTGATTTATTAATAATATTTGAAATGTATCTTGAGATAAATTAATACATTTATGAATTATGGATTTAATGTTTTCAGTAGCTTCTTTGTATAAATAAGCAATGTTGTCAATAATTGTTTTCAAATAGTTTTGTATATTTATAAGGTCGCTATTTAAACATATAAATGGTATGTATAGATGAAGCAAGAAATTTTACAAATAGGTTTTGAAAGGTTTTGAAGTAATAAATATTTCAAGTAAAATTCATATAGTTTTAAATAAATTGTTTATCCTTGTCTTTCAATCTATTTTTCTTTTTGGTTGTTTCTATTCTCCTACCTTCTTCCTTTTCGGGGACGAAAAGTTTTGAGTGGAGGAGAGTGTAACAACCCGTAAATTTTAAGGTTTTATTTACATAACTAATAGAAATTTCGTGAAATTTTAAACAATAAAATCTAAAATAAAAATTTATTATTTGGAATACGTTTATTTAAAAATAGCAACTGGTAAATTTTCATCTGATAATATGGAAGTTTATTTTATTGTATAATTCTATTTCTATTCAAATCAGTTAATAATTGATGATAATAGATTTATTTCCAAACCTGAATATTTTTCTATAGAAAATTTCTGAATCCTCTTCTGAGTGAGACGACATCTTTCATTTAACCAAATTTGGACTTCTATTGCTCCGTTTATCTTATTTTATGCAAAATAGCAGCATTTCCGGTACCAATTATCGACTTTTGATTGGATGATCGTACCACTAATATCTGTATACCGTTTTGATCGTCTCGTTGTGATGATCTCTGTAGTATATTTATTTCTGTATTTTGAAGTCCGGTACACAGCGGAATCCACGAAACGGGTAATGGTATCGGTACCGGATCCGTGACCATTTGATTTAGTTTGCGTTTCAAATTTTAAACGTGACTGGCGTGCAACAATCAATTGCTTTAATAATTTATTTCGTGGAATTCAAGGGACAGCTATTTCCATTGCCATCATTTCTTTTTATTTTCAAATGGTTCGTTTTTTCCTTTATAAACTTGCTGTGTTAATCATGGATACTTTGTGTCCTTTTCCACTCTTCAGTTTTGACACCCAAAAGTCAAAAATATGAATTTTATGTTCGTTATACGTTACAATTCATTTATTTTGAATGGTTTGCTGCTTATATTCATTTATTTTATATTCCTTTCTTTTGTTATCTGCTCCTATATGTTTGCCTGGCCTCACTTTTCATATCTATCTCCCCACGAAAGCATTAGATCACCTACCCAACGCACGGCAACACCGCCTCTCCCATCCTTCCTCTGACATCACATCTCCGACCCATCACCTGAAGCACCCACGCCATGCTACATCATCCTTAGTCTGAGCCTTCCTCCCTCCGCTCGCACCTTCATAGCCACGTCTTCACACTCTCTCGCCTCAAACCCAAAACCGAAACCCATCTCCCAGCCAAGCTCGTGCTCGTACATGCTCCTCCACCGTTCGACAATGGCAGCCCACTCCTAGCCGCTTCGGCTCTGAAAGTGCGGTGTGTATACGAATGCACGTGCTAATATAGTAAACACGGATCGTGTAATATGGACTATAATATAAATGCGGAAAATAGATGATAGTAGGAAAGTAAAAATAAAAATAGAAAAATCACACCAGAGATTTTTATACTGGTTCAGAGCACCATCCTACGTCCAGTCCCAGACTTCTATCTGGATTTTCACCATTAACTACCTCGCTTCACCCGGAGGAACAGGTTTACAATACCCGAGCAAACTAACGGGATTTCACGCCTCTAATACACTGAGGACTTCAACACTTGCCTCTTACAACACAGAGGACTTCAACAACAATGAATATAATTGTTTGTCGACGGTATGTGTTCTTGATAACACAGTTTTGTCACTTGTAGTACAAATTTCCTATAATCTTATCCTCAAAATATACGAATGATGTTTTGTGAAGATTAAGGAAAGTATATTACTTATTGAATCAAAAGATATGAAATAATTTCAATGATTCAATAAGCAATTAAAATAATTGAGAGCTTTTAGAATGCAGGAGTATGTAGAAAGTAAGATCAGAGATTAGAGTAAAAAGCATATACAATCATGTTTTTTTAATCAACGATTTAGATGAGTTTATATAGAGAAGAATGGTTGTAACTCTTTGTGAGCAGTTGCCATTAAGAGATATGATCTTTGATGAAAGGTAAGAGATGCAACCTTTGGAGAAAAGAAGTGTCTTTTGGAAAAATTGCTTTCTGTTTAAAAACGGTCGACAGGTTAAAAAGTGACCAGTAGACAGGAATTCAAATATATATACGTTATGTGCATGTGTGCACGTTCAGTGTGCAAATTATGCAGGAACGGTCGACCGCATATATTATGACCGGTCCCTGTAAAGTTGCACACTGAATGTGCAACTACAATTTAGTCATATATATATTGATTTCCTTGAAAATGCATGATTATTTGAGGATAGATTTTAACAAGTTTATCACTATTATAATATCAAATAATCAACCTACAATCTAGAGTACCATATGTAGCTCTTTATAGCCATAATGACCTTGTTTTGTCGATCGCCTTTATTTATTTGTCAGAAATCAAAACCTTCATAAAACTTGTGACTCAACATTCTCCCCCTTTTTGATTGATGACAATATATATCTGCAAATCTGAATCTCCCCCTGAGTATGTGATCTCTCTCTTTGAATTATTATATATGTACGTTCCGCAATTGCTCACATCGCCTTTGCCGATGATATAGCCTTTTGAATTGTCTCCAAAAGTGACGGAGCCACCATCTGAGTATGTGATATTTGTTAATAAGCTCTTGTCTCCCGTCATGTGCTTTGAGCAACCACTGTCCAATATCCACTTTCCTCTTTTCTTAAGTGGGACCTGCAAAAAATAGAATTAAGTCCATGGTACCCACTTTTTATAGGGTCCTAAGAGTTAGGTCTTAGGAGTCCAAACCCATATGGGTCCGGTATCCCCTTTATATATATAATTATTATTAAAATGCACAGTATTCATGAATTGCTGAATGTATTTGTTCCTATTCAAATTGTTATTTGTTTTAGGAACCCATATTTTGATAGTCTTGACATTTTTCTTTTGAAATTTCACAACTGGTTTTGGTTTGGAATATAATAAACTAAGATTTTTCTTAGCTTCAGTTTTTTGTACTTTCTTCTTCCTTTTATTTCCAAGATGTTTCTTGGTTTCTTGTTTGTTATATCCCAATCCTTGTTTTTCTGAAATAGATTGTGAACTTTCAATGATTTTTGTCAAATTTTCTCGACCTTTGTTAAAGTTAAAAACATTTTGAGTAATGTCATCAAACTTTGTTTGTAAGCCAGCTTTTTCTAGGTCTAGAATTTTGACTTTTGCTTTAAGCTCATGATTTTCAGTAGTGAGAGCATTATTTTTCTCTTTTTGAGCTTCTATTTCTTGACTCAAAAGAGATATTTGAGAGTCAACATTAGATGATGATTCTTGAATATTTTCAAGTTCCTCTTCTAATATTTTCTTCTCATCTTTTAACATATCTCGTTCAAACTCTGCTCTACTTAAATCTGCTTTGACTACTTTTAATTGACGTTTTATGTCTTTATATTTGACTATCAATTCAGCATTAATATCAAGTAATTCATCAAATGTAGAAATTTGTACCTCATCTTCTGTTGCCATAAAACAAACATTAGCTTGTTCATTCTCTGAATCACTTTCACTTTCTGATGAAGATGACTCTGAATCATCCCATGTTACTGAGAAGGCTCGTTTCTTAGATTTGTCCTTCTTATATTTGAATTTGTCATTTTCTGACTTCTTCTTTTGCTCTGGACAATCCTTCTGCATGTGTCCCTTTTTGTGGCAGTTGAAACATTATATAGCAGATGAAGATGGTTTATTTGATCCAGGTTTCCTTTTATTGTAACGACTGGCTTTTTGATATTTTAGGAATTTTTTGAATCCTTTCGCAATGAATGCCAAATCTTCGTCTTCAGAATCTGATTCATTTTCATCTTTCTCAACATGAAATGCTACATTTTTCTTTTCTTCTTTCTGTTCTTTTCTAGCCTGCAAATTTGCTTCATAAGACATTAAATTTCCTATCAATTCATCTGGCTTCATGACGGAAAGGTCATTAGCTTCTTCAATTGATAATACTTTTCCTTCCCATTCACTAGTCAGAGAATGTAGGACTGTTGAAACAACATCGAAATCAGAATACTTTTGTCCTAAGCCAATAAGTGCATGGTGAATAGTTTGAAACCGTGAATACATGTCATTGATTGTCTCATTTGGTTTCATTTTGAAATTTTGAAATTGACTTTTCAGCATGGCTATTTTGGCTTGTTTAACCTTGTTAGTACCTTCATGAGTGATTTTTAGTGTTTGCCAAATTTGATATGCAGTAGTGCAGATACTAACACGGTTATATTCATTTTGGTCTAATGCACAGAACAACATATTTATTGCTCTTGCATTTACGGCTGCTGCCGTTTTCTCAGCTGCAGTCCATTCTGAATAATCAGTTGTTGGATTCACTATTTCTCTTTGAGTGGCATTCCAAGCATCATAGCTATTTGATTGCATAAAGAATGACATACGTGTTGCCCAATAACTATAGTTAAGACCATTGAAAAATGGAGGTCTTTGTGTCGATTGACCCTCCGTGTAAGTGGTGTTTTGAGTGCTAGTACTTACGTTATTTGCCATATTACTATAATATATCAAATAACTGTGTTACGGTTATATGATGACCGTGCTCTGATACCAAATGAAAGTGCGGTGTGTATACGAATGCACGAGCTAATATAGTACACACGGATCGTGTAATATGGACTATAATATAAATGCGGAAAATAGATGATAGTAGCAAAGTAAAAATAAAAATAGAAAAATCACACCAGAGATTTTTATACTGGTTCGGAGCACCGTCCTACGTCCAGTCCCAGACTTCTATCTGGATTTTCACTATTAACTACCTCGCTTCACCCAGAGGAACAGGTTTACAATACCGGAGCAAACTAACGGGATTTCACGCCTCTAATACACCGAGGACTTCAACACTTGCCTCTTACAACACAGAGGACTTCAACAACAATGAATATAATTGTTTGTCGACGGTATGTGTTCTTGATAACACAGTTTTGTCACTTGTAGTACAAATTTCCTATAATCTTATCCTCAAAATATACGAATGATGTTTTGTGAAGATTAAGGAAAGTATATTACTTATTGATTCAAAAGATATGAAATAATTTCAATGATTCAATAAGCAATTAAAATAATTGAGAGCTTTTAGAATGCAGGGGTATGTAGAAAGTAAGATCAGAGATTAGAGTAAAAAGCATATACAATCATGTTTTTTTAATCAACGATTTAGATGAGTTTATATAGAGAAGAATGGTTGTAATTCTTTGTGAGCAGTTGCCATTAAGAGATATGATCTTTGATGAAAGGTAAGAGATGCAACCTTTGGAGAAAAGAAGTGTCTTTTGGAAAAATTGCTTTCTGTTTAAAAACGGTCGACAGGTTAAAAAGTGACCAGTAGACAGGAATTCAAATATATATACGTTATGTGCATGTGTGCACGTTCAATGTGCAAATTATGCAGGAACGGTCGACCGCATATATTATGACCGGTCGACCGGTCCCTGTAAAGTTGCACACTGAATGTGCAACTACAATTTAGTCGTATATATATATATATATATTGATTTCCTTGAAAATGCATGATTATTTGAGGATAGATTTTAACAAGTTTATCACTATTATAATATCAAATAATCAACCTACAATCTAGAGTACCATATGTAGCTCTTTATAGCCATAATGACCTTGTTTTGTCGATCGCCTTTATTTATTTGTCAGAAATCAAAACCTTCATAAAACTTGTGACTCAACAGGCTCCACCTCTCCGGCCGAGCACCACTTCTCTCCTCTCCCCATCAGTTTTTCCTTCATTCTTGTATATGCGGGTGAGTATATATATTTAGATATATTATTTTATATATAACAGTTATATTAGTATTATATATACATAGTTATAAGGTAAGTTTTCTTATAAAAGTTTGCATTAGCTTTGTTATATATATTAAAGTGAATTATATATACTTATATGTGTATTACATAATTGAAGGAAAATGTATATATTGTTCTGTTCTCGTATAAAATGTTTTATTTCATTCTTATTATATATACCGGTTATATATGGGTTATGATGTGGCTTATATTTTTTCTTTTACGTTATTTTCAGAGATATGTTATTTTCTATATATAGTTATACACATTTGTTCATATATTGGAATATATATAGATTGTTGATTCTAAGTATATAAGTATGTATTGTTTACAATAGAGTAAGCCTGTATTGATTTTTATAAGGGATATATTTGTATGTTTACATATAAGAGTATATATATTATATTATAATAAATATTTGTTTTATATTGTTATATATATATATATAGATACAGTGGTTTTATTATATATATATAATGTTTATGAGTCAGCATATTCTGATTTAACGTGAAATTTTAAGTGGTTTGGGTTGCTGCAAAGTGAAGAAGGGTGTACAGTAGTTTGGTTTTCAAAAGTTATGGAGGGAGACTTTGTTTATGTGTTTGGATTTGATATTAATTTGAATTTTTTTTTTAAATTGACTTTTGAATATACACATTGATGTTTTCAAACAAACATACAATATATGTGAGTATTTTACCTCCTTAAAAAGAGTGTGTGTGTGTTATTTCAAATTATAGATAGGTTTGTTGTATTATATGTGCTTATTTAAAACAATGGTCTTTGGAATTCATATATATTTCAATTTAAAAATGTATTTGAATTAAATAATGATTTTTATATGTACATAGTATATATATATATATGTGTGTTCACTTATACCCTAGATCTTCATCAATCCAATTTTGATTCGATTTCGTCGATTCCAAACTGTCAGCTTTGCTCGTCTAATCCACGTTCAATCTGCTTTGCTTTGGAATTTATGCTTGGATTCAAAACTCATCTCATTGTCAAATTTCTCTAGCCTCGAAAGGTGAGCAATCAATGTTCTTATATTTATTAAATTTGATTTCAATTGAAACGACAATTCAAATATGTTGTTGTTAATTGTTTGAATTGTTATATATGCGATTATCTGTAAATGTTCACCTGTGGGATATGATACCATACCCTATTGTTTATATTGTATTTAATTATTGATGATATATGCATGTTATTAATATTATAATATCTGTTATCACTCCGCAAGTTCCCTTTAAGGATAGAATTCACTATGGGTTGAAATGATATATACCCAAACGATCTGTAGAATAGGGAATGATAGACCCAAGCGATTTTCAATTGAACTGCATTTGGGATTGTGGGTTGAAATGATATATACCCGTATATATTTAAACTATGGATTGAAATGATAAATATCCATATCACTTGACCATAGAATAGAAACTATATACAGACACCGTTGGTCTATATTTACAAATATTTTGAAATTGACTACTATGGGTTGAAAGAAAATATACATGGTTTATTTAAATTTGAAAATATAATGTATAGGGATAAGTTCTAATATAAAGTAGATGTAATAATAAGTTTTAATTTAATAAAGTATGATTTAATTAATATAATTTAATAAAGTATGATTTGATTAATATATAATATGTATAAGTATTTATTTAAATTTTTATTTTTAAAATAGATATTTATGATGATTTTTATAAGTTAAGATTGGGCAGATAAATTTAAATATATTCGGAATTGTATTTAAGTAAGAAAATTTGTTTAATTAAATTGATTTGAAACTTATTGAATTTGAGGGTTTTAAGATATGATTTTGATTTAGATTGATTAAATGGATATCTCAAGTTTTAAACAAATCGAAGGAAATATTTAGGTTAATTAAGGTTAGTTAAATGATAATGGATTTATTAAGTGAATATTTCAAAACTAAATAAAAGTGAAGTTAAATAAAATATATATGAAAGTATCAATTTAGTTTTGAAAGTGCTATAATTTGGAAATATATATAATTGAAATGGAAATGGTATCCTGGTTTTGAAGTATAAATTATTTTGAAGGGACCACGGTGTTATAAGGATGTCTGGTTGTTAATAGCGTATATTCTTCATAGTAAATAGTTCCACGGATCCTTAGAGGATGGTTATCCCAAACATCCTTTAAGTTATTTGTATTTCAGTTGATATTTCACTTTAGTTGGATTTAGTGATATAAGAATGTTAATCCTGACTTGAGCGTTTTGTGTTTTGCTTTACGCTCGGGTCTGACTGAGTGATACAGTATTTGAGACTCGCCTTTAGAGTTTGGAGCTTCATTTGAAGATCCAACTATCGATTCAGCTTTCAGCTTTTCTAGTTGATTTGTTTTGAAAGGTCATCTGTTCGTACTGGAGACTTCACTGTATTTGAGATATTTTGTTGTATTTTATTCCTAATTCTGATGTTTATATACTAGCTTCATGAACTACTATTTATCCATTCCGCTGCATTATGGTTATATTACTCTGCGTCTATGATTCTGTGATTGATTTATTTACTGTATATGCTGAGTTTTGCCAAATAAAATTAACAATCTAATATTTTGAACAATTCAAGTCTGGCATGTGTGGATGCGAATGGTTGAAAATATCAGGATGTTACATTATTGCTTTATATATATCAAAATATAAGCTTATATGCAGATCATTTTTAAACCGTTTTTAAAATCATTATATGAGGAAATAGCATGTACGCTCTCATATAATACTCTCAACTCATTCTAGGGTACTAATAACCCTCATTTCCAATGAGTAACTCACCAGAGCCAAGGTTCTCGCTTAATCTTCTGCTCTGATACCAAATGTAACGACCCGAGATTTTCGACTCTGAAAATTCGACATTAATACGTTCACTGTAGAAGTGCCGAGCAATCAAACGCCGGAAATCTTAGATTGTTAGGGGAAGAAGAAAAGAGGTAGAAGAAGAAACAGAAAACAACATCATAGAATCTCACAATCGCAGCGGATCAAAATATAATATCAAATAACAGCATTTACACAAAGAAAGCTGTAAAAGTCAATTTACATACAATATATCATAGCACAATCATTCACAATTAAACCGAACGGTTATAGTAACCTGTCCCAGACCACTACCAATACAATCTCAAATACACAGTGGAATATACTCCATACGTCCTTGTCATCCAGCTCGTCTCCTGAACTCCAGAACGTCCTAACCTGAAAATCTGTAATACTCGGTCTGACCTGAGCATTACATAAAAGTAACACCTGAGTCGGGCTGGAAACCAGCGTGAGTAAACCCATATAACTTGAAATACTATGTTATAAAACTTATTTGAAAACCAGGGTAACTCGTACCTCACTACGAGTTCTTATCTTGTTTATAATCAAATACTTATTTCACAAAATTATATCTAAGTATCGTTACTCAGTTTAGATGGTACGGCTTACTTAATTTATTCCATTCCAGCCTATTTGGTTCTAAAATCAAATCTATAAAGAATTATAGTGGTTGCTAATCGAAGTGGTTCTAGATATCACTGATATCCAACACTGATAATTCAAATGCCATCTTTTAAGCCAAAATGGTTTAATTCCACAATGTCAGCATTCACATAAAATGCCATCACGGTAATTGTTCAAATAAAACGTCTCACCTTTTATACTCAACAGTTCATTTCAGTCTATTCCAATTCACAGAACAGCTGGAAACAATATAAAACGATCCAATGTACTCAATCCAATTTAAACTATTCATAGACTAGATTTACTAGTTACACAAATCATCTATTTACCATAAAACAGAATTAGTTAATTGTTTTTAAACCATGTTTAACCATCATTAACTAATTACAAACCGTTTTATTTTGTTCAAATAAAATACCTGAAATTGACTAATTAATTAACAAGTGTTATTAGCTTAAGACTTTAATTAATTTATATTTAGAACATTTTATTTATCATTAACCCTTACTAGTTACTATCAATTTACTTAAATAAATTTAAGTAATTGATTAAATGATTAACATACATTTAATTATTCTAAACTTAAATAATCAAATTTAAATCCCTTTATCTATTCTAGCTATTAACTAACCTAAGTTTTTAAGTCAACTTAAGTTCAAATTAATAAACTAAGTATTTTGAAAACATTTCTTTTCTTATTTCCTTTTACTTCATTTTATTCTTCCTCTTCTCTTTCTTTTACTTTCCTTTTATTCTTTTATTTATTTTAACTTCTTATCTATCTAACCCACTACTTCAGGCCCACCTACTTCCTCCCTCTTACTTCTCTCCGTTCCGATCATGTTCAAACATTCCAGCACAGAGCCAACACGATTCCGATCAATCCCAAAGCCCTGATCGACCGCATCCCCTACCGATGATCCATTAACCTTCATGACGACTCAGCTCGCCTCTGACAACTCAGTACCTAGATTGCTATCGCCACCACAACCATCTGACCCTTTGCCATGCACCTGTACACGTGCATGTGCACGATTCTTCCAACCACCTTTCCTAGAAATCAAACCCTTTTCCACGTTCGTCTTTGCTTCCTCTACCCGATGGCACCACCGCCTTAACCCCGGTACCTTCTCCTCAAAACGTGGCCTTTCACTTCAAAATCGAGGCCGACCAGTTCGATAACACTGCACAAAAATCACCTCACCTGCCTACCCTCGTTAGTAGGACTCAAGCCGCTGCCGACAATTAGAAGCCCACCCCCATCATTACCTATGCACCGAAAATCATCATGTACGGTTACCCCGTCTTTTCCAAATTCGATCACGTTTCCAGGCCAGAACCAAACACCTCAAACCCTAAATGTTCTCGACCCGTCAAATCACCCCATGGAAAAGCGTCGAACCATTTTTTCCAACTCCGCCATCCCTCCAGCCACCTTCAAAACCATCGACATGCCCCCGCGACTGCATGATCGCCGGAATTTGACCACATGCCCAATTTCGGTCAACCTCTCATATCCACTACACTTCTCAACTAAAAATCACAATAATACCATCAAAAATCATATTTTCCTAAGTCAATTCTGATAATATAAACAAATCATGAAATTAAAACAAAATTATTTTATAATATGATTTATCCTCTACTGTAAATTCTCCTTTTTAGATGAATACTTTACTAACTCCATTGAAATCAATTTTTAAAAATAATATTACATTATTGCAAACATATTTTCTTTAGACATCATATCTTATAATTGCTTAAATGAAGAGGAAAGAATTTTTGAAAGGGATTTGGACCTCTTAGAACAGAACAGAGACCCAAAAATTTATATACACTGCAATTTACAGACTATATACCCTAGCACACAACGTATATCACATGCAAGACATGTTTAAGTCACTTATATCATTAATTATTACATGTACAAGTTAACAAAGATGATTTAACTTTAAAAGTGAAGGTCTATGTAACGACCCGTAAAAATTCGATGTTTAAAATGAAATAAATTGATAAGATTTTAATTTAAATTTAGAAAGAAATAAAAAATCTTATTAATTTATATGGAGCGAATATAGAAATTAGATGTATCGACGGTTATTAAAATTTACAATTTAAAATTTTATATTGCAATTAATTGTAATAGTGTAAATTGGCATACTTGGTTTTAAGTTTAATATAAGAAAAAAGGGGAATGTTGAATTAGTGATTTACGAAATAAAAATATTAACTAGAAGAGAATTCAAATTTATATAATAATGGGAAGTGTAAATTTGTTGCATTTGGGTATAAAATTAAAATATAAGTAAATAAAAGTAGGCATTAAATTTACCAATGGAATAATACGTTGATTAATGATAACTGTATATAAATTTAGGTATTTATGTTAAAGGCAGTTGATGAATAACCAATTTAATGCAATTCAAATTTATTGAAACGACTATTTAGGTTATAATTGATTGTGAACAGGAATATTTGGAAATAAATTGAATATATGAATTAATTTATGTGCGCATTAATTTATAATGGGATAAAACGTAAATTAATGTAATAAGGATGATGCAGGTTGATAAGTATTCATAATGTTTGTGTTGATGATAAACGTTACTTTAATGATTATAATATGAAATAACGGAAGTGTGAATGGAAACTAATAGAAATGTAAACTAATTTTAAGGTAGAAATTGGATGTAGATTTATGGAATGGAGTTAATGCAAATCAACGGAATTAATGAAGACGTATATGTAGCTACAAATTGAATATGAAAACAAAATGTAGGCATTGGATGAAATTAAGGAAATTAAATATTAATAAATGGTCATTTAATAAAACCAATGTTCTGGGAGTAATTATAATAGTTGTTTGAAATACGTATAAACTTTGATTTGGAAATCAATTGGATTTAAAATGAAATTTGGTATTACATTGATGAGTTTAAATGTTATTTTATTTTGTAAAGTAATAAATAGTGTAATAAAAGAATGAAATCAAGATAAATAAATTTAACTGAGACTTTAATTATAAATAATGGGTGAAATAATAAAGTGGAAATAGAGTAGTCAATAAAAAGGAAAGATGAAAATTTAAGCGTACTATTGTAATAAAGGGTACACAAATGTTATCTTTGTTTATTGGATAATAATTGATTGGGTAAAAAGGATTGGTCTAAGGAAATTTTATTAATTGGTTTTAAAACCTTAATTAATATATGTAATAGACCAGATTTTAGATTTTGAAATATAACCATTTATACAAATCTAAGATGTATATAGAAGTATTAGCGTAATGAAACGTAAACAAATGTTAAATATGTTTATAGGATAATGATTGTTTGAATAGTAAGAATGGGAATCAACATTTATTTATTTATTTGAATTTAAATTACGATAATATGATTTATTGCAATTAAAATGAAAATTTAATATTTAAAATATTGCATAAATGGAAATGTAGATGAAATCTAAGAAAATAAATGTAAACAATCGTGAACCAATGTAAATTGCATCCTTTTGTTAGCAATGAATTAAATAATAAAATGAAAAGTGAATTTAATAGGATTATCGGAAATTTTATTTATAATTTTGAATTTTATGAAATTGAGGATTTACATTGAAATTTATAAATTTATCTTCTCTAAATTGACATTTAAATTTGTTTAACTCATTGTAAATGTTTAAGAAATATAAAGATGATAAAATTATCAATTTTAGAATTTAAAATGTAAAATTGGATTTAATCAATTAATTATTAAATTTATTTAAAAAGTGTAAAATAGCCATTTTGGCCACTAACTCGGATTTCGACGAAACCTATTTCATCGGATCCGTAACGGTGAATTTTTGTAGGACATCAAGTTTCGTAGCGATCGGACTTGTCGTTTAATCGTACGGACTCGAAACGCCTTGAAATAAATGCAATTGAAATCAATTTGAAAAATATTGTTTTTAGCATAACTTCTTCATACGATGCAATTTGAACCTGAAACCTTTTCCATTACGTTTAAAATATTTTAAAACACCTATTTTGATATATGGGTTGACCCAATTTCGTTCCGGAGTCGAAACTGGCTTTTTGGACCACTTTGGCGTTAGCGCGTACATCTGTTTTATCCATCAATTCTATAACCTCTCTAATTCTCATTTGTCTATACGTATATATTCTTCTCTATTCCTCCTCTTCCTCGGCAGACAAAATTCTATATTTTCAGATCCAATCCCAAATCAAATCCAAAGCTGAAAATTCAAACTCCTCAGAAAAATTCGAAAAAATATATATGTTGAAGCTCTCGAAGTGCATAATCTTCTGGTGAAATTCGTTTTTCGTTTTGAATTGTCATTTGACCAGTAAAAATCGAAGAAGTCTCGGCCGTTCATCTCGTCAAAATTAAAGTTGTCGGATCGTCGAACCCTTTCTGGGTATTGCAGAGGGTACTGAGGGGAGTCGATCTATGTGGTTAGTTTGGCGAATCAACGGTATGATCGACGGTAAATTTAGACTAGGGTTTAAGGCTTAAAGAGGCGGCTATTGGATTTTGAGCAACTGTAAGGCACGTGTGGGCTATCGCGAGGCATGGGGGAGGTTCATGGAGATGGCGCGTGGTGTTTGGCTGACCGCGTTTGGGTTTTCACGTGATGGCTGGACGTTGAACGATTGCGTGGATCGTGCGTTCCAGGAGGTTGCATGCGTTCAAGTTGCTGCTAGAAGGTTTGTTTCTGCTGTGTACAAAGAGGTGATGACGTGTCCAAGGGTAAATATGTTCCATTTTTTTTGTTTTTTTTTTATTTCAATCGCATTTATCATCACAACTTTTGCATACTATATCCGTTTTACGCGCGGTTTCTTTTGTTAGGATCGTATTGAAATTCCGGACTTGATGACACTGGTTTGGACAAATTCTGAGACGGTCAAATTTTTGGGTTTAAATTGAATTTAAATTCAATTTAAATTCGAAAGGTGGGTGTTTTAACCCACTCACAACTTCTAAAATCTCTTATGTTTGTTAAATTGATTGCTGTTATGATTAGAAATTTATTTATGACCGTCTGACATATTTTTAATCATCATCTCAGTTAAATTGCATTTTATTTAATTATTCATTGCATATAAACTGCCAGTTAAAATGTTATTTATTTTATTTCATAAAACTGCCAGTTAAAAAGTTATAATTTATTTTTGCATATAAACTGATAGTTGATACCTGTTATTATCACGTGTTATATATTGATGTACTGTTTGAATTTGGATGATGATTGTGATAAAATGGTTGATGGTTCATATTGGATGAATGTATGTTGTATTCTATATTGTTATAAACTGCAAGTTATTATGCATTTTCATTTTATTCGGGATTGCGATTTGAAATGATATAACCAAAAAATTTATTTTAAATTACGGATTGAAATGATAAATATCCGTATCACTTGACCATAGGATAGAAAATTTTATACAGGCACTATGGTATATATATATGTATATAATATTTTGAAATGATTTTTTTGGTTTTGGAAAGGAATATACGGTTAATAAATATTAAATTTTGATGTTATATAAATATTATTTTATATATATATAGTTAAATCCTTGAATTTAAGCTATGTATAAAATTGATTAATAAAAATGAGTTTAATAATGGAGTTTGATTGTTGTATTCTATGGTTTAGTACCTATTTGAGATATTGTATATATAGAGTTTTTAATTGACTTAAATGAAATTTAAGTTGGGAGATAAATATGAAACTGGTTTAAATTGAATTATTTAAGAATCGTACTTGAATAAATTTTGATCTGGAATTTAAATAAAAATGGAGATTTTAAATGGATATGACTCTTATAACTTGATTTGGTTTAAAGTAATTTAAATGAATATAAAGTTGAGATAAATGAATTTATCAAGTTAAATAAATTGGAAGAATATCCAGTTTTTTGAAGTTAAAAGTTTTACTTAAATTATGTGGGATTTATTAAGTAAACGTTTCAAATCTAAATAATAGCAATTGAATTTGATATAGATGAAATTATCAAAGAATTAGTTTTGAAATGGTGGAATATTTAAAGTTTTGAAATATATGGAAATTTGAAATGGTTTATTTGGAGGTTCAAATTTGAATTTGGAATTTATTTATGGAATTAAAGAAGCTATTTTATTATATAAAGAATTAAATATCCAAACCAATTAAGTTTTTGGAAGTTATGGTTTAAAGCTATGGATTTCGAAGTATTATGTTTAGAAGAGTTATAATTCAAATGTATGGTTTCGAGATATTATAAATTTTAAAGTGGAATGGTTTTAGAAAAGGATATGTTTGAAATGATATTATATTGATTTGGTCTTAAAAGGGGAAAATGATATCGTATTTATATGGTTTTGAAAATGGATATTATATTCTAGTTTTAAAGTATAAACTATTTTGAAAAAGACCGTGGTGTTATAATAACGTTTGTTTGTTGAAGAGACCAGGATCGAAAGTTGTCATACTCTCTGCCAACTTCGAAAACCACTTTAACAACCGTGTACGCGGTGGAGATTCCAAAATGAAGTAGGATGGTAGCGGCGTTCCTTTGAGGTAAATACGTGGACCCGACTCCCGTGAGTTGGCATAAGGTGGCTAAAACAGGAGCGGTTCTCGGGCCAATGAGGTTATTCCTCTGATCGGACGCACTCCTTCGATATTATACTCTGACTTTTGGTTTGATTCGGTGGCCACTTTTGATTTTTGATTTTTGGGGTGTTGTTCGAGGTGGGCGGTAGTAGCTGCTATGCGTTACCACCAGCCCAGATAGCAATTGGTATATCTACCCTGACATTGCCTAGTTGTGCCGTGTCACCTACCCTAGCGCGCCTTATACGATTTTGTTTTGTACCATACCTATGGAGTGCCCTCTGACGACGCCCATTACAGGGGAGATTACGGTACTGTATAGACTATGGGAATATATAAATGTGTTAAGGTGGAAAATGTAAAGCCTTAACGCTATTTAAAAGTAAGTTTATTTTACAATTAGACACTATTATAATAGCGAAATATACTACATAGTAAATAGTTTAACGGATCCTTAAGAGATGTAAATCCCGAGCATCTCTTGAAATACTGCACTCATATTTATTTCTGTTGATTTAACTTACATAACCTTTTAGTTCTGACTCGAGTGTTTTGTCTTTTCAATTCGCTCGGGTCAGTCCGAGCATTTCAGGATCGAAGACTTTATTTCTGAAGGAAGAAGACAAAGATTTCATTATTATTATATTATATTGTTCCACTACACACTGTATTCCGCTGCATCAATTTTTATTCGTTGGTATGTGCAACTCTGATATATATTGTATGAGAAAAATTAATATTTTGTAAACAGCTTCATGAACTGTATATTTGATTATTATATTTTACCCTTCCGCTGTGAGATTCTGTTTTGTTTTATTTCTTTCTCATTTTTCTTATTTACCCCACGCCCTTCCGTGTGGTTTGAATTGGCACGTGTGTCGATTTAAAGCGTGCGAAAAGGCGGGATGTTACAGTTTACTCGCTATATTTTGTTGAGCAAAGAATAGAGAACAAGCTTTTGAAAAACGGGATTGATTTTGAAACTGATAGTTGATTTTGAACTGCACTTGAATATGAATTACTTAAATCTTAGCTTGCTTAGGTTGAAAATTTAGAGAAGTTTGATTTAATTTCTCTCTGGTTTTAATTTGAAAGATGAAAGAAAGAAAAGAGACTGTGAAATAAGTATATGAAAATGTTTTTGAACTGTATACTACCCTAGTTCTCTAAAACATTTTATTTATATTTTTTTTAAAAGAAAACAATTGCCACTCGTATTTGCATGACACTCCTAGCTTACAAATGTCTATATGCAATATTTTATATTTTCTTTTTAGTTATATTTATATTTTTATATTTGCTTATTATTTATCATATTTACTTAACATGATAAAACCCTTATTTATTCTTATTTTATTTCAAACTTAAGTCATAAATATTTTAATTACTAGTTATATATATATATATATATATATATATATATTTCAAATGTTTTAAAATGCATAGTTTAAATTTAAATTATTTTTGAGAGATAACTTTGAATTTCAAATTATAGCTTCCACTCACAAATCAATATGCATAGGAAATAGAGTAAATAAATAGCATATTTTATTTGTTTAAAAGATAATTTTGCAAATTTTAAATAATTATATAAGAAGATCATTAAATTAAATTTTGCCAAAATCCCGGTTTTGTCACAACTTTACTTATATATATTTTATATACATCCATATTAGTACAAATTTCCCTAAATTTTATTCCATAGTCATATATATATATACACTCATATACCATATAAAGCTTGCATATATCTATTTATATATATATGGATATTTTACCTTGAATTAAATAGTGAAATATATTATTTATTTGTTTACTATAAGATTTATCATCTTTAGAGATTTTAAAATTCAACATTTATTATAGTTTTAAACCAATTCACATTTATATTAATATTAGATATTTTTAGTAATTATAATTAGTTAATTACCCAATTAACAGATCTCAAAAATCCAGGTTGTCACATTCCTCCCCCGTTAAATCTTTTCGTTCTCGAAAAGGAACAAAGAAAGAATTTTAATTATACTGTTAATTATCAGTTAAATTATTCTAAAGTTTTATAACACTTTAAAATCTACATAATATAACCCAAAATAGCTTTAATAAAAAATACTTTTTATAACTCGATGTTTCAACAAGTCCACCCTCGTTCCTACAGAGATTCGGTCATATGTTGATCAGGCGTAGGACTGAAAATCTATAAATACTTAGCAGACCCGTTTCCAACACCCAGTGAAAATACTTAGAAAACATTTTGTTAAAATATAGAAAACATTTTTGTGAGAATGCTTTGGAAATCATCACCCCCTCCATGGTCGCAGTTAACCCGATGATTTCTTCGCCATCCACGCAAAACCATAGAAAACTATAGGCCTCTGCGCCCCTCGATTACACCATGAAACAGCCACAGATCGCAGCTACACCCAGGGTTACGTTGCCATCACGGAAAAAACTATGTAACTATAGGTATCAGCGCCCTTGAATTTTGTTGCTAAATCAAACTTCACCACACTGACCACATAGATCGCAGACTACATCAGTCGAGTCCCAATGTAGCCTGTAGGCACTCATTGCCACACGACTTTCGCTATGTCTTCATAAATCACAGTCTACTGATGTTACATCGCTCTCCCAGCGAAATCAAATGTAGACCTTAGGTAATCGCTGGCCCTCGACTTCCGCTATGGTGCGCAGTAGATCGCAGTTACATCAAGTTACACTGTCGTCACAGCATAACCCAATGTCTCTGTAAGCATCAGTGCCCTCGACTTTCGCTACCCCAACCACAATTCTCAGGAACTTCAGTTTGTCTAGGCATCCTCTTAGGATCAAATTTAGAACCCCCTTAGGGCTCAAGGCAGAACCACCCCATGTATCTCCTACTAGAAGTTTCAACTCTAATGGGAGCGCCTTTTTTCCCATAGCATTCTCAAAACATTTTATACTATACATATATAGTATCTTTCATATCATACTCTTATATGTATCACATATAAATCTCCTTTACACAAAATCGATAGTTTCCAAACTTGGCTTTCTAAATTCCCAAAATTTATTTTTCCCAAAAATAAAAAAGCCTTTCAAATCAATGAGTTCCAAAAACTTTTTTCCCCAAATCCATTCTCATAAAATCATTCATATATATAAATATATATAAGTTTATTCTTTTAACTAGAACAAATTATTATCAAAGATCTTTTCTGCGGTTATAGATTCAACAAGGTAGTTTATCATACAAATATGCCAAATCAACATTCAAATTCGATTTCCTTTATAAAGTTATTTGCCACATTACTTACTTTTTCTAAAATGAGTTTCAGTTATAGTGATATCCAACTTCCACTCTTATTCATCATATATTTCTCAAAACATACCTTTCCATTTCAATATCATGTTGACGTTTCTTTTCAAAATTTTCAATATCCATTTTATTCAAGCACGTCGATATATCATCCGCACGCAATACCAGATTCGATCTCTTACTCGATCACACAATTTCACTTCCGAACTAGTATCGTCCACCCGACTTCCTAGTGCGGACTCAGATATGATTTCTTGATCAGAAACTGTCATTCTCCTTGCATAGCCATGACTATGATAGAGAATTTCCAAAACCAATCAAAAATCCATATCCAAGGTTCGCCGTCAAAAATCGAGTGAAAAATCCCAACTCGGATCGATATACTATCTTGAAATTTTGTACTCGAATCTGGATCAAATCGTTATGCAAATAGAATAATATACGTACATCCTACGTACTTGTCTTCATTGATTATTTCAATTTTATTTTTATTCACATTCATTTTGATTTCTATTCGCTTATTCGCAATTGCTTCAATTTCCATTTGGGTTATCACTTTAATTCTTATCTCAATTGGTATTTAATCACGAACAGTTTCTACTCAACCAGTTTGAAATTTAGAAAATAGCTTGAAAAGTTTAAAATAGAAAAGTAGTTGTAAAATAGTTATTAGTTGTGAATAGCAGTAGAATGGTTAAGTAAATATAAAAGAGTTGTAAAATAGTTAAATGGTTGTGGAATGGTTAGATGGTTATAAAATAGTTGTAAAATAGTAATTAGTTTGTAAAATAAGTATAAGATAATTTGGATTTTAAAAAGAAAGGTTGTATAGTAAATAGCTAGGAAAATAGATTTAAAATAGTTTATATTAAAACAATTTATTTGAAAATAGTTTCAGAGTCAAACTGGTATAATTTCCCAATCTTCACTTCCAATCAATTTCTCATCCCATTAAATTGATTCAATTCCAATTCAAATCAATTCCCATTTGAACTTAAACTTATTCAACTTCGATTACAATTCCAATTGATCCAAATCAAATTTCAATTGGAACTAATTTCAATTCCAAATTCCAATTCCATTTTTAATTTTTAAATCAACTATATTTATACAAATTCAAGTTAAATTTTCAATTGTTGATTTAATCTCTTAAATCCAAGTAACCTTTACTTTTAATTTAACAACCTAAGTACTTAAACAATTTGATTCTGAGTCCAAATTTTTAATATTCATTTCAGTTACTTTTACTTAACTTATTTCAAGGTTCAAGTAAGAGTTTAAATCTTTTTAAACAATTTAAATCTTCAAAATCAAATTATTACCTAATTTTAACTTCAAACTTTGAAACCAATTCTTAACAAATTCAGTTTGCGAGTTCAATTTTTAACATTTAAATCTTAAGTTCAAAGTGATTCCATTAGCATAATTAAAATTTTATTTCTAAAAATAAATATCTTTGAAATAGTTTTTAAAATAAGGTTTTATTTCCTTTTAATTTAAGTAATGGATATATATTATCTCAATTCACTTCTTAATTTATTTAAATAATCCAATTCACAGTTTCATAGATTATTAATAACAACAGGATGATAGCAGGTTAAGTCAAAGTAAATAAACATCCAGATTATCTAAAACGTCCATCAATAGCATTCATTACCGATTTCCAGAACTAAAACTCGCTTGGGACCACACATAACTCCTTTTCAATTCAACCCATTTAAATTCTCTAAGTTAAATCTCAGTTACATCTAGAAATTTCCAATTCAGGTTGTTCATTCTAACTTATTTAACTTTTCCTAAGTTAAATTCAATTCATTTAATCCAGTCAACCTTACTCAATTTGAATTCTTCATTTCAAATTTTAAACTTCTACCAATATCCTTTCCCATTTATAAGTTCAAAAACTTATTTCTCTTTGGATTTTTACATAACGTTTCAGAGGAAAAATTCAAAATTCAACACTTAGAGTTTATTTCAAATTATCTTTGATATTATGTATATCCCACATACATACATATACATATTTCCTTTGCATACCAAGTCATACTTTAAATTTTAAACCATTCTTGGTTTTTAAATTCAAAACAAGTTCCTTTAAAAAAAACAACTCTTATTTTAAGATAAGATTCCTATATTCAAAAAAATATTCTGAATAATATTATTTATTATTTCTTTTAACATTTTGAAATAATTTCAAACTTTCGGGACTTAGATTTTAAAATTTCACAATTTAAACCTCTTTCAATTTATAAATTATACTTATATAAATTGTTACTTCCTTAAAGCATTTCATTCTGCTTTGTTATTGTTTATTTAGAAAAATAAACATCCCTTTATTTAGATACAACAAACATTTTATGACAATGACCAAGATTACCATATCTGGAAACTAATTCACTATATATTATCTCATAATTTGTTGGAAAATAAAATCAGGGTAACTTAATTCAGCATTCTAAAAACACTTCTACAAATTTTAGGATTTTATTTTCTGGTTTGAATCTATTTCTAACTTATCTTATTTATATAGTTCATATTATCCAATTCCTATTTGGATATATATTACCACTTAAATTCTTACGATCTTATTCAACTTTAAAAATCAACAACCAATTATCTTAATATATTACAATAATTAGAAAAATTGTTGCTTTATATTCAAAATATAAGCTTATATGCAGATCATTTTTAAACTGCTTTTAAAATCATTATATAAGAAAATAACAAGTATGCTCTCATATAATACTTTCAACTTATTCTAGGGTACTAATAACCCTTATTTCTGATGAATAACTTACCAGAGTTAAGGTTCTTGCTTAAGCTTCTGCTCTAATACCAAATGTAGCGACCCGAGATTTCGACCCAGAAAATTCGACACTAATACGTTCACTGTAGAAATACCGAGCAATCGAACGCCGGAAATCTCAGATAATTAGGGTAAGAAAAAAAAAGAGGTAGAAGACAAAACAGAAAACAACAGCACAGAATCTCATAATCGTAGCGGATCAAAATATAATATCAAATAACAGCATTTACACAAAGAAAGCTGTAAATGTCAATTTACATACAATATATCAGAGTACAATCATTCACAATTAAACCGGACAGTTATAGTAACCAATCCCAGACCACTACCAATACAATCTCAAATACACAGCGGAATATACTCCATACGTCCCTGCCATTCAACTCGTCTCCTGAACTCCAAAACGTCCTAACCTGAAAATCTATAATACTCGGTTTGACACGAGCATTACATTAAAGTAACACCCGAGTCAGGCTGGAAACCAGCATGAGTAAACCCATGTAACTTGAAATACTAAGTTATAACACTTGTTTGAAAACCAGGGTAACTCGTACCTCACTACGAGTTCTTATCTTGTTTGTAATCAAATACTTATTTCACAAAATTATGTCTAAGTATCGTTACTCAGTTTAGATGGTCCGGTTTACTTAATTTATTCCATTCCAGCCTATTTGATTCTAAAATAAAATCTATAAAGAATTATAGTGGTTTCTAATCGAAGTGGTTTCGGATATCACTGATATCCGACCCCGATCTCTTTGAATTCAAATGCCATCTTTTAAGCCAAAATAGTTTATTTCCAAAATGTCAACATTCACACAAAATTCCATCATAGTATTTGTTCAAATAAAACATCTCACCTTTTATACTCAATAATTCATTTCAGTCTACTTCAATTCACAGAACAGCTGGAAACAACATAAAACGATCCAATGTACTCAATCCAATTTAGACTATTCATAGACTAGATTTACTAGTTACACAAATCATTTATTTACCTTAAAACAGAATTAGTTAATTGTTTTTAAACCATGTTTAACATCATTAACTAATTACAAACCATTTTATTTTGTTCAAATTAAATATCTGAAATTGATTAATTAATTAACAAGTGTTATTAGCTTAAGACTTTAATTGATTTATAGTTAGAACATTTTATTTATCATTAACCCTTACTAGTTACTATCTATTTACTTAAATAAATTTAAGTAATTAATTAAATGATTAACATACATTTAATTATTCTAAACTTAAATAATCTAAGTTAAATCCCTTTATCTATTCTATTAACTAACCTAAGTTTTTAAGTCAACTTTAGTTCAAATTAATAAACTAAGTATTTTGAAAACATTTCTTTTCTTATTTCCTTTTACTTCATTTTATTCTTCCTCTTCTCTTTCTTTTACTTTCCTTTTATCCTTTTATTTATTTTATCTTCTTATCTATCCGGCCCACTACTTCCGGCCCATCCTACTTCCTCCCTTTTTCTTCTCTTTTTTCCAGTCATGTTCAAACATTCCAGCATAGAGCCATCATGATTTCGATCAATCCCAAAGCCTCTGATCGACCGCATCCCCTACCGATGATCCATTAACCTTTGTGACGACTCAGATCACCTCTGACAACTCAGTACCTAGGTTGCGATCGCCACCACAACCATATGACCCTTCGTCGTGCACCTGTACACGTGCATGTGCACGACTCTTCTAACTACCTTTCCCAGAAATCAAACCCTCTGCCACGTTCGACTTCGCTTCCTCTACCTGATGGCACCACCGCCTTGACCGTGGTACCTTTCCCTCAAAATGTGGCGTTTCACTTCAAAATTGAAGCCTACCAGTTCGACAACACTACACAAAAATCGCCTCACCCGCCTACCCTCGTCAGTAGGACTCAAGCCGCTACCGAAAATTAGAAGCCCACCCCTATCACCACCTAAGCACCAAAAATCACCTTGTTCGGTTACCCCGTCTTTTCTAAAATCAATCGCTTTTCCAGGCCAGAACCCAACACCTCAAACCATAAAACGTTCTCGACCCGTCAAATCACCCCATGAAAAAATATCGAATCATTTTTCCCAACTCTGCCATCCCTCCAGCCTCCTTCAGAACCATTGACATGCCCTCACGACTACATAGTCGTCGGAATTTGACCACTTGCCCAATTTCGGTCAACCTCCCATATCCACTACACTTCTCAACTAAAAATCACAATAAGACCATCAAAAATCATATTTTCCTAAGTCAATTCTGATAATATAAACAAATCATGAAATTAAAAAAAAAATTCTGATATGATTCATCCTCTACTGTAAATTCTCCTTTCCAGATGAATACTTTACTAACTCCCTTGAAATCAATTTTAAAAAATAATATTACATTATTGCAAACAAATTTTCTTTAGACATGGTATCTTATAATTGCTTAAATATAAAGGAAAGAATTTTTGAAAGGGATTTGGAACTGTTAGAACAGAACAGAGGCCCAAAAATCTATATACACTGCAATTTACAGACATATATACCCATGCACACAACATATCACACATGCAAGACATGTTTAAGTCACTTCTATCATTAATTATTACATGTACAAGTTAATAAAGATGATTTAACTTTAAAAGTGAAAGTTTACTCACTGTGTTTTGTTGAGCAGAGAACAGAGAACAAGCTTTTGAAAACTGGGCTTGATTTTGAAACTGATAGTTGATTTTGAACTGCAACTTGAATATGAATTGCTTGAATCTTTGCTTGCTTAGGTTGAAAACTTGGATAAATTTGATTTAGTTTCTCTCTAGTTTTAATTTGGAAGATGAAAGAAAGAAAAGAGACTGAGAAATATGTATATGAAAAAGTTTTTGAACTGTATACAACCTTAGTTCTCTAAAACATTTTATTTATATTTATTTTTTTAAAAGAAAACAAATGCCACTTGTATTTGCATGACACTCCTAGCTTACAAATGTCTATATGCAATATTTTATATTTTCCTTTTAGTTATATTTATATTTTTATATTTTCTTATTATATATCCTATTTACTTAATATGATAAAACCCTTATTTATTCTTATTTTATTTCAAACTTAAGCCATAAATATTTTAATTACTAATTATATATATATACACACATATATATTTCAAATGTTCTAAAATGCACAGTTTAAACTTAAATTATTTTTTAGAGATTACTTTGAATTTCAAATTATAGCTTCCATTCACAAATCTATATACATTGGAAAAATAGTAAATCTGTAACGTTTGCGACTTTTCGAAGCTCGAAAACCGACATCAATACGTCCACTGTATCAACTGTCGAGCAATCGAATGCTGGAAAACCGAAATGTTATGGTTAAAGAAGAAGAAAAAGATAGAGGAAGAGAGAAAAAGATAGAACAGAACAGAAAGAAACAACAGAACAATAACAGAATCTCACAATCGCAGCGGAGCAACATATAATAGATAAATGAATATCTTTAAAACAAAGAACTATATCAGTTATCACATTACATCACTTTACATTACATTATCAGAGTTTACAACAACAAACAGTGGAAAAAAAATACTATATACTAGTTGATACGCCATGCCATCCAGCTCTCTACAGCAACTCCTGAATTTCAGAATATCTTGATAACCTGACTCTTGACTGCCCGTGTGAAAATTGGTGGGCACCCAGAGTTTAGAAAGGAAAACAATAAACTCCAGGTCAGTCATGGGACTGGTGTGAGAACTTAAAACAGTTTATCTTTAGAAACAACAAAGAAATATTTTAAAATTTGATTCGCAATGCTTTTTTAGAAAATGAGACTACCATAAGGCCTCCCGCACACACACAATGCAAACGCAGAATCGGAGGAGATTTCTCCTTATGATAGTCAAAGATGCTTGATACACATTAAAAAGAACATTTGATATTATTACTAGTGCATAGTGTAGAAAACATTTCGAAAGTAAAGATATAAATCTTAGCCAACATACGACCATTATCGTATGCCTACTATAGCTACGATGTTCAATAGCAGGTTACCGCCACATTCCATGGCAAGTTATACAACTAAAACCGTACAGGGCTCATATTATTTCTTTGGATTTCCAAAAAATGGTCAGGCCAAGGAACTTTCCATTTCCACATGGGTACGCCTCTGGAAAGACGACCCGAGAACCTAACCAGATCTCTGCCAACACAAGGCCGGGTTACCTCTAACTGGGTAACTACTAACACGAATATGCCATCCCCCGATCGTAACTGATCTATATCCGAGGATCCTCGATTCCAACAACCACAAAGTAATAAATTTGCAGCAACAACATAGGTTAAGTATCTGGGCTCCATACCATGATACCACCTCTATCCAGAAGGAATGACATACACTACAGGGGCGCTACACCCTAATAACCTTGCTGCATCCTTCCTGTTTTGACCATTTCCGGGGTGTGAGGTCCGACGAAGTCTCGTCCACAAAGCTACGCTTTATACAAAAGCTGTGCTTTGATCATCAAATGCTCAACAACACTTCTTATGCCACATTACCAATTCGGGAATGTATCACTAGTAACCATCAACTACATAACCTCTGAGCTCGTACGTCTCAGAGAAGGGTGTTAAGCTAAGAGAATAAATTCTCCGCCACCAACAGAAATATATTTGATAGAAACCAGCTTTACATCTCAAATTGTAACGTCAGACACACATCCATACAAGTCCGTTCCGGGATCGAACGGAACCTAAGGCACTTCCAAAGAAGTCCTTGCAATCCGGATATTCACTAATCACGTCCGGACTTCCCGTCACTAAGGGTGATAAAACCTCTATATCAGAGATCAGCCGATGCAGAGTCATTCGACGGTAATCCTTCCGTTTTCAAAAATATCCAGTCTTCAACACCGGTCTTCAAATGCAATCCATAACGACATATCACATATTCGGAATGGGTTATACGACCCAAAGGTCCTTTCCCGGCTAACCTGAATAATGAGCGCTTATTTTAAAAATAAGTGTAGCATTCAAATTCAAGCAAATCACAACAAATACCTATTTAAAGGTAAATATTGATAGTCGGTTATTTAACTATCAATAGGTATGCACAACATCACCAGATTCCAAATAATTTTCCCAAATTATTTATTTTTCAAAAATATCTTCATAAGATATATTTTTCCACACTTCAACATTTGAAAACAAATTTCAAATCATTTTCCACCTTTCAATCTTTGAAAACGAATTTCAAATCAATTTCCTTAAGCGGAAAACACTTCCAAATATTTATCCATTTTCAATTTAGAATGGTTCATTTAAATCAATCAAATAAATCCTTACCGATTTATTTTAAACTTACATTCCAAATCCGTAAATTTATTTCCACACTTCAAAATAAATCAATGTTTATTTTTAAACAAATTTCCCTTTCTTTTATAAATTGCATAGTGAATTTACAATTCCAAAATATCTATGAATATACGATTTTCAAATCGATTTCTAATATTCATCTTCAATTTATCTTTAAAAGATAAAATCTCAAAACATTCAATTCATATTGGAAAACATTTCCATACTTATTTAATAATAAGTAATTCACAAATCCATTTATTTTCAACACTTGGAAAATATTCAATATACTTAAATCGAAATTAAGTATATATTTCATCCTTTAAAGAAAACGTGCTCTTAAACACATTTATTTGAGTAAAAACGAATGTTGCGTAAAACATCGTTACGACGACCCAAAATCACTAGTATAGGGATTCGAAATTAAGATAGATATATAAATCCCAATACTATATAAAACATTTCCTTTCAGAAATCATTTACTATAACAACAGTGTTATAGTCCACTATTTCTATTTCTCGAAAACGTCTATTTCAACAATAAATGTTGAAATCTATGTATTCAATACTTAACGCATTTTAAAACATCTTTAAATCGTTTTAATTCTATTTAAAATATCACTTCCCAAACATTCCTTTAATATATTATTCACTGTCCAAAATCGTGAATATAAATCATTAACCAAATTCAACACTTTTACATATTCAATTCAAAAATCATCCACTGTCCCAAAATCGTGAATATAACTCCCAACCAACTCTTTATTATTACACATATTATATAAAGGATAATTCGCTATCCAAAATCGCGAATATATCTCCTTTACTAAACTTCTATATTTAATTTATCAAATTCAATTAATTTCGGATTTATAAAACAATGTTTATAAATTCCATTTCTATTTATAAAAACTTCGATTTACAAATCTACTTTATTTACCAATTCAATTTATAACTCAATTTTATTCCCAAAATCTAATTTATAAGTTAATTACTTATAAACCTTTTATTTACAAAATCGTTCTTTTAAACTTCACAAATTATAAATCTTATTACTTATAAGATTCATTTATAACTCCCTTTTTACATTTAAAAAACTTCATTAAAATTCCATTATTCTGATTTATAAAAAAATCCAATTTTATAAATCTTGTATATATATATATAACTTTTATAATAAATTCAAAAGTCTCTATTTAAACTATTTTTTTATAAAATCATTAACTCCATATTTCAAAAATCAATTTTCAACTTATTTTCTCAAAAATATATTTTTATATAACATTAAAATTATAATGTTTATTTATTTAAAATGAATTAATTCCAAAATTTTAATAAAACGTATACTTTTCAAAAATCACTTTAAAACCCTTTTAAATTAAAAATCGTTACTTTAACATTTTTAAAACTTCAAAATAGGGCCAATGATGCAACAGCACCAAATAGTCAATCACGGCATCCAACATCATATATCGTCATATGATAATTAACAAATATCACAATATCTGAAATCAAATAAATACTTGTGAGGAATCCAGTTGGATCCCTCCAACCTGTTTTCCTGCATCCACATATGTTAGCACAATACCAATTTCGTTCCAATACGGAATATCGCGGTATATGGGATTTATAAAATATTATCCGCCATTATGCGGCGCAATAGGGTCTCATCCGCTATATAATGCAGGAAAATCAACTCCAAGTACATATATAATACCAATTTCACTTTACGGTGAAATTATCGCGGTATATGTTTTTAATAAATAACATCCGCTTAATATACGGCGTATAGGGTCTATTACTATACAAGAGATAATAATTTATCATTCAATCATACAATCAAGCAATTTTAAATCTAACTATTTAAAATTTAAATCGAAATAGATTCGATTGAGTGAGAAGTTCTCACCTTGCTTTCAATAACGGTTGCAGTGTTTTATTTCGAATAAAATTAAACGTACGTTTAATTTTACCCAAAATTTTCACTAGGTCCAATCGATTCCAATCCAGCTCCATCGCGTAGTGCTCGTCAATGCGAAGCCAACGCAATTTGTTTCGTCAGCTTTCGACCTCGTATGAAAGAGTTACAGGGTTTTAAAGTTTAACCGAATTTAAATATTTAATAATTTACACTTTTTTTTAACCTAATTGCATCTGGCCGCACGTTCTACAGGACGAAATCAAGGCCGCGAGTTTGTATTCTTCTCCTTCCAGTGAAAACCGTGAGCACGCAACCCATTGCCGTCCCTCTTGCCCAAATTTTTCGAGCCATTATCATCATCTACGCGATGATCCATCGCCACCGGTCGAAAGGCCCTGCCGACCTCCACCCACGGCTTGAATGTCGTCGAACTCAATGCCCAATTTCCATCGAGATTTGAAAACGAACGAAAACCCTAAGTCACCCAATCGAGGAAGATCTACGGCCTTAGAACGGAAACACTCCGTTGGATCTGAAGAGCTCAGGGAGCTCTACAATTCTTGTTTTGAAAGTTTTTAACGAAAGCTTGTGGATTGATCGAAAATTTGAGATGAAATGTTGATGTTTTCGGCCATTGAATTTCTGTTAGTGGCGGCTCCAGAAAATAGGCCAGGGTTTTGTGTTTTGTTGCAAATTAGAAACGTGAGGTCCTTATATAGAAAATTTTCCAAAACACTATTCACCCAAAATTTTCCGAACTCCAAACAAAGCGTGCCGCCTGGCGTTTATAATGTTTTACCCCCATTCCGAACGCAATGGAATATATATCGGGAGCCGGTTCGATCATATTTGAAAGATAAGTTTTTGAATCGTGTTATCCCATTTTTTGGTCAAAACTGGAATATCAACAAATTGGCAAGGAATTATGGATATCAGGACTGGAGATAAGGCTACAATGGATATCGTCAAAATTTTGTTGAACTCCGATCGGGACGAAATTGATTGGAAATGATGATAAGGACTATGAAAGGCTATGTTTCGAATTTCAGGTTAATCGGAGTTCGTATGAAGGAAATATGATGGATTCAAAGTAGGAATAGTACGTAGTTCGAACCCATCAGGTTCGAACCCATCAGGTTCGAACCCAGGAGGTTCGCATCGATGACGCTTCGAATCGATGGGAACATGATGGGTTCGAAAGGAGTAGCTTCAATGCAATGGAGATGGATTCGAAGTGGGCATGGATTCGAAGAAGGAGATGGAATCGAAGTAGACATGGATTCGAAGAAGGAAATGGAGTCGAAGTAGACATGGATTCGAAGAAGGAGATGGAATCGAAGTAGACATGGATTCGAAGAAGGAAATGGAGTCGAAGTAGACATGGATTCGAAGAAGGAGATGGAGTCGAAGTAGACATGGATTCGAAGAAGGAGATGGAGTCGAAGTAGACATGGATTCGAAGAAGGAGATGGAGTCGAAGTAGACATGGATTCGAAGAAGGAGATGGATTCGAAGTGGACATGGATTCGAAGAAGGGGATGGATTCGAAGAGGACATGGATTCGAAGATGATGGATACGAAGCAAGGGACATGGATTCGAAGGACGAGAATTCGAAAGGGATGGATTCGAAGAGGATGGACTCGTAGGATATGGACTCGAAGGAGGCGGCTTCAGAAAGCATGGATTCGAACAGCATGGGTTCGAACGGTATGGATTCGAAGGAGTCGGCCCTATGGATTCGAAGAGGATGGTTTCGAAGTAGATGGTTTCGAAGCATGGGTTCGAACCATTCAGGACGCACGGATTCTTGAACTTGGATCGATCATATCTTCCAAACCGTTGATCCAAATGCAATGAAATTTTTACAGGAGCTTACATACATGTTGAAGAATGTTCACACCAAATTTCAGCTCAATTGATGGATTCTTGATCGATTCGAACGTCACTTCGAATCGATCCCAAACTGGGCACGGATTCCGAGAACACGGGCCTGTGGGCCCCCCTCACGTGCCAAGCAGTCTCCCCAGGTTTTAGGCGGGATTTCGGCCTTCCACACCTATAAATAGAGCCCCTGGTCATTCAGAAAAGGGGTCGGAAAATTTGGAGAGGAAAGGCAAGCCCAGACGCTGCTAAAATCATACCATAGCATCATTACTGCAATTTCCTTCAGATTTGGTCACTACAACTGTTGTAATCACTTGTAATCTTCAAGGATAATCAAGAAAAAAAATTGGAGTGGACGTAGGCCGGAGATAGCCGAACCACTATAAAACTTGTGTCTCTGTTCTTTACTTTTGGATTGCTGTCTATTATTTGTTGAGATTTGTTGTTTGTGTTTGAATATCACTAATTTATATTCATACACTGGTGCTTTCACGGTATTGGGTGTTTGTGACCAATTTTGGCGCCAACATTTTGGTGCTTTCACTGAGAACAACTAGCACCCGCTACATCGGATTTGAAGAGTTTGAGGAATTCGGATTTGGAAGACAATGACTAGGCAGAATAGCAGAAGGCTAAGGGCTGAGAGAAGCCAACAAGGAGGAAGTCAACAAGCATCCTCCGGAGGTGAGGAAGGACAGGCTTCGGTCTACATAACTCGGGATGAAATGGAAGCTATGGCCAATTCTTTGCAGGAGAGATTGTTGAAAAGTCAACAGGAAATGATGCAAACTTTCTTGGAACAAATGAGAGCTACAGGGATGCAGAACTTAGGAACGGCTACAGCAACTGCGGATGTAGGACAAGGTGCTAGGGTTGTGGAACCCAATGAAGGACAGGATAAGGAGCCAGAAGGCAATCAACAAGGGCTTGGGGGCAGGCCCACAGGATTCAATGCAGGAGAACCTTTGGAAGGAATTCAGCAAGCTAGGGCTAACATTGCCGCTAGTGAGCCACACGAGGAATATGTACCAGAATTCCCTCGGGGGCATGGGGGGCAACCCCTACCAGACAATACAGGATTAGTAGAAATGATTAGGAAAACTGTGCGAGGTGGTTTGACAAACGGAGATTTGGAAGGAGTGAATAGAAGTCCATTCGTTCGGGAGATAAGGATGGCTCGGAATCCACCTAAGTTCAATCTACCTAGCGTGGAGGTATATGATGGTAAGACGGATCCAACAGATCACTTAATGAGGTACACCAGACACATGGAGGTGCTGGGGGCATCGGAGGAAGTGATGGCCCGATGTTTCCCTTTGTATTTGAAGGACTTAGCTGCAATGTGGTTTAGGCAGTTGGAAGAAGGATCTATCAGGACTTGGAAGGAATTAGTGGAAAAGTTTCTGGGACAGTTCCGGGTTCACGTCAAGAGGCCGAAGAACGTAATGACTTTAACATCGGTGAAGCAAAGGATGGACGAATCGCTTAGAGCTTTTCTAACTCGATTCAGTGCGGCAATCGCTTCGGTGGATCGGCCTGATCCATCAATGGTTTTAATGGCAGCAGTATCAGGAGTCAAGGAGAATTCGGATTTCAAGGTATCTCTGATACGAGATCCCCCGCAAAATCTCGACGAATTCTTCCATGAGGCAGAAAGGTTCCTTCGGCAAGAAGATGCAAGTACGGATTTAAAGGTGAAGAAGGCTAATGCAATCGAGGTTGGAGCGGTATCCAAAAATGGTTTGGATAAGGATAAAGGGAAAAGGAAGTTAGATGACGACTCTGGAAACGCTAGGAAGCGATGGAAGGATCCAAAGTTTTCCACATACACAGGATTGAACGAGACGCTGGAGCGGATATACCTGGAAACTCGGAATCGCCTTCCCTACCGAAGGCCGGCTAGGAGGGAACCAACAGAGCGGGAAAGGACATCAGGAAGGCACTGTCTCTTCCATGATCTGGATGGACACGATACCAACAGCTGCAGGCACCTAAAGGACATAATCGAGGAGCATGTAAGGAATGGACAGTTACAGCAATACGTTGGAACTTGGGATGCAACGGCGGAGCAGGAGCAACCACCGACCACTTCACGCTGTGATGATGGGAGGCCCAGGGATGATCGTCGATTGATCATCCATTGACCAGGATAATATGGAATAAGTAGCGAGCTACTAGCAAACGGTAAAGTCATTTACACATGTACGGGGACGGAGATAGCCCCTAGGCATGCTCTGAATGATGATAAACCGGGATGCTATGGTTTGTGAAATTTATTTCTTGCTTTTTAGATTGGACATTGCTTTTCTTTTTTGGATTTGGTTTTGGAGCTTGGATTGAGCTCCTGGTTTTTCTTGCTTTTTTATTTGGATTTTCCTTTGGATGATTGTTTTTGGTTTTGGATGCTGGTTTGGATTTCTGGTTTTCTGGTTTTCTGGTTTGGATTTGAATTTTGGATTTGGATTTGGATTTTGGATTTGGATTCCGAATTTGAATTTCGGATTTGGACTTTGGAATAAATTTTGGTTGGACTTTTATCTGGTTTTTTGGTAAATGGTCGTCGGGTATGGATTATGCCTGGCAAGGGATGAGTCACTTTACCCAAACAAGGTAGATTGACTCATTCAGGTCGTCAAGTATGGGCAATGCTTGGCAAGGGTCCGGAGTGACCAGGATTCGGCCTAGGACTTAGGCCCTCTATTATCATTTATTATTTTCATATCGTCGAGTATGGACTATGCTCGGCAAGGGTCCGGAGAGATCAGGATTCAGCTTAGGACTTAAGCCATGGCATTTTACAGCGCCTAGGGACACTGGGCCAAGGTCGTCAAGTATGGATTGCGCTTGGCAAGAACCCGGAGAGGTTGGCTCAACGTCCAGGGACACTGGACCAAGGTCGTCAAGTATGGATTGCGCTTGGCAAGAACCCGGAGAGGTTAACTCAACGTCCAGGGACACTGGACCACGGTCGTCGGATGTGGATCACGCTTGACAGGAACCCAGAGAGGTTATGGATTTGGATATCGACCCGGAGAGGTCCTGGCTCCGGTTATTGGCTATTGGATAAGGATGGATTGGAACTTGGTTGTCGAGTTCGAATGGATACGGAATTGGCTAAGGCTTTGGCTATTGGATATGGAATTGGACATCGACTCGAAGCAGTCAAGGACGATATACTCTGGCAATATGGCTGTGGACTTCGGATATTGGATTCGTAATTATTCAAAACACGCCGTGTTATCACAAGGCATGTTTTGGGGGGCAAAATGTTATCCCATTTTTTGGTCAAAACTGGAATATCAACAAATTGGCAAGGAATTATGGATATCAGAACTGGAGATAAGGCTACAATGGATATCGTCAAAATTTTGTTGAACTCCGATCGGGACGAAATTGATTGGAAATAATGATAAGGACTATGAAAGGCTATGTTTCGAATTTCAGGTTAATCGGAGTTCGTATGAAGGAAATATGATGGATTCAAAGTAGGAATAGTACGTAGTTCGAACCCATCAGGTTCGAACCCATCAGGTTCGAACCCAGGAGGTTCGCATCGATGACGCTTCGAATCGATGGGAACATGATGGGTTCGAAAGGAGTAGCTTCAATGCAATGGAGATGGATTCGAAGTGGGCATGGATTCGAAGAAGGAGATGGAATCGAAGTAGACATGGATTCGAAGAAGGAAATGGAGTCGAAGTAGACATGGATTCGAAGAAGGAGATGGAATCGAAGTAGACATGAATTCGAAGAAGGAGATGGAGTCGAAGTAGACATGGATTCGAAGAAGGAGATGGAGTCGAAGTGGACATGGATTCGAAGAAGGGGATGGATTCGAAGAGGACATGGATTCGAAGATGATGGATACGAAGCAAGGGACATGGATTCGAAGGACGAGGATTCGAAAGGGATGGATTCGAAGAGGATGGACTCGTAGGATATGGACTCGAAGGAGGCGGCTTCAGAAAGCATGGATTTGAACAGCATGGGTTCGAACGGTATGGATTCGAAGGAGTCGGCCCTATGGATTCGAAGAGGATGGTTTCGAAGTAGATGGTTTCGAAGCATGGGTTCGAACCATTCAGGACGCACGGATTCTTGAACTTGGATCGATCATATCTTCCAAACCGTTGATCCAAATGCAATGAAATTTTTACAGGAGCTTACATACATGTTGAAGAATGTTCACACCAAATTTCAGCTCAATTGATGGATTCTTGATCGATTCGAACGTCACTTCGAATCGATCCCAAACTGGGCACGGATTCCGAGAACACGGGCCTGTGGGCCCCCCTCACGTGCCAAGCAGTCTCCCCAGGTTTTAGGCGGGATTTCGGCCTTCCACACCTATAAATAGAGCCCCTGGTCATTCAGAAAAGGGGTCGGAAAATTTGGAGAGGAAAGGCAAGCCCAGACGCTGCTAAAATCATACCATAGCATCATTACTGCAATTTCCTTCAGATTTGGTCACTACAACTGTTGTAATCACTTGTAATCTTCAAGGATAATCAAGAAGAAAAAAAAAATTGGAGTGGACGTAGGCCGGAGATAGCCGAACCACTATAAAACTTGTGTCTCTGTTCTTTACTTTTGGATTGCTGTCTATTATTTGTTGAGATTTGTTGTTTGTGTTTGAATATCACTAATTTATATTCATACACTGGTGCCTTCACGGTATTGGGTGTTTGTGACCATTTTGGCGCCAACAAATCGACTATTTGAATTCAAAATTCACTCGAATCGATTTCTACGCGTTTTAGCTTGCCCCGGACAAACCGTAAATCCGATTGACACGAAATTTGAAACCATAGAATAATATAACATTACGGATCCGATGAAACTGATTTCGTCGAAATCCGAGACTGTTTGAAAAATGGCTATTTTAACTCGTCGATTAAATATTAAAATATTCAATTTCTGCAAATTAACTTTTAATTCAATTTTAAAAGTTCTATAACATCATTCTAACTTCAACATGATTTAATATAACTTTATAAATTATTTTTAATCACATTAAACCCAATTTCCAATTATTTCTGTAATTTGAAATATTAAATTATCGATTTAATTATCCGACTAAATCTAGATATTCGAAATAAAATTTATTCGACTTATAAATTTCACTTATTAATATTTAAATTCAATTAAATATACGAATTTTAATTGACAGAAATTCTGGGTCGTTACAAAATTGATAGCATATTTTATTTGTTTGAAAGATAAGTTTGCAAATTTTAAATAATTATATAAGAAGATCATTAAATTAATTTTTTCCAAAATCCTGGTTTTGTCACAACTTTACTTATGTGTATTTTATATATGTCCATATTATTACAAACTTCCCTACATTTTGTTCCATAGGCATATATATACTCATATACACTATAAAGCTTGCATATATATATATATATGGATATTTTATCTTGAATTAAATAGTGAAATATATTATTTATTTGTTTACTATAAGATTTATCATCTCCAGAGGCTTTAAAATTCAATATTTATTATAGTTTTAAACCAGTTCACATTTATACCAGATATTTTTAATAATTAAAATCAGTTAATTACCCAACTAACAGACGTCAAAATCCGGGTTGTCATAATCACGTGCCGATGGAAGCTACTTATGAATCGTTGGTAGAGATGGCGCTCATGTCTAATTTAGTCAAGGAGGAAGAGTCCAAAGGAGTTGTTGTTAAGACGGAAGGTCCAAAGAATAAATTGTGGAATAACAATAAAGAGAAGAAGAAAGTTGGAGGCCCTCGGAAGCAAATCAAGAAGGTTATAAAGTGCAATAGCTGTGGAATTGTTGGACATATCACCAAGGGTTGCAGGAAAGATAAGATAAAGGGAAAGTGTCCCCAGAGAGCAGGGCAAGGGACGAGTGCACTAGCAACGCAAATTCAGGCGTTAGATGCAACACCGTCCAGCAGCGTTCCAGAGAGAGGTAGGAAAGTCACCGTAGAAGGTTTGATTTCTATTTCTGATTTTCCCATTAGAACTCTTATCAATTCTGGAGCACCACACTCTTTCATCTCTAGTTCTTTGTCAGATTGTTTGCATTTAGACATCTCTTTAGTAGTAGACGCCATTGTTGTTTCAAACCCCATATGAGGATCGGCACACTTGTCTATGGTTTGTAAGGGTTTGAAAACTTTATCGTAAGCGTAGAATTTGATTATGACGCCTATGTATTGGGGTTCTAGGGTTATGTAATGATTTTGCGGATGGATTAGCTATCCAGATATGGAGCTATATTAGACTATGAGAGGAGAGTCGTTAGACTGGAGACATGCAGCGGTAGGACTCTCGAGGTTTATTGCAACCTGCAAGGATCAGTTATATTGAGCTTCCTTTATTCCCTCAATTCATCATCAGCAGTGTTAGATTCAGTTCCTGTCGTTGAAGATTTTCAACACGTCTTTGAGGAGGTTAGGAGACCACCCTAAGAGAGAGATTGACTTCAGGATTCATTTGATTGATAATGTTAAGCCGGTCGCATTACCCATGAGGCACATGGCACTTAGAGAGAAGAAGGAATTGAGCAAGCAAGCTCGTGAGCTTTTGGAGAAAAGTTTCATAAGAAGGAGCATATGGGAGTGGGAGCGCTAGTCGTCTTCGCTACTAAGGCGGATGGTACCCTTCGACTTTGCATAGACTATAGAGAGTTAAATAAGCTCACGAAGAAGAACCCTTATCCATATCCACTTTCTAGGATAGATGATCTTTTTGACCAGTTTGTTGTCTCTTCGGTATTCACTCAACTTGATTTGGCCGCTGGATTTCATCAGCTTAGGGTCGCTGATGATAGCATTGATAAGACCACATTTAGGACACCCGATGGAATCTTTGAGTGGTTAGACAAGCCTTTTGGGCTAATCAATACTCCAGCCTATTTTGTACATTTGATGAGCCGTGTTTTTAGAGATGTGCTAAATAAGTTCATGGTGGTATTCATGGATGACATTTTGATGTTTTCCAAGAGTATGGAGGAGCATGCAATTCATCTAGAAGAGGTTTTTCGCATGCTTCGCAGTCAACATTTGAGAGCTAAATTTTCAAAGTGCCAGTTTTGGAGAGAAGAGGCACGTTTCTTAGGGCACGTAGTTTCGAAAGAAGATTTGGTTGTTGACCCCGTTAAGGTAACGGTGGTGCAAGATTGGAAAGCTTCCAAGAACATCACCGAAGTTAGAAGCTTCCTAAGATTGGTTGTCTATTATAGGAAGTTCATTAGAGATTTTTCCAAGATCTTAGCACCACTCACGCACCTTACTAAGAAGAATAAAGCATTAGTGTGGGACGTGGATTTTGAGGATTCCTTCATGAAACTTAAAAGAGCCCTTACTAGTACACCACTGTTAGTTCTACCCAATGGAGCTAAACCTTGTACAATATATACTGATGCATGTGGGATGGGTCTAGGAGCAGTGTTGATGCAAGAAGGGAGGGTGGTATGTTATGGAAGTAGGCAGTTGAGGACGCATTAGAAGAACTACCCTACCCATGATTTGAAGTTGGCTGCTATAGTTTTTGCACTCAAGTCTTAGAGGCATTACTTGCTTGGAGAAAGGTTCATGCTTTTCACCGACCATAAGGCATTAAAGTTCCTATTCTTACAGAAGGATTCGAACTTGAGGTAGCAGAGATGGATGGAGTTGTTAGCATCGTACGACTTTGAGATAGCTTATACCCCTGGCAAGGGTAATGTGGTTGCAGATGCATTGAGTAGGAGGAAAGCAACCATTAGTCCTTTGTTCTTAAAGTGGAAGAGCCTAGAGTTTATTTCTACTTTTGATTTAAGCCCTCTAAGGACATTACTCCTGGATTGCTAGCTACACTTGAGGTGGGGCCTACATTTATAGATCAGATTGGCTCGAAGCAGGGAGAGGATTCAGAGCTTATGGATGTGATGGATAAGATTAGCAGAGGAGAGGTCTCTAGAAATTTCCAACATTATTCCGTTGATAGCAAAGGGTGGCTTAGGAGAGATGGAAGGCTTTGTGTTCCCCGCACTGGTGAATTGTTGAAATTGGTTTTAGAGGAAGCACACAATTCTCGTATGACTATTCAGCCAGGTGGTGACAAGATGTATAAGGACATAAAGAGGATGTTTTATTGGAATGGCATGAAGAAGGATGTGGCGAAATTTGCGACTAAGTGTCTTATATGCCAAAGGGTTAAGGCAGAGCAGTAGAAGCTCGGAGGATTATGTTAGCCCTTGGATATAACTGAATGGAAGTGGGACAACATTTCGATGGAGTTCAAAGATATTTTACCCCGTTCTAGGAAGGGGATTACTAGCATTTGGGTGATTTTAGATCGCTTGACTAAAAGTGCCCATTTCATTCTGGTTAAGAGTAAGCGTACGACGTCTTATTTGGCATCCTTATATGTTCGTGAAATAGTCCGACTTCATGGAATTCCCTCTAGCATAGTGAGCGATAGAGACCCTATTTTTGCTGGCGTATATTGGAGAAGCTTGCAAGAGGCTTTAGGGACATAGCTTAGGATGAGTATGGCCTATCACCCTCAAAAGGATGACCAAGGGAAGAGAGTTAATAGTGCTTGTGGATTTGTTGCGGATGCGCATTCTAGACTTTGGAGTAACTTGGAAGGAGCGCCTTCCTTTGGTGAAGTTCGCATATAATAACAGTTTCGAACCTAGCATTAGGATGGCACCATTTGAAGCTCTATATGGGAGACCTTGCAAATCAACCTCATGTTGGGTAGAGTTTGCAGAGAAGTTGCTACGTGGTCCTGACATGTTTAGGAAACCTTGGAGAAGGTGGATTTCATTCAAAGGAGGACGAAGATAGCTTAAGATAGGAAAAAAATCTTATGCGAACAAGCGGAGAAGAGACATTGAGTTGGGGTTGGATACTTAGTTTTTATTAAGGTATCCCCTCTAAGGAAGGTGGTAAGGTTTGGTCGAGTGGGAATTAGCCCTCAGATTTGTAGGACCATTCCTTATTGTAGAGAGAGTAGGGAAGAGGGAGTATAAAGTGAAGCTCCCAAAGAGGCTTGCAGGAATGCACAACGTTTTCCGTGTTTCGCACTTGAGAAAGTGCTTACATGACACGAAGGAGGTTGTGGAGCCTAGTCAGTTGGGGTTGGAGGAAGTAAAAAGTAGAAAAGGAAGCATCGGTTCATCATATTCCTACGAAGATCATTGGACAGGACACCAAGAGACTTAGGAATAAAGAGGTTCCGTTAGTAAAGGTGCAGTGGGGAGATACTGTTGCAAGCGCTTCATGGAGGCTGGAGAGAAGATCTGTACTTCCTATCCTCATCTTTTCGATATTAAGTTTTAGAGTTTCATATTTCCATCTTTAGTTTTGAATAGATTCTTTTCATAATTATCCTTTGGGAGGTTAGGACAGGATTTAACATATAGATGGTAGGATTTGATGTAAACATGTTATTAGAACATGTTATGAATGATGTATGCTAGTGGTTGCAAGTGTTTGCTAGTGGATGCTAATGGATGCATATACTTACACTAGGCACTATTATCTTTAGGGATCAGCCTAACTAGGACACTAGGGCATATGCATATGGATGTATGCACATTTGCATTTTTCTTTATTTTCCATGGTAGCTATAAATGGTGATCATTACATGATTGTTGTATTTGGATGATGATTGTCGCATGCATATAGAACTATCAGTTCTTATTAAGGAATTTGCATTCATTTGAATACATGGCATGGACATAATTGCATAAAAGGAGGTCGAATGAATCAGTGAATCGCCTAATCTTTTGCATTAGTGAGGGGCATTGACACTACATTAATTGCATAAGTATCATAAATTGCATTATAAAAACTTAAGGACAATGGATGATGGTTGAGTAGTTGGTTGTAGAACTTGGATGGAAATATTAGTTCATTCTTTTATCCTTAAAGATTTCGGGGACGAAATCCCTTAAAAAGGTTAGAATGTAACAACCCGAAATTTAAACCATAATAATTAATTCGTTAATTAATGAAATGATAAAATAAATTTGTGAAATTATCATAATTGAGCGACGGGAGTTGCATCATTGTGTCTGTGGTAATTTTCTGGTCAATTTCCATATAGAAAGTCAGAATTCGAGTCAATATAGAGAAGTTACGCACGAAACAATATATATATATATATATATATATATATATATATTACATGGGTCAGGTCGACCAGGAGGTCGACCCAACCACACCCTAGGTCGACCGACCGGTTGACCTAAGGAGAGGGATGGTCGACCTGGCGGTCGACCCACCCTACGTGGTGAGAGAACGAACTTTTTGTTCGTTCGAGCAAGTTTTGTACTCGATTTTTTTCGATCTTTGGCTCCATCTGGTCCTTCTATGCTTCCATCCGACGACCACTATTCAGCCTATGATGATGTTGCATCATATTCAATCTCCAAACCGACGGTCTGAGATCCACTTCTACCCCTATAAATAAGACCGTGGGCCTAACACTTTTTCTCATTCTAGATTTTCTCCGCATAGGTTCACCTTTTCAGAAATGACCCTAAAATGAATAATTTTCCAAAGAAGGAACCCTTTTAATAAAAATATTTTAATACCCTCAAGTGGATCCGGAAAGTCTAAAAGGGAAGAGCTTAGGACCACATATGAGTAATTGCAATTATTTAGATTTTTAAGTAATTTAAAATAATATGGTTTTCAATAGTTGTAGTTTTACTACGATTTTTGCAATAACCTTTTTAATGGTTTATTTACGGTTTTTAGAATTATTTTTAGTTTATTTCTTTTAGCTATTCTTTTCAGTTGATTTTAGTTTATTTCTGTTAATTATAGCTTTTTCATTTAATTATAATTTATTTACAGTATCTTAATTTATTTACTGTTATTTATGTGTTATTTACATCCTTTTCCTACGCTTTGGATTTTCTTCTATTTTCAGTTTTCTTTTATTTCTCCTTCTTCTTCGTGTATTGATTAGAATAGGCTGAACACGAATATGGATTAAAATTATAAGAATACTGAAATAACGGAAGATAATAGTAAATTGTAGTGACTGTAATAAAAATGGAATTATGACTGAAATTGAGCCTACTTAAGATATTAACGTTAAAATTGGACTAATTAAAGATAATTAGCCTTGGATTAAGTAATAAGCATGATTATAACGTAGGTTATAATAAGAAAAAGAATGAAATGAGGCTTATTTTGAGACTTAGGATAAATTAATAAGCAAAGAAAGTGAAGATAATAATAAAGGCTTATAAATAATTTATCTAAGTTAATAAGCAAAGATGAAAGCAGGACTTGTACCAAAAAGCATTCCCTATTAGACAAAGTGATGGTCTCACATTAGCCTGAAGTGAGATGAGGGCACGCTTATGCTAATAATGGTAGTAATTGGTCAAACGAAAGTCCAAATCATGGAGGTTTTGGACAAGGGGCACAACTAAATATTGTTTGGATGTCGGGACAGTACCAACATCATTTCCCTATTTTTCAATGGATACGGTGTTTCACATAATTCTGAAGTGAAACGAGAGGCACGCTTATGGTGGAGCACAGGTGACAAGAAGACCCAATAGGTGAAGCAACAGGTAGCATGAGCATGGTGGCGGTTAAGCGTGTGACTTTCATTTCGATGCTAAGTAATCGCTATGAGTTCCAACCGCTTAAAGTATGTATGTCTTTCGTAGACACTGTTGCATTTTGTGTAGGGAGTTATATAACGTCTAGTCCACAGTAGATACTTTGTGCGTCTTTCATAGACACCATTGTACTTTGTGCGTATTTCGTAGATGCCATTACCTTATGTGTCGAGAGTTATATAGCGTCTAGTCCGCAGTATGTACTATGGAGTAGCAGGCCGATAAAAGGGTAGAATTAGGATTTCTGCCTAATTATAGAATTAGGAATTCATCCTAATCAAAGTAGCTAACAAAGATAAGTGCAAACAATCAAAGGTAACCAATCATATTCAATAGTTAATTCGTATTTATTTCCAGCTTATTCCTTCTTCTATTTCCTTTATTTCTTTTTATATACTCGAACTATTGTAAAGCCTATTAGCTTTACTTTACTTAAAGATTCTAGTAACTAGTCTAACCCACTACTATATTTTCTCCTTTTTCCCCCATAGGCAATCAAGGAAGAGGATAGTAGGTTGCAGTTGGTTGTATTTTTGAAGAAGATTCCATTATGTACTCCCACTTCTTTTATTTCAGCGTTTTGTTCTTTACTTGTACTGGCACATGCTGGGGAATAATTGTACTCTGATTTTTGAGACTATGATTTTCTTTGATTTCATAAGACATATATGTATGGTATTTTGACACGTGATGTGTTGGGTATTTGGTGACTTATTTGGTTTTTAAAGCAATTATGAAGTTCTATTCTAAAAAGTTATTATTTAAATTGTTTCTGTTGGTTTTACCTATTCTGTCTTGTGAATTTAGTCTCTGCTAGTTTTAGTTTATACCTACAACGCATCACGCCTTCAAGTTTGTCCTCTTGAGTATACTAAGGGGTGTGGTGTGTTTCCATCAGATACAACAGATCAGATAAAACATATACGTACATCAGATACAACAGATTTGCTCCTCCACCAGCTCTGCTCCTCTACCAAATCACTCCATTATCATCAACTTTCTATGACCACCGCCTCTTACAACCACCTCAACAGCACATACAAGTCATCCCATTTGTTGCTTTGCATCTGCCTTATACTCCTGCCACCGCCATACTACAGTTCTGTCATCCCCTCTGTTACCATATCCTGTCAACAACTGCCCCTACATTTACACAGTCAACATAATCTCATTCTGCCCCTCCTTTCCCCTCGCATCACTACACATCACAAAACAACATTCACTTGCATACAAACAACATCATTAACTCCTTCTGTCATCAACACAGAGCACCACAGCCACCTTCACTCTTCACTGCATATTTTTACTTCACCAAACCACCATGTCCACAGCACATACATTTCAAACCACCCACTGTGCACCAAAACTGTGCACACACTTGCAAAACTACAACACATCAAAACTACCGCCTTGCACACAAAACTACATCTCTGTCATTCACACACAAAACAACTTTACATTGCCATTGCCATAACCAATCCACACTGCCATATACATACCAGCATTCATTTCCACCTAATTCCAACACCAATCAAACTGCCTCAGCGTATACTGCATATCCTCTGACCATATCAGTCATCATCACCCTCTACAAACAGTTGCCTTTACTTCACTTCCACCAAACTTCTCAACAACAAACTGCTTGAAACTGCTTCAATAACAACCTCTCAATTGCATATCCTTACAAAAACCCTTACATGCTCCTCCTCCATACAATCTATACCAAGCAAACCATCAAACCACTTTACTGCATATAGTGATACATTCACATTTACACCCTACACAATCAATTCTGACCTTCATCCTTCACTGCCCCAAATCAACTACCCTACCACCTCTGCCTGCACAGCCATCTCCACAACCAGTGCCACAAACCATTCACCGTCATACTTCTGACATCGCTGCCCCCCTACAAGCACTTCCTTCAATCCACCGCCATCACATACACACTGATTGTCACCATCTTCACCTGACGCTCCAACCTCAGACAATTAACACTATCACTACTTCCATTCCACACCACTTCCAGACCATATCAATACATCTCATCACACTATCTCCTTAACCCCTCGACCTCTAAACCATCTACGACACTACGCCATAATAAAACCACCCAAACTCATGGCCAACCCATGTCCTCGCAATAATCGAACCACAAATACGAGCCAAAAGCAAAACTTGGGTATTCACGAGCTTGGGCTGTGATTTTGATTTTGATTTTGGGAATTTACTTTGGAATTGATTCAGGTGATTACTGACTTGAGAAGTTTATTCGTAAAAAAAAAGTTCGTAGTGGGCGATTGCTTGTTGTATTGAGCTGGGTTTAAGTTTTTAATTTGATTTTATTTCTTTTCATTTATTTGTTGAGTTTTAGTTTAGTTTAGTTTAATTTGTTTTAGTGTTTTTATTTGAATCGCTTGTTTTTTTAGATTTGAAATCTTTTGTTTCAATATTATTTGAGTGTTAAGTATTTTGTTTTGCTTCTGAAAAAAAATTCAAAAATTTAAAAGAATTTTTGCTTATGTTTTTCTTTTAACTTTAATTTAAAAAAAATTCAAAAAATAAAATAAAATAAAATAAATAACCCGATATGTCTTGTTTTTAATTTCAGGTTGCAAAAGCAGAAAAGGAAGGAATTAGCTTGCTAAATATTTTCCTTGCTTGCCTATAAAAAAAACAACTAAAAAAATGGCTAATAATTCTGCACGCTCTGATACCGTGCTCAATCCCTTATTTTTATTTGGCTTGCGTCGTTGGTTGCTTGCATTTTAAAAAAATTCAAAAAAACAAAAACAAATTTCATTCGTAATTGCATTGTTGATACATGTTTAATTTCAGTATTGCATTTCATCTTAGAATTTGACTAATAATACTGGTTAGAGCTTCTAAGGGTGTCACGACCTCACCTACAACATAATTGTATATGACAAGTTGTCCTCTTTCGACAATTTAATTTCTTGGTGTCAGGTTACGACAAAGTAATAATCAGTTATAAATATTACGGTTATTCGTAAATATTATACGGATTGTTTCTCTGAAGATACTTAAACTTTTGGCTGCATTGCTATGGTGATTCGTGGTGCACCGATAAATCTTGTCTATTACCTGGCCAAGAACTATCTCATTGGATTTACACAAACTGTGATTATACAATTTTGGGTAAGGAGCTACGTAGGATAGAAAATTTGTAATTAAGTTATTTGCATTCATTTAGTTGCATTAGTTCATGCATATTTTTTTTAAAAATTCAAAATCCAAAACTAAATAAATTGTAAATATTTCTTAACTTAGTTTTTAAATCATTCAAAAAATTTCAATCAAAATCCAAAATAAAAAAAAATTAAGTTAGTTTATTTTTTAGCAAACCAAAAATCCAAAAAAATAATAATAATCTTTTTCAAAACCAAAAAAAAAACTTGAAAAATCCAAACAAAACACAAAACAAAAATAATTTTCCCTTTTGAAAAATAAATTCCTTTATTAAATATTTTTTCTTTATAAAAAAAACATTTTGAAAATGTCTAAATTCCCTACTCACATGAATTTTATGTTAGTTGTGAAAATCAATAAAATACATATAATTTCACATCAAATTCTTATGGATATTTTAATAACAACTATTGTACAAACAATTGGGATTTTGAACCACAAAATTTTTAAAATTATGACCATCCCTCAAATCTGGAAAAGAGTATCGAAACTATTTCGTCTTTACTTGTCTCTAGGAAAAATAATCAAAGGATAAATGATTTGTGTAATTCATACTTGTGCAATAACTCAAGTCAAAGATTTCAAAATAATCAAAATTTGAATTCACTTCAAAATTAAAATGTTTCAATTTAACCTATGCCAATTCGATTTCGAACTCCAAAATGAATTTCAAAATCAAAACGAAAATAGAAACAATTGTTTAAATGATTTTGGTAATGGAAGTTGTTTCAATGATGGGGAAAATTTTAGCTGTCAACAATTTCAAATTGAAAATTTTCAAATTAATAATTATAAATTTGATTTTGTTGAGCAAATGGAATAAATTCACAAATATCACATGGATTTGTTGTTTGAAACCTACGTGAAACAATGTAAAAAATAAAATCGAATCTTAACGTGTGACCAGTTAAGTGATAATCCATCTTTTACCAAAATTGTCGAGTTTCAAATAACAACTTTTGAAATTGAAAATGACAATCTTAATGAAGTTGTTTAAAATACGGTAATTGAGTTGGATTTCAATTCTTTTGAGAATGAGAAACTCGATTTAAAATTCGACCTCCCTTTTTTTATTTCTAAAAATTGAATACAACAAATTTAGATTTTGAAATTGATACATGCAATGAAGTTGTTGATAATCCAACAAAGGAAGATGAATTTAGTGAACATAAATTTTTTGGAATTTTCGAAGATGAGTTGTTAAATTCTGAAGAGATAGATTTAAATCACCATTTGATTTTGAATTCAATAATTCTGAAGAAGTTTTCAGTGATAAGCTTGACTTTCAAATTGGTGAAAATAGACTTGAACTTCAACCAATATTCTATCTACCCCAAAAAACATTGAAAACAAAATAACTCATATGATTTTTAATAAAACAACATTCGATTTTCCAAATCAACATTCAAACGCGAAATCTTTTATGGTTTGGTTTTCTGTACTTAAGCTTTGTTTCCCATACTTGATGACACAAATGAATTGGTCTTTGAAAGACCGTTTCATTTACACATTGACAACATATTTTCTGATATCGTGAAAATAATAATCGTTTCATTTTCATGTAAATATAGGTCAAATTTTTATTTTTATTTTATTTTTCTCCTATCACTTGGGTTGACTGTGGAGACACGGTCAAAATCAAGTGTGGAGGGAGTCTCGTCTGCATTTCTAATTTTTCACGGTTTATTTTTTGCATTTTCCTTCCACAACTCAAAACTTTAAAATAAAAAAATCGAAAAAAAACAAATTTTCTTTTATTTTAGCATTTTGATTTATTTTTAGAGAAATACTATAAGATAAGTATAGGTTTTGGTTATTAAATTGAATTTTTGAAAAAATATTTGTCTCGACAAAAATAAAAATAAAGTTTAATTACAAGTAACTATGGTTTAACTAGTATATAGGAAGATTCATGAGTGATAATTATGACGTATATCCTAATTATAATCTTTGTTATAAAAGTGGTTAATTTAAAAGTAAAGGTTATATAAAAAATTACCTTCTAAGTTAAGTAGTGCTAAGATGATTTTGCAAATCTCTCTCTTAAAAAGAAAAAAAAATATAGAAAAAAGAAAAAATTTGTATATATGTATATATTTTATAAACACCTAGAGTTATGTGTTCACATGCATGCAAATAGATAACAATGCTTCGACAAACTGGAAAGCCATCATGAGAGTAAGGGAAAACTTTGCCTCATGCAGTACAAAAGAAATAGCAACGGGAAGAGAAACTGACTTATGGAAAGATCCTTGGATAACAGGTGAATCTTTGATCAATATACTGGGAATTCACACATTCTCAGATTATGGATGCCTCGACAGAGAAGTGTCAGAAATTATCAATAACAACGAATGGGATTGTTCTCTACTGCCAGTCAACCAGAACATTAAAGATAAAATACACTTTATGCCAATATTTAGCGGCAGAGAAAATGATATGTGGGTATGGAAACCTACAGGAGAAGAGTTCACTGCTAAATCAGCTTAGGAAAAAATAAGAAAGAGGGACAATAAGGTCGAATGGAGTAAAATTATCTAGAACCAAGCTAACAGCCCGAAAATGGCTTTCACAACTTACAAAGCAATTCTTAAACGGCTGCCTACAAAGGACAGACTTGTCAAATGGGGGATTTTAACAGAAAACAAATGCGAACTATGCAACCTAGCAGAAGGGTCGCATGAGCATCTTTTCTTTGCATGCAATTTTTCGAATGAAGTATGGAAACGATGTAAAGTACAGACAAATCTAATGAAAGCTACAAGTACTCTGGAGGAAGAGATTGTTCACCTAGTTCAGCGGAGGAATGGCGCAGACGTAGAAACCAAATTGGCCAGCATCGCTATCACAACGACCGTTTGGAGCATTTGGAAGGAGAGAAATCGTCGATTATATCGGAAAACACAGAGAAACCACATAGAAGTCAGCAAAATCGTGAGAAATGACATTCAATTGATACAAATGAGAATCAAGGACTGGAAAAATACCTTGCGGGAATTAGGCGAAGCTCAAATTGCAAAAGCGGATCAGAATCGAGCATCGGAAGGAATCCCAAGTATGAGCTACCGGCCGCCATGATTCTGAAGATGGAGATGAAGTAATTGTATTTTTTTTATTTATGGTAATATTGAGTTGAAAGATGTTCTGTCAGACTTGTATGTAGACCTACTCGGCTCGAACCAGGCCTTGGATATTTGGGCTGTAATGCCTTATAAAAGCTTACCCATTTACAAAAAAAAAATGCGTTCACATGCAAGTGTGTACACTCGCATGCTCTATACCCTTCTCACGTAAGCCCGAAAGGCGGTGCACGATCGGTATATCTGATCTTAGTTTATCTAATTCAAGTGTATGTATATATAAATTCTTTCATTAATAATGCCTATAGTCGATAGTATACATACTTATGTGTGCACTCACCATACTCTGTATTCCCCTCACGTAAGCCCGCAAGGCGGTGCATGAGTGGTATATCTGGCCTCGGTTTTTTGAGTTAGGCATATGTAAATATTGTTACTATCAATAAAATTTTCAAATAAGAGAGAGTAACAATTGAAATCCAAGCACTATTTTCACTTATTTGATTTGACTTGTTATTTAAAAGAAATGAAAATACCAATTTGAAAAACTTTGATAATCAACTAAGGATCCATTTCATAGTTATATTATGTTATCAACCGAAATAACTAGCCAATCTAGAGTTTAATTGATACGATAACTTGATTTTTGTTGGATGTTTTAAACGAGTAAAATAACTAAAAATTTCATGATAATGACCAGAACCTATATTTAACTTATTCGTGTCAATTTAAAGGTAAATTCTTTATTTGTAAATATTTTCAAAAACTTGCATTCATATCATTGCAAATAAATTTTGCATTTATGAATTTCTCATATTGCATTTGGATATTGTGGGTAGAATCCACTAAAAACCTTCATGAGACAATACTCGTCCTATTGGGAATACCTAGAGGTTCAACGGCTTATTGCATACGCTCAATACAATCATGCTTCCTACGAAAAACGGATTTATCTTAGTTTTAGTTTGTTCGTGGATGAATAAAAGGATAAGTGTGAGGGTATTTGATGTGTGCGTAAATGTGCATATCTTTACTTCCATACTTAATCTAATTTAAATAAATGAGCATATAGGGTATTTTAACATGTTTAAACTCAAATTTCAATTATTTTCATATATCATATATTCATCTTCATGTAGAGGCAAAATGGTCATTTTGTGCATGATTTAATTTTAGAAAATTTACTTGGATATTTTAATGTTGTTTTGTAGGAGTTTAAGTAAATATATGAAGAGGCTTCATGGAAAATATACATGTACAAGAGAAGACATGCAAATGAAGATGGAAATAAAACATTTCATGCAACATGGAAGACCCCACCTACCCACTTACCATGATCCCCTATTAAGAGCTAATGCACATGTTAAATGGCCGTTAAAGTTACATGCAAACTTAATGGAGAATTAATTCATGCTAATGATAACTTGGTGGCCACGTTTTCTCAAGGATATTTTGGATAGTCCCTAAAAATATGCATTAGGGTTTTAGGCTTGTATAAATACTCCATATGTCTATGTAATTAAGCTTTTAGCCTCCTATTTAGTTAGTTTAGTTTTATGCTCAAAATTAAATTACAAGCTCTCTTTCTCTCTTTCATAGCTACTTAGCCATTTTTCTTTATGTAATTTTCTTTTTATGCAATTTTAATTCAGTCTCTTTTTTTATTTACATATTTTCCTTTCATGTTAGTAGTGTGATTTTTTTATTTATGCAAGTAGATTAGCTTTTATTTTATGTTAATTAGCTCTCTTCTTACTTAGCTTGCATTTTCTTTTTTATTTCATGTTGAACTCTATGTTTGTTGAAATGATAACAAATATGATATGTTAAACCCTTCAATTTAAGGGTAATGAAGTTCTCTTAATCATGTAGATTCAACATAATTTTCTCATTTATGTTCTCTTTTTGTGCTCAATGGAAAGTTGTATGTTGATGTAAGTTTATTAATGAATTTGATAGTCTATGATGTTAATCATCATATAGGCTATGCTTACTCGAATAAACACAGTTAACATCATCATCTAACTAATTTATTTTGGTAATGGAAGTGGATTTAGAATCAAAATTTGATGGTTTATGTTACTAATTCAATAATAAATAAGCCATGCTTGAAATAGATTTTATTTTAGTTTCATTGTCATTTTCATGAGTGTTAGCAAGTGGTTTAGTGGGTATATTAAAATTTGATGGTTTTTTTTTATTGGGCTAATTAATAGCACAAATATTACATACTTATGATAAACAAATCAACTAAATTCACTAATGACCAAAAGAGAGATCGTAATTCCATTTTGTTGATTTATATTATCATGAGAAGGAAATTACCTCTAAATTGTCTTCTACTCTCATATTTTTATCCATTTTCTTTTGCTAGTTTATTTACATTTTTTAACTAATCACAACTTTTAATCTTCTTTTAATTTGATTGAATATAAATTTTAAAATTATACAATTCCTTGTGGATCAACTCGTCCTCGCTACGTATTAACATTATACGCCATGCGCTTGCGGTTATTTTTTAATTTAAATTTTTTAGCTATTTTTCTAATCCGATTGAGATTTAGCCGTTAAACAAAGGCTGAGCAGAAGAAGCCTAGTGGATTGCTACAACCACTAGACATTCCCGAATGAAAATGGGAACAAGTATCTATGGATTTTATAGATGGACTACCAAGGACTAAAGCAGAATATGATAATATTTGGGTAGTGGTAGATCGACTGACCAAGAGTGCAAGATTCATACCTATTAAGTCTACCAGAACAATATCAAAATTGGCAGAATTATATGTTAAGTGGATTGTTCGATTCCATGGTGTGCCCATGAGTATTGTAAGCGACGACGACCTATTATTTACTAGTGGATTCTAGAAGAGCTTGCAAGAGATTTTGGGAACCAAGCTGCACTTGAGTATGACTTATCACCCACAAACGGATGGCCGGACCAAGAGAGTGAATCGGATTCTAGAAGATCTCCTACGAGCTTGTATTATTGATTTTGGAGGATCTTAGGAAGATCATTTGCATCTGAGAGAGTTTGTCTATAACAACAATATCAGTCGAGTATTGGCGTGGCACCATATGAAGCATTACATGGACAACCTTGTAATTCGCCTTCATGTTGGTGGGAAGCAGATGAGAAACCGATACTTGGTCCAAATATGATTGTGGAGACTTCCAAGAAGGTAGAGATCATTCGGTAATGAATGAATATTGCTCAAGATCATCAGAAGAGCTATGCAGACAAGAGATGAGATTTGAAATTTTCAGTTAAAGATATGATATTTGTTAAAAAAATTCTCTGAAAAATGTTGTTCGATTTGGGAGAAAGGAAAAGTTAGCACCCAAATTTATTGGACCGTTTCTAATTATCGAGAGAATTGGGAAATTGGCTTATAGAGTGGACCTACCTCCGAAGATGGTGGGTGTGCACAATGTTTTTCATATCTCTTATCTATGGAAATTTGTGCATGACTCGTGTATTGTGGTAGCACTGGGTCAGTTGGAAGAAATAAAGGTTGAGTCAAAAGTTTCAAGACCTTGTAAGCCGCTTCAAATCATTGGGAATGAGATAGAACAGCTTAGGAGGAACGTAATTAGGTTAGTTAAGGTGCAATGGAGTGGGGATGATAGCGATTGTATATGGTAGACTGAAGAGAGTATAAGGACAGCCTATCCAGAACTCCTCGAGTGGTAAGACCCGTAGGCCGTATCTACTTGCACCATTGTATCTTATGCTATTAGAATTTCACATGCTAGGATAGGTGTTGTTTGCGATTGTTGATTTGGTAACTTAGTTGGATTGTTAGATGGTTGCTAGGGCTGGTAGGATGCGAGATAACCTTGGATGCTTATGTTTGTTTAGGTATTTGAGGGGCGAAATTCCTAAAGGGGGAGAGAATGTAACGACCCGTATTTTACGTATCGAAGGATCGTAAAATAAATTTATTTAAATTATTTGTGGTCATATGATTCTAATATTTTGGGGTATGGCTCTTCGGGAAATTTTACACATCTATAATTTTTCTGAATTTCTATGTGACCATTTTGGCCTTGAGAATATTATTTCGACCAATACTTTTGATAGGACCCGACCAAGATGTTCTAACCTGGTTAATTACTTCGGAATGGTGGTTTCTCATTCCGTAGAGTGGTCATATAGGAAAACTGGATAAGTGGTAAGGAAGTTATAGTAGTTTTAAATTTTGTAAACTATTGGCCAGAATTATAAAGGGGATTAATAGGCCAATTAGCAAGCTCATTAGTCTAATCGGGTTTGGCTATAAATATGAGGTGATGGACACCATTTGAAACCTTTACCTTTCATTTCACATCAGCTCCAAAATCTACCTCCTCTCTAATTCTCCATTCTTTGCATAGATTTCATATCAAATCGTCTCTAATCTCAAGTTAGAGTCTAGATCTTCATTGAGGGGCTTGATCTCGTCGTCGCATCTACAACCGATTTGTTGCTGCCCAGATCAGACCTCCTCTCATTTTCATAGGTTTGATTGGTATGATGAGTGGTTATGATCTCTCACTAGTCTATGATGGATTATATGTTATAATTATGTGATTATAAGTTAGGATTATCAATTTAAACTATATATTGATTAGACATAGGTAATTTTAGATTTAGAAACCCTAGATCGACCTAATTAAACATGTAATATATATTAAATCATTGGCTAGTGTCATTTGTGCATATATGGCTATGTAATTCTATGATTTAGATTAGACTATGCTTGTTTATGATCATTGGTTGAATTGGATGACTTGAATGTTTATGATTTGATGTAGTTGAATGATTTGCTATGTTTGATTTGCTATTATGTTTGAATTGCTAGTTATGCTTGATTCGTTTGCTATTGTTCTGCATGTTTTAGGACTTAGATTGGTAATCGGAACATATTAGGAGCAAAGTTCGTTGAATTCGCAAGAAACTTGGGGAATAGACTCAGGAGCACGCAAGGAAGACGACCTGATAATTTCACAACAATTGGAACGAAGTATTTGGATCGATACTGATCTGATCCAATCGGATCAGTGCCGATCCGAATTTTGTCCACCAATCGACGTGAGATCTTAGGTGATGGTAGAGCGTGGGTTCCAGTGGTGCTCTATGAGTTGGATCAAATGATAGGTCAAGTGTCGAAGATATGATGGATCATCTATGTTGGATCGGCCATGAAGCATATATGGAAGAACTGAGAGGTGAAAAAGGAAAGTGAAGGATCTATGACATCTAAAGGGAGTATGCTAAAGGATGCAAGAGAAATAGAGCCAAAATTGGCTATGTATTTGGATCGGCACCAATCCAATTGGATCGGATCGGCACCGATCCAAATAAATGGCTCTGTTGGATGTGAGATCCGAGGGGGGGATTCTTGGGTCGTATAAGATCATGTTAGAGGTGGTGGATCGTTGATCGCTTCTATGGTTTGGAAGTTATAACATGATGAAGTTTCGACTCTTCAGTCGAGGGCTCGGAAAGAGTAGGATTGAAGGAGTTGATAGACAGTTCGGGATGGAACAAGACGTGGTATAATGGACTAGTCGAGTGACAGGACTCATGCCTGTAAATGGATTGAAGTTGTGAAAGCTCTGAAGATGTGGGAGTGCCAAGAAATCATTGATAACTCAGAGTTGCGGAAAGTCCAAACTGCTACTGGTTGCGGAAAGCCCATACAGGTTTAAACTAAAAGAATTTGATTTTTAACTTGAGAATGAAAAATGGAAGTCATTAAAGATATTTTCAAGCTTTAAAAATAAAATATAATTTTGAAAAGTTATGGAAAGTAAGAATGGAAGGACGGAGAAGTAGAGATTTGTTTTTATGAAAAAAGAATGAACTGAAATTACCTTTCTGTCCCAAGACCGAAGTTCTAGGCTCAGATAGATTTAAATCTATGAATCAAAGAAACTGTGCTGGCTGTCTTTAAGCGCAACCTAATAGCCAGTTGTTTCTACCAAAGTGCTAAAAACAATCACTAAATTCTCCTTACCCACACCCTATGTTTGTGCCCCCTAAGAATTTTCATATCCATAATTAACGTAAGAAGCAAATATTTTATGAATGTACGCAAAATTTTAGATTTGTTAACAGGAACCGTACATTGAAATCATAAATCAACATTAGTTGCTGTATATATTTCATCGAACCATTGATCTTACATATAGTTTTAGAAGTTAGAAGTTTCAAAATAATCCAACATACTGTGTGGAGATAATGTCAAGGAAAAGAAGATCATATAAGCGTATGTGTGCATATGAGAGAGAGTGTGTGCGTGTGTGTTGAAACATTGTTACATATAACAAATAAACCTCAAGTTAAGTATATAAAATTACATCCATACGTTTGCATGTATACTTATAGAATTGAATAAAAGCCATTAAATCTGTTCATGAATACTATTCGAAAGCTACGTTGTCTAGGATGCCACTATTAAATTTTCGGTGATACAAAATCATAAATAGAGAGAAATAAATATGCAAAAGAAATAAAGAGAAGATTTTTTTTCAATTAATAAGCATATTTGAGTATGTTTATTTCTCTCTCTAATTGCCTAATCAAATTATTTTTTACCATCTAATGTTAACTTGGTCATTAAGTAATTGATTATATAAATAGAGACTAGAAGAGAGAGTAAAAGTGTGGTGCAAGATCTATTTGCTAATTTTCTCTTCTTCATCTTTGTTTTTTTCCGTAACAATTTTAGTCATTTAGATATTTGCTCACTTTCTCAATTTGATTATTAATTCAATGGTATTTTGTTTACTTTAGTTTTGTTCTATTAATTGTAAACAAAATTTTGATGAATCAATAAAGTGGGTGGTTAGATGAAATATTTTGTGTTATTGCTTTTTTATTTCAATTCCGTATTGTTTTCAATCCAAGTTATCTCTTTGGATTCGAATGACAAAAATCCGTTGATAAAAGCTTCCGCAAAACGCTACTATTTTCATAACAGCCACTAGGCAATGATTAGTCATCAAGTTGAACTACCTTAATTTGTCATCAAGTTGAATTATTCTATTATTAGGTATGGATTGGATGGAAAGCTTTCCTCAACTTGAACTAATCTACTAATTATTTAAAGCAATCCATCCAACAAACTACAACAAAGTAAAGAATTTGGCATAGAAATAAGTTTTGAAAATAATTCGCTTCAGCGAGTCTGCACTAAACAGTTAAGGGTACATAAATAATAAAATTATGAGAAATGTATTAGAGCCCACATCAAAAAAGAATCTTCAATCAAAGCCACGTAGCTCAAATAGCTTTATAACAGTTAAGGATAGCCTATACTAACAAAAACCGATTAAGGAAAAAGAAGAAAAATAAAAAGGATGTTGATAGCAAAAATGTGGCTTATGCTCATGAACTTTTTGTCATTGCTGAATTCAATGTAAGATTATAAACTCGTCTATTAGTATCATGTCCAGTAGCCATGTGAAAATAGAGTAAAAATAATAATAACCATATCAATGCAGCTGGTCGCATCGCTGAGTCATTTGCATGCAAATGCAATGGTAATGCCAACATAACGTTTACAATACGAATAAATGAAAGAAAATACCAGATTGAAAGAAAGCCATGTTGTTTTCTCAAAATGTTTGCTAATATGCATGTTGGCCCCTATGGAGAGGGTCCAAGGGGATGACAACCCATTAGGTAGGGGTGCGGAGAAAACGTCCGTTCGAATGGCAGTCGACCTGGCTGGTCAGAATGTAAGGATCTAGGGGTCAACGCCACTAAGCAGGATGCGGGGCGGTACCCCATCGAAAAAAAATGATATATATTATAAGTATCATTTTTTATTTTTACGAAAAACATTACATTAGTTAATATATTTTTATTATTTACAAAATATAAGAAATTTTACGGAAAGTACCTTTTTCAATAAACTATATTTGTAATTTTTTGTTTAGTTTTATTATTTATTATTTTGTATTTTACGAATAGTCATTCTCAAACTATTTATTTTCCTCGTGCAAAGGAAACACGATAAATTTAGTTTTTGACTTGTTTCAATATTTGACGAGTTAAAATTTTGAATGGGACTGATATTTGCTACAAACGCACTCTTAATTAGAAGCAATAAGCCGGTTGAATCTGAACAAACTGTTCAAGTTCGATTTCATAATGAACTAGTATGAAAAATCATGTATTGCACACGATGATATTGTAAAAGTTAACCTATAATTTTTATAGAATGTGATCTATATTTTATGAATAAATAGTCTACATTAGAATTATTTAGTTAGAATTCAAATTAATAAATTTTAGTCGAAACTACTTTAATGTTAATGTAAATAAAGTGTTTGAATGAGAATTTAAAGCTATGAGGAACTTGAATGTTAAATAAAATGAGGGATTAAGAAGCAGATTAAGTCAACGACCACTAGCTCATGTAGTACAACGTTCTAGACTTAGGTTTTAAAGATCATTAATTCGAACCATCGAGACCGAAAATGATACCTGAATATGCACGGCTCATATTCTAAAAAGAACTCTTATTCCAAACAAAAAACAATGACTCCTGTTCAAAAGAAACTGGATTAACTATTTTTATTTCACTATTAATTAATAGACTAACAAATGTAACATATAGCGAAAGATAATTAATAATTGAATAGCTTTGTTGTGACTTGAACTTGCTAGCTATAACTATTTACAGAGAAATGTAATAAATATTGGAAGACAAAAGTAAAATGAAATAATTTGGTTGGTACTCGAATTTGTGACCTCTAACTTTTAATTAAAAGGTGGAACCCAGTACACTAGACTCTTCATGATAGTGGGTTCTGTGAAGGTCGATAATGTATGCAGCGTTTCCCTCGCATTGCGAATAAATTATTTCCGGACTCCAACCTAGACGTCCAAATCACCGTGTGGATAACCTAACCGTTGCGTCAAGACTCCACCTCACTAACTATTAACTACCAATAAGAAATAATGAATTGAAGGATAACAAAGGGGCAAAAGCGACTCCAATTTTGAATTTTGATGGGGCTGGTTTTATTTCCTTATTTTCTGGAAAACTGGAAAAAAAATTGCCCCCTTCCCACAACCCAAGCAGAAATAAAAAAGAAATCCAATTGCCATTAATATTTCTTTGACCATCTACTGTTTTTTTACCTTCTTTTCGATCATATCCCGTCGAAAATGATTTTTGTGAATCATCATTGTTTTTTTATGGGTGCTAAGAACACAACCAAAAGTGTATACTAATACCATTGTCAAAAAATACTGCACAATTTTATTCTATATCATTCATAATAAAAGACTTTTCAGTAGGCTACCAAAGCAAAAATTATGACACATTTTGCACAACCCTCAACCACACGGATCAAAATAGTATTTCACGATCATCAACCATCGAACCACAGAAGTTCGACGGTTGATGACTGTGCAAAATGATTTTCAACGGGGATTGATGACCTAAAAACGCTTGGGCATTAAAAAACATACAAATTTTATTGTGTTTGTTAGTAATTTTTTGTGGTATTTGTAAGCATTTTTTGCGTTGCTCTTAGCACCATACTAATTCAATCCCAACATCTCAAACATATGAAGCAGTGAGCTAGCTCCTAAATGATACCTATCATCGGCATGCATCCCAACATATCAAAGATGTGTCTAAGGTGTCATTTTGGTTCAACCAGCTTTGATATATTAAGATTTTGCGTATTCTTTTCCTTAGTTCATGTTACAAATGAAAATCAAACAGGCATGACATGTTATTCAATCTCAGACTCCACCGAACATAGATAAGTTTTAGATGCCTTATTGTTAGTTGACCTTATGATTCACTGTTTTGTTATAATCACACGTAAATAAATGCTTGTCTTGGAAATACATATCCTACTACGTCTGCTAGAAAAGTGCTACGGAACTCATGACCTTTAATTACTTTTCACATTGATCTGCGTTTATCTGCATGGTCTAGACAGAGTAGATCAATATGATTTCACGCGATTTCAGAGTATAATTCCATCACGCTTGAAAGCTTTACCATCTCTCCAGATATGCAACCTCTGTGATTCAAAATCTAATAAGCATTTGAATTCTAGGTTCAGTAAATTGTTAAATGTACTAACGACTAGCAAGAGAAGAAGGAGATCCATCCATTGAAATTAATCTTCAGACTACAACATGAACATTCCACTCCCTGGGGAATTTTTGATTATAAAATCCAATGTCTATGGATAAATAGATAGCGTCTTCGAATTTCATACCATAAAGAAAATTTGATAGTTCAATGGACAAACATAAACAAACCCAATTGAGAAAAAACATAATTTTCACAAGCAATTATCTACACTGCATAGCACAGTTTTTACAAACATAAACATAATTTTGACAAGCAATTATCTACATTTCTTTACATCTGTCTGAGGAAAAAAATCTTGTATGTAACATCCACATATTACATTTACATTTCAATAAAAAAAAATTTAAAAAAAAAAGGATAAAAGGATAAAGAAGAAGGAAAGAAAGAAGAAGAATCTGCTTCAAGAATTTAATTCTCTAGCTTGACTTGCATGTACTGCTGAGAGACTGAATATCAGTTTTCAACAAATTGCTGATAGAGGCATCGTTTTTGGTATTTGATATCCCAAAATTGCAAGTCGCCCAAAATAAAAAGAATATTTTCTCAGCACCAGCAAGTTACAGCATGTTAGTCTTCAATACAAGTTCAACATAGTAGTACAGCCTCCACAGTTTAACATTGTCCTATATAAATCATAAAAAAATAAGATGAATTAGATAAAATAAGGACTGTCTATAATCTTGAGCCATCCTTCTAAACCTACTAGAAACTTAAACACATTTAAAATATATTACAAAAATAGATCACTTTCTATCGATGCACCAAAAAGCGATAAAGCTGCCGTACTGATGCAATGAAATCATGAATGCAATTATCGTTATAAGTTTTCTAGCACGTGCTATAAAAAGATAGACATAAAAATATTAATACTAATGAATATAAAAATAGATTTTTATGTGTTAAACTTTTAGTAACTATATTATTCTAATGATCAAAATTATCACTGAGAAGTGTATAAAAAAATTCTAAAATTATAATGTAAACAAATACATGAAAATTTAACAAAATATGAATTTCTTATATTTAAAAGAAGATTGTTATCATTTATTGTTCTATTTACTTCCCAAATACATTAATCTTTAAACATAATTAATTATTAAACTCTCATAATATTTTATCTAAAAAGTTGAATAAGTTATCATTTCGTTGCTATTTTATATCCAATTTCATCTCTTTCTTCCTACATTAGTTTATATTTTACTATCCTTATTTTACTTTTTTTTAACTTATCATTTAACATTTCATGTTAAATTAAGGGTATATATAGAAGTTCGTATTCATTTAGAACATGTGACACCAAGGGTATTATGATGATTATGTTAAAGAAAATAACTGTCGAAATTAAGCAAAATAATTATATAACAAACATGCAGTTTAAAGTAATTCTGAAATTATTCAATTTTGATATTACAAGATTTATATACTAAAATTGAAGGTTGTAAAACATAAAGATTAGAAAAAGCCTGTACACATAAGTTTAGTAGTTTCAACTTTCTACGTTTTAAAATGAAATCTTATGCTCAATATTAATGTTATGGATAAATTTGCACGACTAAACTATAGAAGAAAACAACATCGTAAAAGCAATGCACAAAAGTGGTTGCTTACTAAGAAGAGCTCAACACCACAAGATCAATGGTAGAGAAATTATTTGATGTGGGTCATCCCTGCTCGACATATGAACAAGGGTGCAAAAGGGTCCCACGGTTCAGATTTGAAAGAATTTTATACCACAAAAACTTGCGTAAATAACAATCACGATGGTGCAAGATTTTCCAGTGTTGGACAAAAGAAGTGGAAGAACAAGCTTGAAATACAAAGGAAATCTAAAGACGAAATGTACACATTTGTGCATATGTATTCATAGATAGGGAATGAACAAGACCTCCCTCTCATTTTTCCTCTATCCTTTTGTAATGTTGTATTTGTTAGCGATCATCTATGCTAAATTTTCAATCGTTCTGACAATTAAACCATCCAAAATTATTTTTCAAATCAACGGTTCATAGAAACGTTTTCCAATGATCGTATTGGATTGCGGTTTTGACAGGGTTAAATACGTACATACATACATATAGGAAATGAACAAGATCTCCCTCTTATTTATCTTTCTCATTTCTCCTCTATCATTTTGTAATGTTTTATCTGTTAGCGATCATCCATGCCATCATTTTGAAGATTAACTCATCCAAAATTATTTTTCAAATCAATAGTTAATATAAATGTTTTCCAATGATCATATTGGATTGCAGTTTTGAAAGGGCTAAATGTCTCATAATTCAAAATTTTACATAAATGGTCTTGCTAACAAATTTAACGTATCTACGAAAAATCACTTCGATCTGGAAAAAAAATTGCACAAAATGATGGAGGTGACTGGGGGGGGGGGGGGGGGGGGGTTATATAGTTATGCGCTGTTCACCCTCTCTCTTCAAGGCAATGGTCTCTTCCCTCCTTCAAATGCACCATATTACTCCTCGCCTGCACCATCTAGCTAGCATCGATAGCTAACCTCCATGAAGGGAATGGTTACATGATGGAGCAGGTGCTGAAAGAACGAAGAGGAGAGTGAAAAGAAAGAAGAAAAAAAAGTGGGGAAGGGAAAAGGAAAGAAAGAAAAAAAGTTGATAATTGAATATACATACCAAACAAATTATATGGTTCGGTATCAATTGGTTTTTACTAAACCATATAACTAGATCGGTATGTTTCGGCATCACTTTTTGTACCGAACCATATAATTGGATCGGTTGGATCGGCATCGATCCAACATAATGAATTCAAGCCTGGTCCACATAGACCTATTTAAATACCTATATTCTTGGATCTTCAACAAAACTGGATCTAGATGATTTATGCACGAAATTTCGTGATTTCCAAGCATTGGGAACATCCAATAACATCCAACGTTTAGGGGATCGATTCGAGAAATGCCATAACTCAGTTTTACTAAATTTTAAGCAAATCTCTTTGTATTTTGTGGATTGAATGCACTGCAACTGATTGTAAGGAAGAGAAATGACAAAATCAATTGATGTAAACCAGAATTGCCGAACCGCTATAAAATATAATGTATCAATTGCTTTTTCTGTATTATTATCGTATTGTTTAATCTGTTTTTATTTTCTACTATGTATTGCATGTAACCTGTGATCTGAATTAAGTTATAGCTCAATATTTATTATCAATTGTACGTTGTCTGGATGATATAAAAGTGTTAGAACGCACTTTTCTACTAACCAGGTATACAAACCCTATTAAAAAATACCATTAGAATCACATTAAGCGTCCTACGCTCTACTGAATCTCTAGTCAAGGTGTTGGGTCCTTTTTTACCCAAACATTTTTTGAGTTTTCACAGAGAAATTAGTTTAGATCATGAAGCCACCAACTAGAAAACAAGGATCTAATAAGACATTATTGGAAGGAGAACATTTTATGCACGAAAGCACCTGACTGGACAAAGTCAACTAATAAACTTACTTGCTAGAGATAAACTCCATATTATGATAACGACAATGTAAGCTTCCTTCTTAGCTAAGCAATAAGAAGCATTACTAAGACGCGTCTAGTAGCAAATGCAAACTCTTGGAAAATTCGAAATGGGGAAGACAACTCTATTGGACATCCAAACAAAACCGATTTCAAAGATCATAAGAATCCAAGAAGAATTGACGAGGAAAAAGCATGTATCTCTAGCCCTTCAAATCTTTCAAATCCAAGGGAGAACCGAACCAAATTGGATCAGTTCCGAACCGACAAGAAGCAATCCAACAGGTATGTAACTCATTGGTCTAGACGAAGTCCCACATGAAGCTAATTTAGACATTGGTAATACACCCTTGACTGTTGAAACAACCGTGCAACCACAAACCAACAAATCCATGCACGAGAAGGCCTACCAAGCACACCAAGAAAACACTCCGCTAGATGATGAGCATGTAGCTGAGATGATACGTCGGATGCTACACAATGAATGCGGTAGACATGAGATCGATGAACTGAACCAGAGCTCGTTCACTCCAAAACATCTTGTATGCTAAAAATCCAAAGTTTAAACTACCTATCATAGAGCCTTGTGCTGAAAAAACTGACTACATAGTGCAATTGTAGCGTTACATTCAACATATGGAAGAAGCAATAGCAACAGAGGAAAAGAAAGTAACATGTCATGGCTTTCCTTGTTGTCTATCTCAGCTAGCCACCATGTCGTTTAGTTATTTGAAACACAGATCCATTAGCACATCAATCGCGTTGAGACAGAAATTTATGAACCAATTCAAAATTTACGCATCCAGTCGAAAGATGAGATGTCTTTAGCTGATATTAAAAAGAATAACGGTGAAACTTTGTGAAACTATTTAGCTTGATTAAACACCGCAACATTTGTTGTACGGTAACTTGATGGACGAATGGTTCATACAGCCGTTGTGTCTAAAATTAACATAAAGACAGAATTCTATAGAAAACCAAAGAACCGGTCCACTACTTTGTGAGATTTTCACTACCAAACTGACAGATACATGCGTGTCGATACATGCATGTAGAAGATACTGATAATGAGATGAGAATGCTTAAAGTTAACCAAGTCAGTTAAAGAAAATCTAATGAAAATGCAAGAGAAAGGCGAATAAAAGGATTGGAAGTAAAAAAGTGATTCAAGAGAAGTTGGAGCAAGAACACATCCACACACCAAGCTTACGGATACTCCATAGAACATTTATCTCAATCTTTAGAGACATGGTGGATTGGAATGAACCCCAAAAACAAGGAAGCTAACTGAAAAAGAGGAAAAAGAGAAGAATCCTAGCATATATAGCATCTTTCACAAGATGGACGACCACAAGACCAACCAATCCTCGCGCTTGAGAGATGGAATCGAGAAGCACAACAAAGAGAAATGGTGTTGCAATACATCAAAAACCCACCAATCGATAATCGGACTCTTGCTGTACCCACCTTCACAACAATCGAAGACCTAAGCAATAATTTTTGGATATGGTTCAAGCCGAGGTAATGCGTAGATATTCTTTCCTTGAAAGCACCAAGGGATTTTTTAGATTTTTTTTTTTTTTTTTTGGGTTAGAATAAAGCATGAGACGTACATTAGTAAGCCTATGCATGCAAGACGTCCAAAGGCAAATCTCATAGGCACGCTCCAAGCAAAAAGCACGAGTAATGCTCCTATTTGCACCTTTTAGATTTGAATTTTATTTATGTACTTCATTTGAGCATGAAAAACTTTGTTGATGTAATCTACTTAACAAACTTGACTTTTGAACCAATAGTACTTTGTTATACATGGTGTTTCAACATTATAATATTAATTAATGTATAAAATTATGAGCATGATTTACCCCCTTTTACATGTAAGCTACGACAAAACGTCCCAAATGCGAGGACGAACTCCAATTCATGGATCCTCACTTGAACCGTATCCGTCGAAGGAAGAGTATAAACTGTACATGAGGTGCATAGTGACGAGAAACACCATGCCTGCTTAATCGAACCGAGTAATAGAGTGATCCTACACATGACAAGGCATCCAAAGATAGATGTCCATATTGCTTTCTAAAGCATTTATAAATCTCTCTCGTTCGACAAGCAATTGGATAGGCTTTTACCAAATGCTTTCTGATCTAGAAGCAATAAGCTAATTTCGTCATCGAATGAATGGCCTTCCTAATGCGTCCCAAATCAAAGCTCCATTCATGGATAGTGGACGGTATTATGAATGCTCTAGGGACAGATCACCCTCAACTGCTTCAGCTTCAAAGATAGTGGAGTATCATATATAAACCTAACTTTGTCGAAAGTAGAAGTATAAATAACCTTATCATAGCCAAATATAGTGGAATAAGAGCTGTTAGGGTGATTTTTGGTTATAATCCAACACCCCAAAGATCCAAAAGCAAAACTTCAGAAGTAGCAATCTAAAAAGCAAATACGACCAAAGGTAAAAAGTCCAGACTGAAATTAATAAGAAGAAAAGTGCCGAAAATAAAAACACAAAAATTTATAATGGTTCGGAAGTTTATCCGTATATATCTACTGTTGAGAAGATTATTTGGTATTTTGTCAATTGAACCGAAAATGGCTTTACAAGCTCTAGTTGGCTTTGTCCGTTATTAATGATCTTTGTTTAAAAAACTCAAGGCTGAAAAGTTTAAAATGATTACGACAAAATATTGTCAGGCTTTTCACGAGTCGAATCAAAATCACAAATATAAGGTATGTACCTTATATTTATAGGCGTCTGTAACTCTATCGTTAGTGTAGAGCATTTCACTTGGATTGCCGACTTGTCCCGCATGTGAAACTAAGATTTGTACAAGTGTTGTCACCTAGTTGCTTGCAGATTGATGATGTGACATATCTGTATATAGCTTTGAATGTCTTGATTCATGTACTTGTATAGGCTTTAGGCTATCTGAGTCGTTGATGTATTTGAAAGCTATCTTACCTAGTTGCTTGCAGATTGATGCGGATTGATGAATGGACATATCTGCATATAGCTTTGAACGTCCTGATCCATGTACTTATATAGGCTTTAGGCTATCTGAGCCGTTGATGTATTTGAAAGCTATCTTATTCGTTGATCTTGGTTTTGTGGGGAGGCACTTTTGGCCTTGAATAGAGATCGTTTTGTTCTCGTATACTAAACTAGACGCTTTTGGCATGTACTCTCGGTTATGACCGTCTTAGGCTGTTTCTTTATGTAATGACCGTCAGTCTTGGTATATGATATGAATGCAGTATGTAGCCTCAGACCTGTTAGTGCACCTTAGTGCTCCGAGTCTTTCAACATAAAGTTGTTCTTATGACATGGGGTTCCAGTTGAAGGTCCGTCTTGAGGCTTATACTTTTGGTTTAAGGTCGGCTTGGTGAGTCGGTGACCGTTGCATTCAGCACAAGTAATACCTTTGACCTCCGGTTCGCATTATATTGTAGACATGTTTAAGTCTTATGTTTAGTCTTATCCTTCGAGCATTTGTCTATGCTTCGGTATAAAAACTTTGCCTTCGGACTGAAATACCGGAGAGTGAAGGACGTTATACGAAGCTATATGCAAAGTTTTAATATTTATGGAAAGTTAAATACAAAGGAAAGCTTTTGAGCTTAAACCGAAGGGTTGAATCTTTCGGTATTCATGTGCAATGAATACTTTAAAATCCTTTTTTCGGACTTGGCTTATATGGTCAAAGGTTGTAAATATAACCGGGTAAAAATTATGATACAACACATGCATTAGAAGTTTACTTTGTATGATGAATACAAGGTGAACTTTGGATTTTGTAGAGAGAATTAGGTCATAATTTTGTACTTCGCTTTTCTCTCTTTCCTTAGTCTGTATTAATTCTTATAACTTCTAAAACTGATTAATGTCCACGAAGTTTTGAAGCCTAACTCCGTCGTATAGTAGAAATTTTGTATTGGGATTTGAATATCTAACATCATCGTATAGTGAGAATTTGCTAGTCTCATAGTGAGGGATCTGAAAATTTAACTTTATCGTTTAGCGAAGATTTTGAAGATCGAACATCATCGTATAGTGAAGATTTGAAAGTTTTAACTTTATCGTTTAATAAGGATTTAGTATATGAATTTGAAAATCTAACATCATAGCGAGGGTTTTGAAAATCTAACATCATCATCGTATGGTGAGAATTTCGAAAATCTAACATATAATAAGGAACATAAGAGAAGAATAATTATGGCTTGATGTAATGTGATCCACGTTAGCTGTCATATTTAGGGGAACCGATCCAAGCAACTTGGGGTCTATTCCCATTATGTCCAATGCATATTTAATTTTTGGTTTGGTTTTTAGGATCAATGCAAATTTCTTCAAGGGTTTCGATAGCTGTAGCATTTTTTATTTCGATTATTGGATTTGACTAGAGTTTAATGTTATCTTCTAAAACCTCTTGCACTATGTAAGCACACTCTTTCAACCGAAAGATTTACTACCTTGTTACGGTTGCATGTAGTCAAACTACTTTCGGTAATATAACATTCTGATTTCCTATGGTTGCATTTTCATGCCTTGGTGGAAATCTTAAAAACTTTTGGCTATGCCTTATAACTCCAAAATTAGTAGAGTTAACAGAGCTTTCGGTTTCGTTTTCAACAAGGACTATTTTCTACGTGGGTTTGTGGTATGAATTATTTGTCTTTCTTCGGTTCTTTCTTTGTTTTCAAAAGGACTAACAATTTCTTTGTTTGACGTCATTCTCGTACGCCAAACTTTTGTTTATTGATCATGTTCAAGCTTGCATAATACAACTACCCTTAGACTCATTGGTCTTCACTTACACATCCCTCACCACTCTCAGTAAGGAATTTCAACGATAAATGTTTGGTCGAAACATATCCATCAAGGGTCGTCTTCAAAAGGTGTTATACACCGATAGTACATTTATTATAACAAATACTTTCAAATAACTTAAACCATGACTCAGAGTCCACTTTTACTAAAAGATTGCATTCCCTAAGAGAAATGACCCCTTCCTCGTTGAAAATGTAAATTGGTATCTGGTTAAGCTTAAGTATGCTTCAGGTAGGACCATCTTATGGAACACATGCTTAAAAATGATGTTACGGCCGCTTCGGTATCCACCATACTTTTGGAACTTTCCGACATCAATTTGAGCGGTAATCAAAAGTGGATCGTTGTAACGGTGGCAGACACTTGCCTATCAAGGTTTTTGAAAGTGATTCTTGATTTGATATTCCTTATCTTCTTGGGCCTGCCTATCTCGAACACCGTTTCCTTGGTCTCTCGGCCTCATTGACATATCTTTTTCAACTATTGTTTTCCAGTATTACATCAACAAAATTTCATGGTGCCGGCAATGATCTCAGCACTTATTCTGATTGCTGCTCACTTTCTCAATCAAAGGGGTGCCCCCAACACACTCTAGGTTCTTAAAAATTCATCAAGTTTTCATGCTCTCACGAGTTTGTTGATAAAAGCTCTAAGAAACCGACATTCTACTATATTGTTGTCATTTTGTCTATGATAAAAACATTATGTGCCCCTTCGGTTCGGTTCTGATTGGTCTGCTTTTTTCATCAAAGGATATTTTATTCTATCCTGGTTTAATGCATATATACGAAAATAGGAGTGCGTTAATAGGAGTCTCCACGGCTTGAAATTTCCGCCTCGATTTCTCTGCTGGGATGAAGTTCTGATTCCGCCCATCTATTCTCAACTCTTACCCAAAGCCTTCTTTGATTCTTTAATTTAAGTTTCTTTTGCTGAACTCTATAAAAGAACTCATTTAGAGACGTGCACTCTTGTCTTGTTATTATTAAGTCATTCAAGAATGAGTATTTCTCCGTACCCCCGAAGTGATGGCTATCAGTTTTAACTCTTCAGACAAGCCTTTTACTTTAAAAGCGGTATCATTAGATCTTCGACAATAATCCTTGAGAGATTTCCATTTTCCGTGTTGGATATCAGCTAATAAACTCACCTCGGTCCGAGTATCCCTTGAAGCAAAGAATTGTGTCATAAATTCTGCAGTCGGTTGCTCCCATAAATATATCAAGTTTGGGGGTAGTTTTGAAACCATTTTAATGCAGATCCAATGAAAATTGCTGGTAGTAATCTGCATTTAACTTCATCAGAAGCATGAATGGCATGCATCTGTATCTCATATAAAGCAATGTGATCTTGGAGATTGGTCGATCTTTCATAAGATAACATTAGGATCCGAAATCCCACGGACAATAGGGTCCTCATGATCTCAGTAGAGAATGGTTGAATTTTCTTAATTTTGGTTCCACGTAAGAACCAGATTTTCTTCTGGAAGGTTTTGTACTTGTTCAGCGGTTTCAACAGCAATCTTTTGGTGTTTCATTCTCCGCCGAGACTTAGATGGTCAGCTGGTTCAATATCAATGCTTTTGCTTTCAAGCCAAACCCCGATAGACCCACCGAGGCTTTAACCCCTTTCGAAGCTCAGAATTGGGGCCTTTTCAGGTTGGTCCTCTTTGGCTATACGAGAGGCATCTTCCTAAGTCCTGATGGCAATACGTCTAATAAGCTCAGCTTTAAGTATTTTTTGGTCATCTATTACTTACCGGTGTTTCGGTCAACTTTTGATTGTTGACTTTGTTCATCGACGAGAACCGTAACAGCTTTTCAACAGTCTCAAAGGTCTTTCTCATTGCAACTTGGTGTCCATCCAAGCTTTTTGTTGTATTTTCCATGAAAGCCATCATCATTTGCCAAAACCATCCATCGACAGTAATTAAAGGAGCAAACCCTTCCGCAACAGTTTGGTTTATAGTTCCAACTGAAGTTTTAAAAATATCTTCCTCAATGGGGACCCAGGGTTTTTCCTTTGAACAAACTTAGACTTCATTTTTAGGATGTAGGTTTGTCAGGAAGCAAGTAAAATAAACAAGGAGATGGGACAGAGGTTGAAGCGTTCTACATCTAGCGCCAAAAAATACTGGAGTGATTTTTGTTCACAATCCAACACCCTAAAGATCTAAAAGCGAAGCTCTAAAAATAGCAGTTTGAAAAGAAAATATGGCTGAAGGCAGAAACCGTAAGTGGTAAGAAGAAAAGTGTTGAAAAGTGAGAAAACGAAAATTTATAGTGGTTCGAAAGCTTATCCCTACATCCATCGTTGAGAAGATCCTTTAGTACTTTTTCAATTGAGCCAAAAATGGCTTTACAAGATCTGGTTGGTTTTGCCTGCCATTAATAAAAAAAATTAACTTAAGCTTGGAAAGTTTAGAATGATCACAAATGATTAAGGCAGTATGTTATCAGTCTTTTCAAGGGTTGAATCAGAATCTCGTACATGTGAGTATGTGCCTTTTAAAGCGTCTTGTAGCTCTGTCCCTGGTGTAGAACGTTTCTCTTGGATTGCTGAAATGTCCCCGCATGTGGGGCTAAATTTTGTACATGATGCGTCATCCGCTTACTTGCAAATTGACGTGGATTGATGATGTGGCATATCTGTATATAGCTTTGGACATCTTGATCTATATACTACATATAGCGTTAGGCTATCTGTGACGACGTATATGAAGGCTATCTTACCCATTGATCTTGATTTTGTGTTGAGGCGCTCTTGGCTTTGAATGGATAGCTTCGGTCTCATATGCTAAACTAGACATTTCGGACTTGTACTCTCCTTTATGGTTGCCTAGGTCGTTTCTTTAGGTAATGACCATCAAGGGTCTTGGTATATGATATGAAGGCAATATGTAGCCCCGAGACTGTTAGCATGCATTGGGCTTGGTGCTATTAGTCTTTCGGTATAAATTGGTCATGTGACTTGAGCTTTCGGTTGAAGGCCCGCCTTGAAGCATGTACTTTCAGTTTAAGGTTGGCTTGGTGATCGTTGCTTTCAGCACAGGTGATATTGACTCCCGATTTGCATTATATTGTAGGTTCATTTCTTGGGTCTTATGTTTAGTATTTACCCTTCGGACATTTGTCTATGCTTCAGTGTAAAAACTTAGCCTTCGGACTACCTCGTTGATATTTTAATACTTATGGGAATGCTAAATGTGAAGGAGAGCTTTTGAGCTTAAAGCCAAAGGGTTAAATCTTTCAGTATTCATGTATAATGAATTCTTTAGAATCCTCCTTTCAGATTTTGGCTTATATAGTTATTGGTTGAATATAATTGGATAAAACTATGACATAACATTAAAAACTTGACTCGTCGAAAATAGTGGAGTATGAATTAAATGTAATGCTTCTAGAGACAGTGGAGTATAAAGTTGAATCCGATTCCTCGAAAGACAGTGGAGTATAAAGTTGAATCTGATTCCACGAAAGACAATGGAGTATATCCTAAGCAAGTGTTATTTCTTTTTGGAACATGAAGTATGACTTAACTACACCAGAGATAGTATAGTATGATCTCTAACCTAACTTTATAAAAAGTAGCAAAGTATAGACAACCTTAACTTTACCAGAGTTAATGAAGTATAAGTAAACTTGACTCCATCGAAGATAGCGAAAATTAAACTTAACCCCACCAAAGATAGTGGAGTATAAGCTAAATTCGATTCTACGTCAAATGATCGGTTTGTTCACTATAATCTCACGGCTAACCATAACGGAACCTTAGAATGCAGCAATGAATTAACGCTCGATTGTAAATTCTTCGTTTTGACTGGGTGTCAAACAAAGTACATTTTGCTTTTACCAATCCACACTTTAGAGGCAAGTGTTGGTAAACTTGAATGCCTAAATTGTTGAAGAAAAAAATCATCATGAAAGCAATGCAAGTGCGTCACGGGACAACATGAGATATTGACAAAACGGTTGGTTTTTGAGAAAAGTCGATCACAACAACACCAATGGTGGAGAAATTATTTGATTTTGATCATCTAGTGGCTTGAACGGTTGCCTGATATGTGAGTAAGGATGCAAAGGGGTCCTGAGAGGCTTTAGTTCAGATTTGAAAGAAATTTATATTACAAACATAATATTTAAGGTGCTAAGGCGCAAGCCTAGAGCTTTGGGCTTTTTTGAGCCTTGGGCCTTTTTGCGTGTCTTTTATACAAGTTCGATTTACTATTTTACAAACTACACATTAAATTTTAACCATATTTTATAATTCATTCAACTATTTAAATATTTTATTGTTCAAATTTTAAATTTTAAACCATATTTTATAATTTATTTAACTAATTAAAATTTTTTTATTTCATTGTTTTACAAACTAAAATTTGAATTTTGCAAAAAGGCGCATTCAAACTACAAAAAGACGCACAACGTGCACCTGAGCCTTTTTGAGCTTAGGCGTGCCTAAGCGCGCTCCTTGATAACTACGATTACAAGAACATAAAAATATATAACAAACATGATGGCACATGATTTTTTTTTGGATCGACCGAACAGATTAGGAGAATGAACTTATAGCTTGGTAGAAATCTTAAAATAAATCGTACACATTTGTGTACATACATATATATATATATATATATATATATATATATATATATATATTCATGTGTTACTGTTAGATATAGCCAACCTCCAAATGCATTGTGCACTCTCTCTAGGCCATGATCCCTTTCCTCCTCCAAATGCACTGCACTCATCCCCTATCTTGCCAGCACCATCTAGCTAGCATCCATAGCCAACCTCCATGAAGGGCACAAGTCCATGATGCAGTGGGTGTTAAAGAAAGAAGAGAGGGAGAGTGAAATGAAGAAAAGAAAAGAAGAGGAGAGAGACAAAGTAAGGAAAAAAGTTAATAATGGATATATACCGAATCAGTTATATGGTCCGGTATCACTTGGTTTGTCCTAAACAGTATAATTGGATCTGCACCGATCCAATATAATGAATTCAAACCTTGTCCACTTTGGACCTGTTTAGATGCCTATACTCGTAGATCTTCAACCAAATCCGGGTTTGGATGACTTGTGCACATAATTTTATGATTTCCAATCATTGGGACCTCCAACAACAGATTTAAATACACCCTAACATCCAACGGTTAAGGATCAATTAAGGAGACGTTGAAACTCTACCTAACTGAATTTCAAGCAGATCTCTTTGTATTTTCTGGATTATACTGATTGTATGGATTATACAGCAATAAATAACTCAAATGAATATAAACTAGGAATTGTTGTACCACTATAAAATCAATGCATTGTTTACATTTTTCCATTATTAATATATCGTTTGATTTATGTTTTCTTTTGAATATGTATTGTCTGTGATTTATGCTCTGAATTAAGTTAGAGCTCGATATTTTTTTATTTATTATCCACTATCTGGATTATATAGAAGTGTTAGAATGCGTTTTTCAGTTAACTACAGATCCAAATCCTATTAAAGATTGGCGCTAAGGTCACATTCAAGAGTACTAGAGATCCAAATCCTATTTAAAGTTAGCGCTAAGATCGCATTCAGTGTACTAAGCTCAACAGAGTATCCTGTCGAGGTGTTTGGTCATTTTCGGCTATTTATTTTCCATCGCTTTAGCTTTAAATTTTCAATATACGGTTTCAAATTTTTAATTTTAGGTCAAAAGTGAGTGTATATTTCGCTATTCAAAAAAAAAAAAAAACTACATTTGTGCAGGTGCAACTTGAAATTCATAAATAGATAACATTTTTGCCATACCGAGAGCACCTACACCAGTTATACGGGTTCAATTTACAGAGTTCAAATTACAAACTGTAATCGACAACTTTTCTCGATGGGGAAATTGAAATTAGTAGCCATTAAATAGATGCTTAGTTATAGGTACATGTTGAACAACCACTCATAGTTTGCGTAGGCAACTTCGAAAAAGGGATGCGTTTAGGCGCTTATAAATGGGCACTCGCTATTTTTTGCTTAGAATCAAACGAAATGTCGTCATGTGCTACAGAGATTGGCTGACGTGTAGTGCATCTTATGAATGATCTTAATGCATTTTACGCCACGAGTTATTCCTACTGGATCGATAAAGCTTTAGCAAAGCCTTAGGTATGTATTTTTCTAGTTCAGTAGACGATAATGATATGAAAATATTATCCTACATCAATTATCTTAGTGAAGATAACAGTTAAATGTTGCTAGTTTTATAGAGCAAGCATGTAGCTATATACGCTATGTGTGGTAGTTGACACCACAATACGTAGAAAATTATTTTAATACACCATTCAATACCATTAAAATTAGATTACTTGCATCTCTGTTTGATAGTTACAAATACCGCCCTTCGTGCATTTTGATTGTTGTTCAGTAGAGGTTGTAAAGAGATGGTGGCTTGCTACACATACATTTCACTATTTTTGAGCTAGAGTTGACATGCTTGCTTGTATCAATGTTGAACATCGTAGGCATGTGCCAGTACCATTCGATAGTGGTTAACTAACTGGGTGACAGCTATACTTGATACATCTTCCTCTAGCAAACCCATTAAATAAACTAAATAAAAGTAAAATGACTCATAACCAGCATCAAACAGTATTGGCACATAATCACATTACCTAACTTTAATACTAGTAAAAGCAATGTAGAAATTAAGGGAAGTCAACCCTAGCTCAAAATCCATAACTTTAATACTAGTAAAAGCAATGTAGAAATCAAGGGATGTCAACCCTAGCTCAAAATCCAAAAAATGAAGCGTGCATATGATAAAACACCATCTCTATAAGAATCTCTATAAAAAAACGATCAACATGCATACAGGGTGACATCTAGAAAAACTCATCAAACAGGAAGGCGTGCAATCTAATCTTGCTGACGTTCGGAGAATGTATTAAAATACTATTCTGTGCATTTGTGCCAACTAGCACGCTTAGCTATACAGTTGCTCTACATAACAAATAACATTCAACTGTTATCGCTAAGCAAACTGGCGTAGAATACTATATCGTCGTTTATTTATTGAATTAGAGCAAAAAATATGCCTAAGGCATCACTCAAACTGGATCGATCGGAACAACTCCATGGAATGAAATGTAAAACATGAAGATCCCATATAATCACACCCTCATCTAGTAGTAGATGTGCTCGACCAATCTTAAAATCATCCAAATTGGAAGCTTGAAGATCTTATGCATGAAAAGAAAATTACCTGCTCATCCAAATTAACAGAGATTCTTTCAGGAGAAGCATATGCAGAAAATATATTTGGCTGTAGAATTTCTATAGCACGATCAAATGCAGCTTCTGGAAGCTTCCGAATCAATTTACCAAGCTGGTGTTTCTCGATAATGGTCATTGGTCTGCAGGATAGAAGTCATTTGTAAACACAAGTATCAAATATTTTGAAAGGAAGAAAAAGTGATGCACGGCAAATAAATCTTTTATCGAATTGGTACATAAATATCACATTTCTGGTGTTTGAGCACTTGATTTCATCTTTTCTATTTTCCAGAACTAAATGACTTGTTATTTATGTTAGCCCAATACAAGATTACTTTTTTCATTCCAGAACCAATTAAGGTGGAAAACAAATAGAGTTCAATGTTACTGTTAGACTAATATATAAGTGGAATGTACTGTTTGCTTACTTCATAATTTTGCTTCTTAAAAATGAGTAGCGGGTACAAGCAGATAACTACCAATGACAGCATTTTACTCTACATAAACTCTACAATACTACCACCCAAAAAAATGGATGGACTTGATTGCAAGTATGGTTTTAAGTTATGCAGCGCATAATGCTTCTAAGTATATATCAAGAAAACTGGAAAAGAAAAAGGGAAAAAGAAAACCTGGTCTATGGCCGTTATATTAGACACTTAAACCCGGTAATCAAGGTGATGACAGATGTGAAAATATTACAGAACATATAGTATTGCATAAATCCAATGGACTCCAATACTGTATGTCTATAACCACAGTAAACAGTGTAACCTATTATGAGAAGTACCAGAGTATCCCAAGGCAACAACATTCTTCATTATAATAAATGCGGGAGAATGAACAGGTAAAGTGATTTTTAGATATAATATATCCATACAATACAGCGATATAAAAAATTACTAGATTGATAGAGAGAGAAGACTACTTTTGGTGGATACATTTCCGATGAGTTAAGGGGACAAATGGCATACCTGCATTTAGATACAATGGTGTTCAGGTATTCTTCAAGATTAACACTCATACTATCAAGCTGAAAAACAGAACAATGCATAATCAGTTAAGGTAAACTATCTTCCAAGAAACTTCTGCTTCCAGCATGGTCTGCCAAATTAATCGGGCGGAAGAGTTTAATTCCATTGTTTAATAAAAGAATATTAAAAATTGAATCACCTTTGCAAGTAAATGATTTTTATACTTTTCAGAATCATTCAGGGATACTTCATCGTTTCCTTGAAGGACTTGAAAGCTATTACAAACCTGACAAAAATTCAAATTTTGTCAAATTTTAATTCACCAAGCAATCAATTCACCACCACAGCTCTGCTAGTGAAAATTAAATTTTGTTACTCGAGTCAAATATCATACCTGTCCAGCAGAAGAGGAATTGCAGCCAATTTGTTTTGTGTTCAAGAAGCGTGATTTTCTTTTTCTGAGATTGGAAGGCGACATAAGGCCTTCATCTTCATTTATTTTAGCTTTTGATACCTGTTTCTGACTTGATTCAATCTGTAATGCTGCTAATGCATTATCCACCATCTGCAGCAGCATATCAAGGTAAGGAAAATAAACTGGTAGAGAAGCCAACTTCATAGAGTACACATGCACAAATAGCTCTACTAGTAATGTAAACAAGGTAAAACAAGGACAAAGCCGGACAATATTATGAGGGTCAACATCTGAGGAAGGTTGGAATTTGATGCCCAATTTGTATAAAATGATTTTAATGTAGCACAATTTAACTAATAAAACACATGATATTTAACAATGCAATAGATATCATAAAAGTCACATGCGAACAATGCATCGGAATGGTATCCATGCATTGGGGTTGTTCTAGCAAAGGGTGGTAGAAAATTTCACCATTGTCAATCCATAAATAACTTTAACCACTATGAATATGTCGCCTGTCAACTGTTTTAAGTGAGACTGAATTTTGAAACCGATCTTTTCAACAGCAACACCTTTGCATGTTCAAAATATATGGATAAAAAGTTACAGAACCAGGTGAAATGAACATGCATACTAGTTCAATTTAATTACTATTATTATCCTTTTGTTAAACTTTTGTTTATCCTTCTGTTAAACTTGCTCTCATTTTCTATAGAAAAAGCATGACAGGAACCATGTTAATTTTTAAGTGAAACAATAAACCGTGTAAATTGATTCAACATATGCACCTCGTTTATTTCCCGATTCAAACATGCAACACTCTCATTAAGGGCTCCCAGCAATCTCTCTTTCTTGAAATCTGGAATACCTTTGCCTACAGCTTCGGTGAAAATTGGACTTGAATCGCACAAGTCATTTAATTTTATGCCATTGCCTCCAGCAAAATTTTCTTTTGTTTCTTCACCAAAGTAGTCATCATTTTGAGAGATTTGATCTAGAACAAGATGCTTGTAGTATGCAAAGTAATTTGGGCCATCATCCTTGTGCTTTGAGGGAGAAGATGAATTGATTTCATCCATCGTGTGCTGTATAAATTGCCTTAAAAATAAATAAATAACTCACTAACTATAAGAACAAGGAGACGATGGAAAGAATAACGTAATTTCTATGGAAATGCTTTTGCAGAATTAGTATTATATTTACCTATGCATACCTAGTGATAGATAATATGCTTGCAATCAAGTGAAATACACTAAGGGCATGTTTGGCTTAAAAATTTGTGTTTTACGTTTTCAATATTTATGTCAAATGACATAGAGAGAACGAGGGGTTGGAAAATCCTAGGTATTCCAACAGAAGGGCAAAGGGAAGAGAGAAGATGGTTTTTAATATTTGTCGGAATGTGAAAAACAAAAGGTCATTTTCAGTTTTATATGTTAAAACCATTTCCCAAATCACATGTTTTCCATCCCTTTCTCTCTCCCCTGCATTTGGTAATACACGTTGAAAACGCAAAACATAAAACTCGTTTCTAAACCAAACGATATTTTAGTTTTTAATATCAACCACGGTTTGGGGGTTTCAAATATTTAGCAATCTTTTTTCTGCATATATATTACAATATGAAAAAGCCAAACTCTGGCAATAGGAGTAGATTGATAACCAAAAATTTTGACAACAAACTATATGAAAAGTAAAAAAAAGGTAAGATTTTAAAAATGGGGATTATTAAAAGAACTCCAATTTCTATTAAGAGAGACAATTTTCTAATAATTTAACAAATGTTAAGAGGAAGTCGTTATAGACTGGAGTACTCTTATAAAAATCAGGTATAATTTTTTCCTTGCCCTTATTGGTACAAAGTATATGAAACTAAGTAACAAAATACGACTGCAGGCCACCAAAATTCCAAGCTAAACCCGATTTTAAATTGTCGTATCGTTTGTGCCAATGGTTGCTCGTTGTTCCTTTTTCCCCTTTTTCTTTTTCTTTTTTTCTTTTTTGGCTTCTATACGGCGGGGGAGAAGCATACTAGTTCCAATTTTTAAGAATAAAGAAGACATTCAAAGTTGCAATAACTACAGAGGAACTAAACTTATGAGTCATACAATGAAGCTTTGGGAGAGAGTCATTGAACATAGATTAAGAAGAATGACAAGTGTTTCAAAAAACCAATTTGGCTTCATGCCTGGGAGGTCAACCACAGAGGCGATTTTCTTGATAAGACAACTTATGGAGAGGTTTAGAGAGCAAAAGAAGGATCTACACATGATATTTATCGATTTGGAGAAAGCTTATGACAAGGTACCGCGAAAGGTGATGTGGTGGGCTCTGGAAAAGAAGAGAGTCCCAACAAAGTACATTACACTTATTAAGGATATGTACAATGATGTTGTGACTAGTGTCAGAGCATGCGATGGTGAAACTAGCGACTTTCCCATTAACATAGGATTACATCAAGGGTCAGCTTTGAGTCCCTAAATTTTTGCTCTAGTGATGGATGAGGTTACGAAGGATATACAAGGCGAGATTCCTTGGTGTATGCTATTTGCTGATGATGTTGTGCTAATTGATGAAAGTAGGATTGGGGTTGATAGACAACTGGAGTTGTGGAGACAGACTTTAGAATCGAAGGGATTTAGACTTAGCAGAACTAAAACAGAGTATATGAAGTGCGGGTTCAGCGGTGTCAGGTTGGAGGATGGAGATGTCACTCTGGCCGGACAATTAGTTTCCAAGAAGGAATCATTTCGATATCTTGGATCAATGTTGCAGTATAATGGTGAGATTGATGAAGATGTTAGTTTTAGAATTCGAGCGGGATGGGTGAAATGGCGACAAGCGTCTGAAATTCTCTGTGACAGGAAGGTCCCACAAAAGCTTAAAGGAAAGTTCTACAAAACAGCAATCAGGCCTGCGATGTTGTATGGTGCAGAATATTGGCCTACTAAAAGCCAACACGTCTAAAAGATAAACGTAGCAGAGATGTGTATGCTGCAATGGAGCTGCGGTCATACAAGAAGAGACCAAATTAGAAATGATGATATACGTGATAAACTTGGAGTAGCACCGATTGAGTAAAAGCTAATTCAACATCACTTAAGATGGTTTGGACATCTTCAACGAAGGCCTCCCGAGGCACCTGTGAGTGCTGGAATTATAGGTCGCGTTGATTGCTTAAAGAGAGGTAGAGGTCGTCCAAGGTTAACATGAGAGGAAGTAGTAAAAAGAGATTTGAAAGGTTGGGGTATATCCGAAGAGCTGGTGACGGATCGAAGCGAGTGGAAGTTAGCGATTTACGTACCGGAACCATGAGCATTGAGTTTTAGATTATAGGACTAGAGAACATGAGCCTAAGACGTAGATTTAGTCTTTGACCAATATTACTGTTAGTATCATTATTGTTATTAGTATTATTATTATCATTCCTCTTATATATACATATACATTTTTATTTTATCTTATTTTACTTAGTTATTATTATTAATTGATCTATTTGACTTTATCTTATTATTATTATTATTTATTTATTTTATTTATTTTATTTTTTTTAGGGTTCCATCTCTAGCCGACCCCAACTTGTTTGGGAATAATGGCTTTGTTGTTGTTGTTGTTGTTGGCTTCTATACGGTGGGGGCCTTGTCGTATATCGTTACATGGCATGATTCAACCAGATCTGTATTATTTTTCCGACATACAACTGTTGATGTTCGTAGCCAATAGAAGAAAGGAAGTCAAGTTCGGTTTAGCTTCTTAAGAAGGTTATTATAGTAAATTATGTATTTGACTAGAGTCCTCCATAAAAGCTAAAATTTGATTGAGTCCCTCTAAAATTTTACTCTCCTTCACCGAAATTAGAGTTCCTTTAACAATCACCTTAAAAACCACCCAAGAGATGGACCGTTGGTTGAATTATTAATTTATTGAAGGTTCGAATATATAGTGAATTAGTGATTAGTGACCAAGTGATTGTACGTTTCACTTGAAAAAAATGTAACGAAGAAATGTGTATTTTCGTTATCTACCTCATCATTTAAAAACTAGTACTTAAGTAGAATTAGATCATCGTTCATCTACCAAACAACTTATTAATAAATACTCAAACGAATTTGCTTTGCCGACTAAAATACTACCCCATGTTCCCTACGACTGGTCGATTCAGATATTTTGTAGACTGAAACATCTGATTGCATTGAATGATTCAGGTTGGATGCCAAAAGCGTATGCCCTTAGTGCCGCACTTGATCAAGGACTTTTTTTTTAACCTTTTCCTAAGGACGTGATCATTATTAATTTAAAACTGATTTTGGGGAGAAATAACCAAAAATGGGCGAGAGAAAATTAGTAGAATGCACCAAATGTGTGCTTTTGCTCATATACAATAGTGCTTAGTTGTGCATTAGGCCCCTTGATCAAATTACTATTGTCTATAATAACCTAACAAGATTGCCTAATAAGAGTGTGGTGAGAGCTGAGTAATTAGAAGTAACAAGTTCGAGCAGCGTATAGGGGGGCGTGCAAAAAAATGTATAAATAACTTTGAATATGTGGGTCATAATTTTATTTAATAAAATATTAACAAAGGGAGAAATGTCAATTGAGCTAAGAAAGAGAGACCAATTTTTAAAAATGAGAACATAAAACTATGATAGCTACGGAAGAATTAAATTATTGAGTCCACAACGAAAATATAGTAAAGAGTAATAGAACAACAATTAAGAAATGAATCTTTAATATTCGATAACTAGTTTGATTTAATGTCAAGCATATCAATAATATAAACTATATACATTTAATAAGACGATTAATAAAGCAATTTAGGAGCAAACAAACAGATTTATATATGGTACTCATAAACATATGATAAACTATAAAAAGGTATAATTAGTGGATGCAAGTAAACAATAAATTTTATCACACATAATGGATATAATTGAATATATACACGTGCATATGGGAAAGATCAAAATCCTCGTTTTATAAATCTCTCTTTCATCTCCTCCATCGTTTTGTGCGAATTTTTTTGGATGATAGTGTGATTCTTGTGGATACGTTCTATGCGAAATTTAGAATCGTATCGACATTTCTAACTCCTTCGAAATCGCAAATCCCAACCTCAAATGCAACTTTGAAGGGGTTAAAAGTTTTGAAATGATTCAAACTTTCGCACAGGCTATCTCACTAGTAAATAGAACATATCTACAAAAATCCACATCGATCCTAAACAAAAAAAACAAAACAAAGCAAATGAAAGGGGATACATAAAAAAAGGCGATCTTGATTCCTCCATTTATATACATATAAATATGTGTGTACATATGTAAATATGATAACGCTGAGACAAGAGCACGATCTACGTAAGAAGGGACGTTTGTTTCTAGCAAAAGTATGGTTACATCAAGGATCGTTTTTGAATTCATATTCGTTCATTTCATTCTTGGATGAAATAAAAAACAAAATTCAAGAAGATATACTACATTGTGGATAATGTTTGTTGATGATATTGTGCTAATTGATACATAGAAAGAAAAAAGGAACAAAAATGAGGAACATAGACAAAGTAGTTAAGGCGCAAAAAGGCGCAAGCCTTGGTCGTTTTTAAGCTTTGGGCTTTTTTGCGTGCCTTTTATACAAGTTTGATCTATCATTTTACTAAATCTAAAAGTAAATTTTAAACCATATTTTATAATTCATTCAACCATTTAAATATTTTATAAACTAAATTTTAAACCATATTTATAATTCATTTAACTATATAAATTTTTTGTTTAACTATTTTGTAAACTAAATTTTGAATTTTGCAAAAAAGCACAATGTGTGCTTGAACGTTTTTTGAGTCTAGACGCGCGCCTTGATAACACTAAATATAGATACATGCTTTAGAAACAGAATAATTAAAAGTCAATATGACTAAAAGCATGGTTTTAAATCTCATATATTTCGGGCTATCTCGCCCCAGATATCCTCCCAAATCTCCTTTTCAAACTTAAACAAAACGAGGCAATAAATCTTCTTCATGTCTCTTCGATGCTAATCTCGTCTGAAATATTAAAATTCTCATCCAAATGTGGATCATAATCAAGACCGCACCCGAAATTGTATATATTTCTTCTTCTTTTACGTAATATTTTTTTTCATATAGATTCAAAAAAGGGTACTTTTGGCACAGGTCCTTATTAAGTTTCAAAATTCACGAAAAGTCCTTCACTAAATTTCAGTGTAAAATAGGTCCCTGTTTTTTATTCATGATTATTGCAGAGCGTGATGCAACTTTTCATAAAAGTTGCTGACATTTCCGCAACTTTTCTGTACACTGTGAACATAGTGTATAAAAGTTGCTGAAATATCAGCACTTATTTATAAAAGTTGCTGACAGTTCAGCAATATTTATGTACACTGTAAACACAATTTATGAAAGTTACTGAAATATCAGCACTTATTTATAAAAGTCACTGACATTTCAGCAACATTTATGTACACTATAAACACAGTTTATGAAAGTTACTGAAATATCAGCACTTATTAAAGTCGCTGACATTTCAGCACTTATTTATAAAAGTTGCTGACATTTCAGCAATAATTTTTCTTTGTTTCTAGAAAATAGGGACCGGATTTACAATGAAACTTTGACAGGGAAAGTTGCTGAAATATCAGCACTTATTTATAAAAGTTGCCGACATTTCAGCAATAATTTTTCTTCGTTTTCAAAAACAGGGACCCGCTTTACAATGAAACTTTGACAAGGACCCGCTTTACAATATGAAAGTATGATAGAGATGCCTCCCTAATTTCCACTTCAAAAAAACTACTCCATTCAATTAATATTTATCAACTCCTTATACATATTTTTTTTACTTTACTTCATTTCTTTTTTGTGTTCGAATAAGAAGACATTATTCAATCATTACCAAATAAATTAAACTAATCAAGCTATCATTCTTCTTCAAAACATTAATTCAATTCTTTATTCTATGTCAATCAAGTGTGTTATGTTATAATATTTATTTTTACTTTGAAATTATAGTTAAATTAATCATTAAAACGTTCAGACACATAAGTTACTCCGAGATATTCTAAAGATGTACTTTAAGATTTGAGATGTCAACCTAAAATGTACACTCGAGATGGACTCATCTCGTCGAAGATCTCCTCTGGTACGAGATAGCATGTGTGAAATTTCTGAGACGAAATATAACCAAAATCCAAGATTTAAAACCTTGACTAAAATAGAGTACTTGTCATCCAATATTAGTTAAGTGATTAGGCACAGTTATACAATAAATATACAGTATCAAATGATTAAAAGAATGTATGTTTAAATATCTAAGTTCAATAATACAAAAGGATGGAAAGACAGAAAACGCATATCGAATTAACATGTTGGATAAAATGAATTTAATATCTAGGTTCAATAATCCAAGAAGATGGAGCAATAGAAAAGACATGACAAATCAAAATTAACCTATATTTGATATGGAAACAAACTAGTTTCATTTTATGTGGCGACAAGCAACATACTAAAGAAAATTTCATCGAATGATTATTAAACCAACTATATTATACTGAGAGGAATATTCATCTTCAAAGAGCAAACAAAAAAACATGATAAATTTAGAAAAAATAAGAATGTTAAGTGGATTTGTTGAAATTACGAGGAGATGTGGTCAAAAATGAGAAAGTGAGAAAAAAACTACAAGTGGCACTCACAAATAAGAAAATTAGAGAAATCATACTAAAATGGTATTACCATATACGGAGAAGACAAAGTGATGCACATGTGAGAAAATGAGACAATATTTACTTTCGGTTAAAATAGAGGATACACTAAAGATTTAAAACCATGAAAAATGAAAATTCATTTGGCCGATGCTAACCATTTGGGAGGTAAGGATGACGACGATGTGTTGTTGAATCGGCACGCTTATTCCAAATTTATAGCCAAACTTTGATTCTCCATACGATAAAAAATAACACCAAAAAGTTATGATTTTGACCAAGTATATCGCTAAATTAAACTTTTTAACTCAAACAATTTACTAATAAAATATCGCTATCATTTTACATAGATATTTCCAATTATGTAATTTTATATACATTCATTACTCATATATCATAACATTGAAACACCAAAATTAACTTGGTTTAAACTTAAAAGTCAAATCACATCCAAATACTTATTACCGTTGCATCAAATTAATTAATGCTTCCAAACTCCATACAAAATACGTAGTTACCAAACGAGGTACTAAAAATATAGAAGAGATTCTTCAATCATTCTTTATTTGTAAACACTAAGGGTTCATTCTTAAAAAAATTGCAAAATGATAAAACAGATTTAATAAAGTAGAAAACTACCATTTATCAACTCTTGATTGTAACACTTCATATAATAATTGGAAAACGATTTCATACGATTAGGATTTTGTGGAATTAGTGTTTACAACATACAAAATGATTGAGATCCTTTGTGATCAAGTATATGTAGGTATGGACACTTTTGAACGTGGATAATTATATTAGCATCCGCATTCGAAATCAGTTTTCAAAAGTCGGATATCCGCACCTATGGATACAGACGAATGTCAGGTATTTGTTTTATCCACTGACGATTGATAAATTAAAAAACATATATAGAAACTTTGGTTTAATATGATTTTTTTCAATCCCAATAATTATAAAAGTATGAAAAATAAACAAATATGATGACAATAAATAGTTTTAAGCATTTAATGTACATTAAATCGGTAAAACACCAAATAATAAATACATGTCTTTCATTTCATTGCATTAAAATACACATAATATAAATTATAATCTTGCCAGCTGCTAGACATAATTTTAGAATGCATCCGCATTTGTGTCGGCGTCGATATCTGTTTTATATAGAAAATATATATATATCCTCTTTTCGGATACGGATTCAGACAGATTTTAGATCTTTTGGGTATTCATCGACATACTATATAAAAAAAAGTAAAATGATACGATCGTTCAAAAGAATTGAACATAATTAAAAAAGAGTTGAAATTATATTAAAGAATCATTTGTTATCACAAAATCAATACGATATTTCATCAAAATTATAAAAATCATATCCAAAATTAGTCAAAATCAAACAAAAAAACAATTTGATTCAGCGTAGCTATCAATAAATCAACCATAAGTTCAGAAATCAAAGTATAATTGAAAGCAAGGAAAGAAAAGATGAATACCTTTTAGATCCAATCCCAATTTTGTAGAAATTTGTTTGGAGAGAAGAGCTATAACGCAAATTTAGGGTTTGGAACCGAAATTACAATCATACCCTCCATGGATAATCCACGTGTCGAGCATCCACATTCCTGTTTTTTACGATCGACAGTGGGTAAACAACTATTTCGATCCACAACTCCATTCATCTCATGAAACACCTCGTTACACTTATCGGGCAGCCCCCATATCAACAAAACCCCGATCGAAATTGCGTGATTATGCTTATCCGGCCTGCAGCCAGATCTGCCTCTGCATGTGCATGAACAGCCTCAGACTCCTCTGCTCGTCACTGCGCATGGCGAGCTACTTAAACACCAGGCAGAAGTCCGATAGGAGAGTGGCGTGGCGGGAGGCTGCTGAGCTTATTGATTAGGGTTTGGACGGAGCACCAGTCACTAAAAATGATTTTTAAATTGAAGTTAGATAAGATAATTTAGATTCTGAATTTATAAGCATTTTGAATATCTAAAGATGTTTAATTATTACGTCCGTTTGAATTTGTAAAATAAGTTTAATAATAGATGTGATTATGATTTGATAATATATGGTAGAACTCATATCAAATAACAGTTTAATATTTAAAAAGTTGAAAAAATTCACAGACGGAACAAAAGATTGTGCTTCCAAACCAACTATTAATAAAGGCAAATTCTATTTCAACCCAAGTATTTAGTTAGTAGCCCCGCGAAAATAAAAAATGTCTGTAAACCCAAAAATAACTTAGTAGCCCCCTACCATTTCCAGAACCACCATTCCCATCACGCACAACGTGAAAATTGAATTTTTTTTTTTCCTTCGCTGATTTACAAACTAGGGTTTAGAGCGAAAAATTGAAATTTTTCTTAGTAAACTTTGTAAATCCAAAAAATAACTTAGTGGTAAAAAATTGAATTTTTTCTTCTCTGATTTAGAAATCCAATTCATATTTTCTTCAGAACTACAACTAAAAAAGTCTGTAAAATAACTTAGTAGTGAAAAATTGAATTTTTTCTTCACTGGTTTAGAAACTAGGGTTTTGAAGAAACGGTGGTTTAGATTGCAAGAAGCCGACGTAAGAAGATAATGGAATTGAGAAGAAAGAAAGCACATAGCTTTCAAAGGGTATTTTAGTCTTTCAAATTTTATTTATTTTAGAGGGGGCTACTAAGTAATCATCTCTGTTGGAATAGAATTTACCATTAATAAAATATGGAGAAAATTAACTAGCGGCGATAGTACATTGAATTTAACGGAAATAAATAGCAGAAAGCGGTTCAGCGCACTATTGTAGTGGTTAGGCGCTGCGTATGTAGATTTGTCGATCAAAGATTCGAATACTGTTGTTGAACAACTGCAATGCATCACTTATAATACTAGCATTATGCTAACACTGTTGTATTTTGTGATGCAATATTTTCAAATCAAAGTAGTAGGCTGTGAAGAAATACTCGGACTTGTTCAAAATACCATTGAATCTATGGTTATGCGTATCATAATAAAAGAAAATATTTTATGCAACAATTTGTTGCCATATAAATGAGGATTTGAGCATGAGGTTCGTAAGATGTGTGTGGAAAAAATGTATTATTTGGGTTTTAAGGATTTAGATTTCTTTCAATTTTAAGCCTTTCTTCTGTATTTTTTTTTATGGAGCTAATAAAGGTTGTTTAAAGCAATTTATTTATCTATTGTTTTTCTTCACTTTTTATCTCTTATAAAATCTAATTGTGTAGAAATCCTTAAAAAATCATAGCAGTTGGTATCAGAGTCTATTACACAATTTTTTTAAAAAGAGTTTAATTATATGGAATATAAGTGTTGAAAAACTTAATTGGTAAATTGATGGTTATAATAGGAGAGAGGTGGAGGATTTTCTATATCTCAATGATCTTCGCCGACCATTTGAGAACAAATGAAAGAAACCTAGTAATTTATTTGAAGCAAAATGAGAGACTTTAGATAAGAAGGCTGTGACGGCTATTTGGTGCTTTTTGGAAAATTCGATGTTTTATATTATTGCTAATGAAATATCCGCTTATGCAATCTGAAAGAAACTGGAAGGAATATATGCAAAGAGCTCTGTAATAAATAAGGCTTTTCTTACGAGAAGATTGGTGAATTCGAAACTTAAGAAATACAAGTTAATTAGAGAGCATCTTAATGATTTTCAAGCAATTGTGAACCAATTAGCGGACGCGAATTACAAGGTGGATGATGAGACACAAGACTTGATGTTGATAAGTTCATTACTGGAGAGTTGGTAAACGTTCGTGGTTGCATTGAACAACTCAAATTTGGATGGAGTTGTTTCAATGGAATCGGTGGTTAGTAGCTTCCTCAACGAGGAGATGCAGATGTTGGTGGAGTTGCTAGCTTGTATGGAAATATAGGATCAAGGTGGAGATTTATTGGATTTTGTGATATAACATTTTCAAATCAAAGTAGATTGTCAAGATACTATGAGTACGTAATTGTTACTCAAATATATTGTTCCATTTATAAATTTTATAGATTTGGAGAGTGTTGTGATTTGTGATACAAAATCACGTTTAGAATGAATAAAAGAGAAACAAGTACTTGGAATTCTCAAAATACCATTGCATATATGGTTATGTATATCATAATAAAAGAGAAGATTTTACTCTTTTAAATTAGACACAACAATTTATTTGTTATCGTATAAATGAGGATTCAAGCACCAAGTAATTTCTTATTGTAGACATGTATGTATAGGGTCCATTAGATGTATGTGAAAAAAAGTGTTTTTTGTTTTGTTTTTGGGATTGAGTTTTCCTCTAAATGTTAAGGCTTTCTTTTGTAATCTTTTTGGTGGAGTTAATAAAGTTTGTTTGGAGGAATTTCTTTGTCTATTGTTTTTCTTCACTTCTTATCTCTTTTAAAATCTAATCTGTATTAATCCTTATTAAAAACCTTAACATGTACTACCCCTAATTAAGTAACAAACCAGAGGAAACTCAAATGAAATAGAAAGTATTTGTAACAACCGCACCTTAATGGACTCGGATTTTTGCTAAATCAAACTAAATCCACCAAAGTACGGATCGTTGGTTTGGTATCCTGCAAATAAATAAACGCATATCAGAGCACCGCCGATATAAACTCACAGCGGAAAAGCAAAGTATAATAAAACATATGGTTATTGACCAAGAGTAACACTTCTAATATTTCATGTTCTTATCAATGTCGAGCATGCATAAAGAAACATGTCATTCCACTGTTCTCACCTTGTATCAGTACTTGTTCCTTTAAGCTATCATATGTGTTGTAATGAGGAGGGGGTCAGAATAATGTTCTGTTGACTGGTAAATTATACAATTTACACATAACACTAGTTTATGCTGATTGTCTTGCGTCACATGTTATGTCTTTTATTTTACATAGTCAAGTCGTCTCCACGTACGCGTACGATGCGTCCTATCTATCTGAAGTAGACCATAACTATATACAAGTGTATATGTATACATACTTACATACACACACACACAAAAACACACACACACAAGTATCATCGTCTCCCTTTGGACTAAGATACCATTCTCACTGGTATCACTAACCTGGCACCCCGCAATGATACATTGCCAATGCAGTATCACGTCATTGTCGTTGTGCATATCAAGGAACTCCCACGGTGCCTAAAAATGGCTTCACAATAATTTATTCGTATTTTATCTCGCTTTGGAGATTTTCTACTTGTCTACTTCCTAATGTGGACTCAACTCCACGGACTATAGAGGACTCAACTCTTCGGACTACCCCATTCGTTTGAAAGACCTCTTTAAAATGGTTAACTAACATTGCCCCTAACAAATGATCTAGCAAATAACTATGGCGACGCATGACCTAACGTGACCTACACTAATAGGAGGTGTAGCCCGTTAGGTGTAACCCATATCTTTCTTATTGACCGCTCAAAACCAATGACGTACTCAACCTATGTATAGCTCCTACTCCCAAATTTGGTACCACACACTGACATATCGTCGAGCCTTTCTCATCGTCCCATTTGGATTGCCTAACACAATCAAGACAATACCCCTACTAAAAAGTTGAAGCAGACCCTACTAAGGCATTCCTTCACCTATACGCAAACGTATATAACTTCACGGATCCTACAGTTGGATATGTCAGACATCGGTATAATGTATACATAACTGCTGGTATCCCCTTGCAGTGGGCAAACTTCTATTGTGTAACATCACTGACATATCATTCCGACACATATTAATAACTATGTCATTCTTATTCACTAAATTATTTCCTGACTTTTAAAACTTCACGCCCGTCATAAACACATACTTGAGGCTATGTATGTATGTGTGTGTGTTTAGATATATTTTCATTCATTCTTGTTTAATTATTGTACATTTACAATTCATTGTTAACAATATTTCTCTGCTTCTTTATGTGTTTAAATTTTAGTTTAAGGTCATTTATCGCTTTATTTTTAAAAGATTTAAATAGCTTTTCTCATCTACTTCTCCTTTCCTCCACTATTTTACTTTCTATTTCTACTCCATTTTTCACATTTTCCTGCCTTGTTTTAAGGAATATCTCTACCCTTTTTATTTTAAGTTATGGCTTGTCTATTTTTTCACTTCTTTTATTTCATTTATGTCTTGTTAATATTGCGCATATTCCTAGATCATTTTTATTATCATATTTAAAATCTTTTAATTGGTCTTTAGGGATTATTGTATTTTAATGTATTGGAATTACATCTCTTTCAAATGGAATGGTTAACACTTTAAATTTCCATATCTTATCCAAAAGAGGAATTTGTGTTACGTTTGAAATCACAAGGAGTTATCTTTTCCATAGTTATTAAAATAGGCAATACAAAATACAGTAACTATCCATATTTTATACATCTCTTTCTTTTTATGTGTATTCTTGTTATTTCAAATGTTACGTTTTTATTTAAAACTTGATAATCTATAGAAATTCAAATTGCAACACGCTATATTCCAATAAATTAAAATACTACTTAAATTCCTACGATGTACCGTGATAACTCAATTTATGTTTTTATTTGCACAAGTCACATAAAATTCAAAAATATGGAATTATCACATATTCTATAAACTTCAGGGACTAAAATCAAAGACTTTTAATATTCAATATTTTCCAGATTTACATACGTGCAATATACAATTCAAGTTATCACTAACAAAAAATTAGGCAGTGTTTATAATTTTATTTCACATATACAAATTTAGCCTACAACTCCAATTTACATTCAGGCATACAAAAATAGGTCTACAATGGTATAAATATAAATTAGATAAAAATATATAATTTTCCACTCATCTTTTAGCCTTTCAAATCTCTAGATTAGTCCCTGTTATTCCAGTTTGACTCCCTTTACTTCATGTTTGGATATACACACCACAAGCATACACGGATTACTTCATATTGAGGAGGTCGAGATTAAGGATTCTGAAGTTGAGAAACTGGGAGATGTCGATGCAGGCCTCAAAAAAGCGCCAATGGTTGAACCGTCGCAAGTCAGATAATCCCAACCACCTATAAAGAGAAAAAAGAGGTTGGCGTACATGCTTTGTAGAAGAAAAACTGCCTCGAATCTAGAGTTTGTTATTACTCCGGTTGAAGAGGAATCATCCTCTCAGCACTTGGAAAGCTCTTTAAAGGGATTTTCTAATCTTCAAATTCCAGATGACATCATGTCGTATGACCTTACAAACATTAACATCGAAGAACTCAACTCTCCCTCTAGAAGTGGCAAAGGCATCCGACCTTCTAATAAAGGAGATAGAATGCCGATGAGCAAAGCTATCGTTACCGGTCTGTTGGTGGGAACACTAGGACACTCACACTAACATGCACTTCACTATACACTCCTTGTTGATTTTTCGTGCGGCAATTACTAAAATGCTCCCATTTGGTCTTTAAAAGTGCAATGTCTCAATCAAGAGCCTTTGATCGCCTCCGAAGTTCTTTTACACACCACCGATCAAGACAAGATTTAGAGTCTACTTGGCGTAGGGAGAAGGATAAAGGACGAGATAAGAATTATCATTCAAAGGAATCTTCTTCTTCTTCCAAGCGCAGATCCCAAACCCAGGCATCTCGATAAGGCGAACAGTTTGACTTTCCTGCTCAAAGCAGAAAGCGGTCTTCCTATCATGGTCCTTATATTACTGCATCTCACGAGCAATATTTCTGCTCTTCAAGCTCCAGACAATCTCGTGAGCACCGATCAGGCAAACATCCACTTGCTACCTCTGATCCGCCTTTACTGGCTACTGCTCCCGACATTTCCACATCAGAGAAGTTGGCCGAGCTCAAGACCACTTTTCCAAAGATTTGCTTTGATGGTCTCAAATTCCTTCCTTCCATTCACATAGTTCAAGGGCATGCCAAGGAAAGTTCTCTCGCATGCTTGAACGATGTATTTATGCAGCACTAATTATTTATACTCTAGGTAGAAAAAGTCTCCAAAGTTTCTATTGAGCGACAACACGAGATTGACCACCTCAAGTTGGAAGCTATACACAACAAAGATATAATCAAGCATCAGTATGCTGAATTGTTATAATTTAAAACCCAACTCGCTAAAGCAGAGAAGAATGCCAAGGAAACGGTAGAGGCAGTAAGCCGTTTGGAAGTTACTCACAAAAAGGAACTCAACGTGGCACTTCACCGTAGCGGGGCAGTCGCTTTAGAATAGGATTCCTTGCATAAGAAGAAAGATGCTCTTGCTCGCCGTGTCAAGGAACTTGAAGAAATTTTAAAGAAGGAAAAGGAAGAAAAAAACGAAGCTCAAGAGGATCCGTAGAAATACTACAAGGAAGTTGTTGAGGCTAGAAGCCTAAAGGCTAAACTCGATGAGCAATTTGTCAGAATCAAAGTTATTAAAGAAGTAGCTTGAGAAGAGGGCTGAAGAGTGATGACCAAACAAGTTAACTCCCAAGTGGAAGTTGCCATGGAGTCTGGTAGGAATGAGATTAAGGACTCATTCGATCCGTTTATTATTGAAACAATGCCAAAGTTCTGATCCATCGCAACTTAAGCTTTCTCGGTGAGGGTTACCTCGAATTGCTCACCGAAGCTTAGGAGCACATTGTCAAGATGAAGAAGAAAGAGATGGGTGAAGCCGAACTCAATGAGGAAGAATTAGTGAGAGAAATTCTTCGTAGGAACGAGCCTTTGGATCTAGCTGCCGCAAAACTTTGATTTTTCAAGGCTTCTACATCTACTGAAGGAGGAGAGAATACTGCTGGGTCTTCAAGGACTGATCCTGAAGGTCCTTCTCCATCCTAAGTAGCTAGAACATTAATTTCTCTTGATACAGAGCAGGATCTTGGCTATAATCTGGACAGGCCCGGCTTTGAATCCAAGATGTTATCTCCCATTTTAGAAGGAGGCATCCTGGTAATGACGGAGGGTCAACCAGATGCTGGTATTTCGCTTTACTCCTTAGCATATGAAAAGTTTTCATTCTTCACGCGCAATGGCTTTGAGTGATCTCCCTTTTTATCATATTTTGTAGGTCTTACTGGCCCCAGTCAAACTCCTAAAAGTGGTACTGTCGTAGAACAATACGATGAAATGGCTAAAGACCCTGCTGTTGTTGATGTTTCGAGACTTAATGCTCAAGTCATCGGTGCCCTTGAAGAAGACAAGGTTGAGGATCCACTCCCGGCTGACGAATCTGATGACGTAATAATTATTGGTGCTTTGGAAGATACTGATATGTCCAACATGAAGGAGTATATCAAAAAGGAGGAACTGTTGAAAAGAAAGGTTAAAATTGAACTCGACAAGGTGGACGTTGATGACCCTCATCTTTTGCCATTGCAAATTATTCCACCTGGTGGGTTGATCCCTAATGAACTTTCTCCTACCTCCTCAAGCTCTCCAGCCAAAGGCGGCAAAGGGTCTCGAAAGAGAAGCATAAGCGGCTCTACCCCCGAGAAATCCAAAAGAGAAAGAAAGTCAAAGAAGTAGTTACTGCTCCAGCTCAATGTGAATAGTTTGCATAACCGTTTCTTTCACTAGTTGTAGTTGTACGGGGTATGAACCCCGATCTTTTGAAATAACTTGTACTGAAATTTCAGCACCTCTTATGTAAATAAAAGCTTTTGTTTTCTGTTATGCTTCGTGTGAATTGTTATTTAAGTAGTTGAACGATTACTTTCCATTCAATGTACTTATCATTCGTTGCTTTTGAATTCTGTTAACAATTCATTATCTCCATCCCAAGGCCTCCAAGTGGTCGTGGTCTCGAATCATATCAAACTCTAGGCTAAGGCCTTAGTGTTACGCTATCAGACTTAGCGGTTTTTTAAACAACTATGCTTCTGCCTCTGGCATTGATTTGGCGAGGCTAGAAGTCAGACGGTCGAATTCCATCCTAAGCGAGCTTATACTCCTCCTATCGGTTTCAGGCCAGAGTTTATAGAATAAAGAACAATCGAAGTCCACTAATATATTCATTCATGATTATATCCACACTCAAGGGATAAGGTTCTATTGATGGGTGGTCGGTTCGCACCCAGTTTATGTTTATACCCTAGTCTGCACTCTGGGGACTCAGAGTTATCTCGTGGGCAGTCGGTCTCCACCCGATTTATGTTTATACTCCAGTACGCACTCTGGGGACTCGAAGTTGTTTCGTGGGCAGTCGGTCTCCACCCAATTTGTGTTTATACTCCAGTACGCACTATGTGGACTTAGAGTTGTTTCGCGAGCAGTCTATCTCCACCTGATTAATGTTTATACTCTCATCCACACTCTTTAGACTTAGAGTTGTTTCACGGACAGCCGGTCTCCACCCGATTTATGTTTATACTTCAGTCCTCACTCTCGGGCTTAGAGTTGTTTTGGAGAGTAGTCAAGTCACACTCTTTTTTGGTTGATTAATTTTCCCTCTAGAATTTAGGATTTTGATTTAGCGAGCGATCGGTTGAACTCGATCGCTTTGATTTTTTTTGTTTCAATCCCATGGTCCGAGTATGAATTATTAAATTAGCATGTTGATTGAGCTTATCTTATTTGATCCCAGTGGGAGTTAGCTTGATTGATCGATTCCAAACTCTGGAAGCCTGTTCGTACACATCGATATCAATCAGTTTCGCTATGTAATTATCATGCAACGCAATAACAAACATAAATATAGAGGAAGCCTGAAACTTTATTCATTAAATGGAAGGGAACAACATAAACTGTCTTATTACATATTCGAAAAATCGAATGCTAAAGCAAATTCTAAAAATAAATACAACTGAAATGTAAAGGAAATAAGCTAAGTGAAATAGCGTCATAAGTGTTCGCTATTCCATGCTCTTAGAAGTGTAATGCCATCGACAATCGCTAGCTTGAAAGTTCCTTCTCCAAGCTTCTATTCAATTACATATGGTCCTTCCCAAACCGGATTCATGTGTGATAGGGTAGGAAAAACCCGTTTTAGGATGAGATTGCCAATTTTGAAGGTTCTCTATGAACTTTACTGTTGTAATACCGGGCAATTTGATGTCGGTGTGCGGCTGCCCTTAGATCGGCTTCCTCGCGCTTCTCGTCTGTAAAATCCAGAGATTCTAAAAGGAGATCTTGATTTCTTTTAGGATCATAATAAGTCACTCGATGAGAAGGGAATTCGAGTTCAATAGGAATAACAACTTTGGAATCGTACGCATGGGTGAATGGAGTATGGCTAGTGGCAGATTTGTGAGTGGTTCTGTATGCCCAAAGTGCCGTAGGGAGTTCATCCACCCACTTGCCTCTAGCCTTCTCCAAATGCTTCTTTAGAATAGACTTGATGATTTTATTTACAGCTTCAACCTGTCCATTTTCCTGAGGGTGAGCGTCTGCTGCAAATCTCTTTTCAATATAGTATCTTAGACAAAATTCTTTAAACTCGGTAATGTCGAATTGAGTCCACTATCCGTTACAATAGTCCGTGGAAGACCGAAGCGACATATGATGTTTTGGACAATGAAGTTGATTACTTTCTTGGCCGTGATTGTAGCTAAAGGTTCCACCTTGGCCTATTTGATGAAGTAATCAACTGCCACCATAGCATACTTTGCGCTACCTTTAGAGATTGATAATGAACCGATCCCCATATGGAAAACGGCCATAGGCTGACTATTTGCATAATTTCTATTGGTCAAGCTCTCAGGACGTTTTCATATATCTGGCATTTATCACATCGCCTTACACAATCAGCAGTGTCTCGATTTACGGTTCGCCAATAATACCCATAACGGAGAATCTTGTTTGCCATAGTTTGCCTCCCAGTGTGATCGCTACATTCTGCTTCATGAACTTCTCTTAAAACATGCTTTATCTCATCATGAGCGATGGAGTAGAGGGATTAAGAAACCTCTTCCATACATGACCCCTTCTTGCATAATATATCGTGAAGCTTTGCGAAGGACCTGTCACTTTTCATTTCTTTTATCAAGCAAGACCCCGTGCAGTAAATAGTCTTTAATTGGAGTCATCCATGATTCCCTTTCAGATTCTGCCTATGGTACTCGATCAATTTGCATCATGTTTATACTTGGCGTATCTAATACTTCGAACGCTAACAAACCCATCTGTCGTGCATCGTCGGTACTAGCAAAGTTTGCTAATGAATCAGCCTCCATGTTTTGATTGCGTGGAATACGTGAAATGTCAAAGTTTTCAAATTCTATCTACAACTTCTGAACTCGGGTAAGATAAGGGGCAAGCCATTGTCCTTTAGCCTGATAGTCTCCTCTAACTTGATACACCACCAATTGTGAATCACAAAAGATTTCAAGAGATTTAACTCTGAGTTCTTTAGCAAGTTTAAGTCCAACAATCAAAGCTTCATACTTAGCCTCGTTGTTTGTTGCTGGGAAATCAAGCTTTAAAACATAAAAAATTGACCGGGTTTCAAGAGTTACAAGCATAATCCCAGCTCCAGAACAATGATCATTAGATGCACCATCGGTATATAATTTCCATCGCACAATAGGGATTTCACTTCCTTTTGGAAGATCACCCTGCACAATAAATTCTGTTATAAAGTCCGCCAAATCCTGTCCTTGGATAGCTTTTCGTGGGAGATAAGTAAAGTCGAATTAGCTGAGCTCAATGTTCCATTTAAGTAACCTCCAAGGCGTCACAGGTCGTTGTAGGACTCGTCATAACGGCTGATCGTGTGAATATTGATTGGATGTGCCTGAAAGTACGAAAAAACTTCCGTGATGCAGTTAGAAAACAGTATGCCAATTTCTCTATTTTCAGATAATTCTTTTCTACTTGTGTCAATCGTTTACTGACATAATACACCGGCCTCTAGATCCGATTCTCCTCACAAACCAAGGTGGCACTTATAGCGTGTGCTGATACAGCCAAATAGATGAACAACTCCTCATGATCTACTGGATTTGACAAGATAGGGGGTCTCTCCAAATGATTCACCAGAGCTTGGAATTCGTCTTTACAATCCTACGCCCATTCGAAGTTTCTTTTTCCCTTCCTAATCAAATCAAAGGAAGAAATGCATTTGTCGGTATCTCTGGAGATAAATCAACTTAAAGGGGAAACCTTCCATTCAGACTCTGCACTTGTTTAATGGTTCTTGGCGTCTGGATATCACAAATTGCCCGAATCTTCTCTGAATTTGCTTCTATTCCACGAGCATTGACAACAAAGCCCAAGAACTTCCTTGATGTAACACCAAATGAACACTTCAAAGGATTGATTTTCATCTTGTAGTATCGAAGAATGCCAAACATTTCTGCCAAGTCTTTGATGTGGTCGCTTGATCGTCGTGACTTCGCGAGCATACCATACACATACACTTCCATTGTCTTTCTAATCTAGTCTTTCAACATCTTATTAACTAAGCGTTGATAGGTTGCTCCAGCATTCTTCAATCCAAACGGCGTTACTACATAACAATACAACCCAACATCTGTAACAAAACTGATGTGCTCATGATCGGGGATATGCATCGGGATTTGGTTATATCTCGAATATGCATCCATAAACAATAATAATTCATGTCCTGCAGTCGAATCAACTAGTTGGTCGATCCTTAGAAGGGGAAGACTATCTTTTGGACATGCTTTGTTCAGATCTGACTAATCAATGCACATTCTCCATTTTCCATTCGCCTTCTTCACAAGTATGGATTAGATGCCCATTCAGGATAGAGGGCGTCGCAGATAAACCCATTGACTTTTAATTTATCCACCTTCTCTTTAAGAGCAGCAGATCTCTCCGGATCCATGCCTTGTCTTTTTTGCTTCATCGGAACATACTTCGGACCAATATTCAATGCATGGTTCACAATGGTAGGCGAGAGTCCACACAACTCAGAGTGCATCGAAGCGAATACATCTAGATTTGCGCGGAGAAAACCAGCAAGTTCTTTCATCATCAAGAGGCTAAGCTGTGACCTAATCTTCAAGACTCGTGATGAGTCTTCATGGATGACCGTGATATCAATCGTCAGCTCAACCGGTGTAGCCTTGGTCTCATTGGGCTTCTTTTCATCATCTCTCAGATATGTATCTCTACAGAACCGACAGTGGTGCCTGAGCCAAGACTCAAGCACTAGTTTTCGGTGTTTTGGATGCAGACATCTTTGTCCACACCCTTTCCTTTCTCCTCACGCTGGGTTCCCTCAGCTCAGCTACATAACAGGCATGTCTAGTCGCCTGATCACCATGAACAACTCCTGCACCATTATCCATCGGAAACTTTAGAGTCAAACACCATGGGGCAAGGGCTGCCCATAATTCAGCTAGGGCTGGTCAGCCCAGAAAATTATTGTACGGAGAGTCAACATCCAAAATAATAAACGGTAAGGTTGCACTCCCCTTCATTCAGCTTCTCCCAATTCAACAGGTATTATCCTACAGCCTCGGTCTCCACGCCATTAAAACCGTGAATATGAGCTTTAGATGGTTTTGAGTCTTTAGCTTCCACTCTCATCTGAGCATATGCCTTTTTGAAGATTATATGCACCGAACTTCCATAATCAATCAAAATCCTTCTCACCAACGTAGGACCTGTTAGTCCTTGAGATGATGGTTTTGATGACAACAACCTTAGAATAAGATTATAAAATATAAATACTAACATTATAGTTTAGATATATATGTATATGCAGGATTTAACCATGCATGTATCAAGAATAATGACTGTACAGTATAGACATTCAAGATATCAAGATTGAAGACTCATGATTATCAAGATTATCAAGAGTTCAAGATTTCAATAATAAGTAATTTGATTCCCAATTTTGTTAAAACTCCTAGAAAAGCACTGGCATCTTAAAATCCAATTTATTCGTGAAATGGAATCCAATTCGAGCCTATTAAAGGGATGGAAAATCTAGTGGAACATTGTTTTATATCCACTAATTTTTATTCAAATGTCTTTACAAAATTGTATCTTGTTTTCAAAATGATTTCAAAATCTTCCTTTTAAAAAAATCAAAAACATCTATCCTGGTTTTAAATATTTTTAGCCTCAAAATAATCTTTATTTTTAAAATCAAATTATCCTTGGTTTTAAACTATCTTTTAATAATAATAATATATTTAAATTTTAATATTTATAATTAGATTTAAATATAAAATTATAGTAAAATTATATATATATATATGTCAAAATATTATTCTTTATATTTATTTATGTATTTTAACTATAGTTAAGTATATTTATAAAGTTTAAAAATAGCCTTAATACAAGATAGAAGTTATTTTCAAAGAAAAACAAATTACCAAAATTTCCTTAGGCTTGTCAACAACTCCTAGGACCCCTTGTCGACAAGGTAACAGTTTATTTCAAAATTTTGAGTTTCAAAAGAAGTGTCTATTCGTCATATCCTTTCACGAATGGACGTGGCTGCTGTTCTACTATAAATATGGGAAGTTTTAAATGAATTTTCATTCATATTTTCTCTGATTTCACTGCTCTTCTTCTTCCACATTTCTTTATATATATATTTACCATTACTCTACCAAAATCAACATTGAATCTAACTACATCATCTCTGCTTTGATTCTCTATCACTATCTCAACAGGATATCAGTGTTATTCAGAGTTATAGGCTTCTTTGTAATAAAAAAACGAGAAAAGGTGTGATTGTAGCCTGTGAAATCAATCAAGCGAGAAAAGGTATGTTTGTAGCCTGTGAAATCAATTGGTGAACTTGTTGCCCATAAAATCAAGTATCTCTACCCAGAGGATTGTGAATCTGGAGTGGTGTACCTCGTGGCCTTGAAATTGAGGGTGTAATTGTACAATTGCTTTTGAAAGGAAATCCGTACTTGCGTGCGGGACTGGATGTAGGGTAACTCCAAACCAGTATAAAATCCGGTGTGTTCTTTCCTTAATTGCTTTTACTTTATTTCTGCATCTGTGTTTGATTCTATGATCATATTGTGTTTAAATATTGCATACATTTGTGATCAAATTAACATAAACTCAAAGAGATTTAGTAATTCCTTAAAACACTATTCACCCTCCCACTAGTGTTAATTCTAGCCTTAAGATCCGTAATCCGCATTTCTTACATTTGGTATCGGAGCTAGGTTTTCATATTTTCGTAATCTGAATTTTGAAAAAATTTCAAAATGGCTACCAACACTGGTACTGTTAACACTACCAACACTGGTTCTATTATCCCTGTCACTAGTTCATTTGTAGAAGGTCGGTCTACTGTCAGACCACCACTCTTTAATGGCAGTAACTATGCACGTTGGGCATGTAGGATGAAAATATATTTACAATCTATAGGACTAGACACTTGGAATGTCACACAGACTGAATATTCTGAACCCACAACTGATTTTGCACAGTGGACTGCTGAGCAAAAGACTGTTGCACAAAATAACTCTAAAGCTATGAATATTTTGTTTTGTTCACTTTATAGAAATGAATTTAATAGAGTGTCAATTTGTAAGTCTGCAAATGAAATCTGGAAAAATTTGCAAGTTACTCACGAAGGAACAAGCAAAGTTAAACAGACCAAAATTTCCATGCTCACAAATCAGTTTCAATTATTTAAAATGAATTCTAATGAGTCTATTTTCGGTATGTATAGTAGATTTCAGAACATTGTGCATTCTTTAATATCCTTGGGAAAGGAATTTTTGGAAGAAGATCAAGTCAGAAAAATCTTAAATTCTCTTACTCCAGAATGGGATCAAAAGACACTTGCGATCGAAGTGGCAAATGACATCAGTACCTTAAAGATAGAAGAATTAATTGGAAATCTAATATCGTTTGAAGTCCAAATGATTGAGAGAAGAGAAAGCAAAGCATCGGAAAAGAAATCAATGGCGTTCAATGCATTGACCGATGGATCAGACTCAAATAGCGATAATGATGAAGAGATGGCCCTTATGACCAACAATTTTCGAAAATTACTGAAATACAGAAAGATGAATAATCTTAAGAGAAACAACTATAAGAACTTTGAAAATCAGAATGTAGCGCTAAACAATATCAAATGTTTCAGCCGTGACGAACCGGGCCATATCAAAAAAAACTGTCCGCATCCAGATAGGCAAAATCTTCCTATAATCAATGATTCCATAAAGAAACGAAAACGTGCATTTACTGCTACTCTAGATGACTCAGACTCATCCTCAAGCGACGATGATCAAAAGATAGATAATTCAAATATGTGTTTCACGGCAGTTCACGACTCCGACGAATTCAAAGAAACGGATTTAGAAAAAGGTATACATTTACAATACAATTGGTTGAAATTACATGCTTAGAATTGGATGCTTGATTGGTTGATTTTGAATTGGTGTGTTGTTTAAATTTTAATTTTTTTTTACTATTATTTTATTTATTTTTATTTTTTAATAGTAACATAATATTTTATGGAATATATTATAATTCTAGTAATATTCCATATATATATATATAGACATTACAATATATATATATATATATATATATATTAGATTACTTAAGAAAAATAATCATGGAAATTCAAAGATACCTGTCGACAAGGTCTCCACCATGATGTCGACAAGGGTACAGAAATTTGAAATTCAAATGTTGGATTTCCCTCCATCTTTTCACTTCATTCAATTCTCTGAAAAGTCAACTTTTGACTAGAGAACATGTCCTTTGAAAATTTATTTATTCACTATCTCTTATCACAACTTTTCACTCTCATTTTCAAATTCAAACTCTTATCTCAAAATTTCAAGCTCTATACTCTCTACTTTAATGGCTTCTTCAAACAACCCTTCCACAATGAGAATTTTCAAAAAGATAAAAGAGCAACTCTACAATGATCCGGAGGTTATAAAAGCATATATCAACTATGCTAACTATGGAAAAGTCCATCCTGGGAAGTTTGCTTTATTTTAAGATTTCTCTACTTATGAAATCAATTCTCTTTTTGCAAATAATCAAGTTCTTAGCCTTGTTGATGCTTCTCAAAATGATTTTGTTTGTTATCCAATTCTTGTTAAAATTTTCTATGCAAATCTCAACCGTGGATTTTATAACGGAAATGATGATGAAATTTGGAGTAATGTCAAAGGCACTAGAATCGTTTTAAATTGTGATATTTTGGGTACCATTCTCAATTGCAAGAGCACTGGAATGGATCTTTCTAGTTTTAATATCGATGAAAATGACCGTGGGACATTTCATCACATTTTCGAAGGAAATGATAACTTTGAATTCAAAAATCGAAACTTTCGACCAAAAGCTAGAATTGTTAAGCTTCTTTTACAACATACTTTGACCCCAAGATCGGGGAGTTTTAACAATCCAACTTCAAAAGTTTGCAAAGCACTTTTTGCTATTTATGGAAATTATGATATTAATTGGGCGCAAGTTATTTTGGATGAATTTCGTCCTAAAAATCTTGAAATGGGTGAAAACACTTTGTATCATGAAATCTATCTCACTCGGATTTTTAACTATTTTGGAGTAGATTTCAAAGGAGAAGAATTTGTTTCAAGAAAAGTTTTTAATCACTCAAACATCTCTCTTATGAAAATTCCATTTGTTTTTCAACCTTATGAGACTCTTGTCGAAAAGGAAGAGCGCTTGGCTCATGAGGAGATGGAAGAGGAGGAAGAAGAAGAAGAAGAGGATGAAATGGAAATAGAAGAAGAAGAAGAAGGTGAAACTTCTTTGAAAAGCATTGACTATCCTCCTAATCCAACCAACAAAACCTTACTCAAAAATCAAAAGACCATTGTCGAGAATCAACGGATTCTTAAATGGTCTGTTAGTAAGAAATTGGATAAAATGTCATCCAAGATGAACAAGTTTTTCTCCAAAGTCAGCAAGAAGCTTGGATTATCTTCATCTTCGTCATCCTCTAACTAGTTCTACCTTTTAATGTCTTGTTGTATTAGTTTTAGTTTGTTTTGAGTTGAATGTTCGTATAGTTCTTAATGTTTAATCATTGTATCGTTCTATTATGAAATGAAATTGGATTACTTTTCTATTATCTAGCTTATCCTATCTCCGAAATAAATGTTAGTATATTATATAAATATATATACACATAATTATTCACAAAATCAAAATAAGTCATCAAAATTGACTAACCCCTATCGACAACCCCCCTTGACCATGTCGACATGTACTGGTCAGAAATGACTTTTCATTTTAAATTTGAATAACTACCTTATGTCTATTCATTTCAAACGAATTTATATGCTACGTATTTCTTTCAGAATTCATCACTCAGAATTATTTCTTATCTGCTTTATCTCTAATTCTTCTCACAAACTCAAATATGGACAGTCCAATTCATAATTTAACCGAGAATTTTGAATAACCCTTAATTATTTCAAGAATATTCTTTCTTTTATTCTTCATAACCAGCGACACTTGGATTTGAGTCAAATGCAGATGATCAAGGAGCAAGAAAAGCATTTCGATGCGGTACGATGAATGATTTTCACCCTGCACAAAGATGATAATGAAGCACATCCTCCAGTCTCTTTCATTAATGATAATGAAAATTGGGATGCCATTAAAGCAAATCCTATATTTGGAGAAGAAGGATGGGTGGAAGTTCCTCGTAATGTTTGATTTTATTTGATTGCTTTGTTTGATTTTAATTGATTGCTTGGATTGATTTGGTTTGGTTTGGTTTGGTATGGATGATATTTGGTGTGGATTGATATTTGGTGTGCAAAACATGTATAAAAGCACATTGATATGATCTTTGATTAGTTATCATGTCTATCGGCATAATTATCTCTTAATCTATCTATCTATTATATACTCCATTGAATATTATATTAGTGCAGGTATTTTAGTACAAGAATAAGGGGGAGTTATATAGTTTGGAGTTAGTTTTTTGTTGATGACAAAGGGGGAGAAATATAAAATAGGATAGTCAGGCATAGATTAAGGGGAAGTTATTAGTTTTAGGGGGGTTATTAGGGTAGAAGTAATATTTTATAAACAAAGATTGTCATCATCAAAAAGGGGGAGATTGTTAGTCCTTGAGATGATGGTTTTGATGACAACAACCTTAGAATAAGATTATAAAATATAAATACTAACATTATAGTTTAGATATATATGTATATGCAGGATTTAACCATGCAGGTATCAAGAATAAAGACAGTGTAGTATAGAGATTCAAGATATCAAGATTGAAGACTCATGAGTATCAAGATTATCAAGAGTTCAAGATTTCAATAATAAGTAATTTAATTAGGAATTTTGTTAAAACTCCTAGAAAAGCACTGGCATCATAAAATCCAATTTATTCGTGGAATGGAATCCACTTCGAGCCTGTTAAAGGGATGGAACCCTAAGTAGGATGGAACCTATGAAAAATCTAGTGGAACATTGTTTTGTATCCACTAACTTTTATTCAAATGTTTTTTACAAAATTATATCTCGTTTTCAAAATGATTTCAAAATCTTCCTTTTAAAAGAATCAAAAACATCTACCCTGTTTTTAAATATTTTTAGCCTTAAAATAAATTTTATTTTCAAAATCAAATTACCCTTGGTTTTAAACTATCTTTTAATAATAATAATAATATATTTAACTTTTAATATTTATACTTAGATTTAAATATAAAATTATAGTAAAACTTTTTATATATATATATCAAAATATTATTCTCTATATTTATTTATGTATTTTAACTATAGTTAAGTATATTTATAAAGTTTAAAAATAGTCTTAATACAAGATCGAAGTTATTTTCAAAGAAAAACAAATTACCAAAATTTCCTTAGGCTTGTCGACAACCCCTAGGATCCCTTGTCAACAAGGTGGCAATTGATTTCAAAAATTTGAATTTCAAAAGAAGTGTCTATTCGTCATATCCTTTCACGAATGGACATGACTGTTGTTCTACTATAAACATGGGCAGTTTTAAACGAATTTTCATTCATATTTTCTCTGATTTCACTGCTCTTCTTCTTCCACATTTCTTTATATATATTTTTACCATTACTCTACCAAAATCAACATTGAATCTAACTACATCATCTCTGCTTTGATTCTCTATTACTATCTCAACAAGATCTCAGTGCTATTCGGAGTTATAGGCTTCCTTGTAATAAAAAACGAGAAAAGATGTGATTGTAGCCTGTGAAATCAATCAAGCGAGAAAAAGTATGATTGTAGCCTGTGAAATCAATTGGGTGAACTTTTTGCCCGTAAAATCAAGTATCTCTACCCAGAGGATTGTGAATCTAGAGTGGTGTACCTTGTGGCCTTGAAATTGAGGGTGTAATTGTACAATTGCTTTTGAAAGGAAATCCGTACTTATGTGCGGGACTGGATGTAGGGTAACTCCGAACCAGTCTTTATTGCTTTTACTTTATTTCTGCATCTGTGTTTGATTCTATGATCATATCTGTGTTTGAATATTGCATACATTTGTGTTCAAATTAACATAAACTCAAAAAGATTTAGTAATTCCTTAAAACACTATTCACCATCCCTCTAGTGTTAATTCTAGCCTTAAGATCCGCAATTCTCATTTCTCACAGGACCAATCATAGTCGAAATGACCATTGGGTCAATTGTTGGAGCCTCTACCTTGTCTGCATCCTTGTTTCTAAACACAATATCATCCATCATGGTGGCTGCTGTTTTTTCAGAGTTCCATCTTCCGTATTCGAACATCATTCAAAATCTACATGCCTTATTTCTCTAGCATATTGCTCCATCTCTTATCAACTCATGTCTGTAGGGTACAGTCCTCTAACTATGGTATTTATCACCAGTGTTCCACCGGTCCATGCAGGCTCCTTAGCCCTATGCAGAGCTTGTCCTCAATTGGGGTCAAATGTCCCCTGTCCACCATCCCGTGGAGTTTTCACAAATCGTTACAGCTTCTATTCTCGAATTAATTTTTCTATAACATCCTGTAGATGTCTACATTCACTTGCATTGTACCAATAGCATTCATGAAACCGACAATATTTTCCGATTTGCTTATGTCTCTCTGACGTCTCTTTTGGAGGTGGCTTCTTGTATTGCATGGTATTGCAAGTTGATAGATAAATGTTCTCCAGGGACGTGTTTAATGGTGTGTAATTGGCATACATTAGAATCCTATGCTTCAATCTCCCAAAATCCCTCTTCCGCTCTCGATGCCTATCTCCATCTTTCTTTTGTTAATTCGGCTTATTCTGAAAATTCACATGAACTTTCCCAGAAAGGTCATCAGAGTGTTTTATTGCAATATTACTTTATACTGCTTCTCCATTCGGTCCTGCAATGTTCTTTTTCTCGGAGGACCAGGCTTCCTCCTTACTCAGAAACTGAGCTACCTTTGAATAGAAGCGCTCCAACGTGGTAGATGGTTTTCCAGCCAGCCAATCACCAAACTCGGATTTCGGATCAATCCCTCTCGTTACGGCCATAAGTATAGCATGATAATTTAGGTTACTAACCTCCATGGAGAAGGTATGAAATCTCTCCAAGTAATCTTTCAATGATTCCCCTAGGGCCTAGATCACAATAGAAAGGGACATCACGTCTTTAGGACGAGTCGTATGCATTCCGAATTGCTCTACAAACTTGGCTGCCAACTCATCGAATCTCGAAATTGACCACGGAGGTAGTCTCATGAACCACATCGTTGCTATACCAGAAAGGGTTATGGAAAGCATCTGCACTTGGTTGCATCGTTAACTCTCGTAGAATCCATCAGCCATTTATATCTCATGATATGTTGCTTGGGATCAATTTTTCCATCATAGGCAGGAATTGATGGCATGTTAACCTTCTCAGGTATTCCACATGTAGAACATTGTCAGTGAGTGGGGTATGGCTTCTCAAGATTCTCCGGTCATCATTAGTCATGTCGTGGTTCTCTCTCACCAACTGTCCGATCATTGCTGATAAGTCCAGCATCTGGTGGGTGGTGCCAAGTGGTGGTCGCACTCCACCCACGTGAATGGTCTGGTCAATGTCTACGGACCATTCACGCTTTCTCAGTTCAGCATCCCCTTGATGCGCACCTTGAACATTTATCTTGTTGTCATTCTGGTGGGGTACCTGGTCAACATTCGATTGAACCCCATCATCCAAGCTTCTGGGAAGAACTTTAGTGTGATTTCCCATGTGTAGTGGGAGAATCCCTTCTCTAGAGGAGGAATCGGTGTCGATCCCTAGGGATCGACACCAGTAGGTCTTGGCAGACCATATTGGTCTGCTAAACAGCGCTACTATGTTTCTGCCTGATCTCCTTCAAGCCTGCGATGCCTAAGCCTATGGTATTCATCTGATGAGCTTGAACATTCTGATGCCGAGTAAGGATTGGGATCTCTTTTGGCCTTTCCATGCTGTTGTTGAGTAATCTGGTTCATCGGGCTAATATTGGTCTAAATCTGCTCATTTAGTTATCGATAGATTTCCATCAACTCTCTCATTAGATTATGAAATTCAGCCCACGTTGTAGAATCAGAGGGTTTCTGAACTTCAACTGGATCAGCATTCAAATTTGTAGGTTGTTGCTTGGGCCTCCTTGTTGAATGTTAGCAGTCTCATTTCAATCAACATTCTGAGAAGTAGATCTAGTATGTCTCACCATTATCAATCTCCTTGTTTAGATTTTAGCAAATCTAAGTAGTGTAAGTAACTTTATGAAGATAGCTATGGATCTCCTTCGAGGTATTTTCCCAATTCAGTAACAACAAAGAGGATCCTAATAGGCTGAGAATCAGTTTCTCAGTGAAAGCACCAAAATGTTTGCAACCAAATTGGTCACAAACACCCAAGAGTAGATTTATGTAGAGAAGTAAATGAAGAAAGTAAAATTAAAGCAGAGGAATAAGATAAACTAATAAGAAAATCAAAGCAATAACCAAGAACAAAAGAATTTATAGTGGTTCGGCATTGTATGCCTGTGTCCAATTTGAAAAATATCTTTATTGATTCACTAATAGTTTGATTATAGCAGCAAACAACAAGAAATTAGGAGAAAACTTGATTACAATAAAGACTGATGTAACTAGCAACGTAAAGATCCTCAAAATGAACCCATAGGCCAGTATTTTTAGGTGAAGGTGAACGCTAATCTCTTTGAAACTTCGGCTATAGGACCTTCTTATCCATATGGGCCAACCATAGGGGTCGCTAGGCCGAAATTCCAATAAAGAGGGATCAGTACTGATCCCTTCATTGGTCGATTCTTGGGCAGTGATCCATAAGGTGGTTTCTTCATGCTTAGATATGTTGGCTCTTCAAATATCAAGTCATTTGAACTAGTGGAGCTCATTCTTTTGATTGATCTTTGACTCAACTTCCCTTGTAAGCTATTTTCTACCGAACCCTTCTAGTAGCTATGTGCCGATCCCTCATAGTAGATTCTAGCAAGCCGATCCATTTTGCCTCGACCATGCCGATCCATACACTTCCATCTATGTCGATCCATACTTTGCTTCGACCATGCCGATCCTTATATTTCCATCTATGTCGATCCCTCCTTTGCTTTGACCATGCCGATCTATATATTTCCATCTATGCTGATCCATGGGGTTCCAGCAAGTCATGCCGATCCCTGGGGTTCCACCAAGTCATGTCGATCCCTTACTTGTCCAAGCTAAAATCCATATTTCAAGCATCCTACATTGTTTATCTACCAGTTCCATCCAACACTGGTTCCTTACTACCATCTGTACTTTACTTCTGGGTCCTTCAACCATTGCTCCATGGTCACCGTTCTTGATAATAGTTGAATCTATCTTGCACAATCGGTTCAATATAGCTGGGTCAGGATACCGGATAATAGATATGTATTTATAGAGGTTCAAATCAATATCAGTCGTTCGATTGAAGTATATTAAATCTAGGCTGTTTGGATGCATATTACTCTCGAATTTACAATAGAACCAATCAACCATCCTATGCCTATGCTCGATCGCTATTGGTCGACCAACAGGTATTTTGGTTCGACCATACGTGTGTTTTTGGCGGTGATTAATTACCGTCGTTGATTTGTTTTATTTAATTCCCTTTAAAACCATTTGACATAATTTCCTTCCATTAACATTTTTCTTAACATTTATAACTTTAACTGACGGTAATTAATGTTAGTTAATTATTTTTATTTCCTCAATTACATATATAATTATTTCTAATTTGAAAACTTCAAACATTAATGACTTTTCTGCTTGAAATTCAATCGGTACACTTTGTATATGAAAATTGATCAGAAAATTGCTACGAACCCAACTATGTTAGTTTCGTAGGCAAATTTTAACGTTTGTAAAAAGCTTATTTTTTGACATTATTATTTATTAAAATTTTTATTTTTCATTCATTGTTGTAAAATTATATGGTGATACAGGGTAGATTGCCTTTTTTGAAATAAAAAGTTAAACAAATTGTTTACATTGCGTTTTTGAATACATCATGAAAACTCCTGTAATAAGTTCTCTAATCCAATCTAAATTTGTTATTTATTTGGAAATATGGGCTAAATTTATATTTTGAAATGATATTTATTTTCAGCTCCCCTTGAGCACCAAAGCTTCAATATTTGAACAAATGTCAACACTAAATTTTGTGCATTCTTAAAATATGTAGGATTATGGGTTTAAGTATACAAGGTTTTAAAGCATAGTTGTAAAAATCGCTAGACGAATGCTAGGCGGTAAGTATGGATTTGGGATTAATCGTTTAGGTGGGGATTAATCGAGGATTAATCGAAGTTAGGCGTTTTTGATCATTCATGTATTTTAGATTAAATTTTAGTGATTTATTTAGCGTCGATTGGTATAAATTGAAAATTTGGAATTTTGGATGTGCTTTATAGTAGCCAAAAAGGAAAGATCATCTAAAACTAGCACATTGATGCATGTACATGGCACTAAACCATAAATAATGCCTAATTAGTGTCTAAATACATGTTTAGATTCATAATTGAGGTAATAGACCCAGTCTAGGTGGGCTTAGAAAAATTGATAGTTAGTAAGCCTCGCCCAGCGTCCAGACAGGGCCTAATAGGAGGCCTAGAAAGAATTTTACAATAGTAATTTAAAGTGTTCAAGTCTATAATTTTTTATTGGATACCTTCCAAATGCACAATCTTATTTTCTAATCAATAAATTTCGAATGATGTCACATATTGTAACTAGTTTGTTTTTTCCAAGCTCATTTATGGAATATGTACCTTTTTACTTACTATTGGAGATAAAATTGAATTTAGTTTTTGTTAAAGTGGTGATTATTCATTTTTTCATTTATTCTCTAAGTTTTGATAGGACTTTCTTTCATTAAATCTATATATTATATAAAAAGTTCAATCTTGGACCATTTATATTTTTCTCTTGTGTTTTTGTTGATAAAGTCATAATTTTCTAACATAACAATTGACACAAAAAATGGCACAATACCCAAAATCTTATAGCAGAAGAATATACAGAATAATAAGAACAATAAGGCTTTTAAAATGGTTGGGCAATCTCTGGCCTACGTCCATTATATTTTTTATTGATTATAAATTTTAGAGTCACTGGTACATGGTTTTGCTAATCTAAAGGCCTAGAACAACAAATAGTAGTTTTCTTAGTGACTATAATGGAGGAGAGATAGAAAATGAAGAAGACAATGAGCTAAAAAGGTCATTTTCCATTTGTTATAGGGTCTGTATTTATAGGAAAACCATCCAATAGAGCCAGAAGTACCCGAGATACCAAGGTCAGATCCAGAATCGAGAATATAGGAGGGAAAGACAGGCCCTACTAAGTTGTAAAATCAACTTGGTACAGACCATAAGTGGTTGATACCGACCCGACTTTTGAAGTGGAAATTGTGTCGTCTTCCGTTTCTTAATCTTCTATCTCCAATCTGTTGTGTTTCGAGCACTTTTCCTTTGAGATTGCATTGTTTTCGAGAGGTTCTAACATCACCTGTACTTATCTACTTCCTCCGAAACTTCCTTACAGTTGTTTACTTATTCCTTAAGAAAAACACTCCAAGACGATCGCACATGCCATCCTTCACGATCCATAGCTTTGGGGGCCCACGGGGGTCAAAAAAGTGTTCAGTGCCGAGTAAAAATGCTCGATGCCAAGTGGCTCCTTTAACTCTGATTGCTCTCTAAATTCTTGAGTTCACTCCTAATGCCCTTTTAAGCATGTTCCCAAGTACGTGAATCATTTCATCTTTATCTTGATGTTAATATTCGAGCGAAAGTCTACTTAGTCAAAAAGATGGATAACACTTGCCCCCCAGAGTATGATTTTGTTGAGAAAATAATGAAAGCTCTGGAACAGACAAGCATCTGCTACTATTGGTGTATGTATATTGGTAATTCAAGAGTTGCTTCAAAGCAATATCTCTATTCGTGGTTATCCGCTTAATTACTTTAAATAGTTGAAATTACATTTTTTTTATTCTAAGGACAAGATCCGTGCTCCTGAGATTGTTCCACGCCTTAGCCAGGTATGCTCTTCCTTTTGCTGCTTTTTCCTTAGTTTTTGGCCTAAAATTACAACTCGGTACCGATGGTTCTTCTCGGTACCGAGTGCTTCTACTTTGCCCCAAGTGCTATAAGTACTCAACATTTATTGAATTTTCTCCTCATTTTTCTATTCATACCTGAAGCCTTCCTGCGCTATTGATCTTCCACTGCCATTACCTTCCACTTGAAGACGTCGCCGTCATTGGAACTCCGCCGTCGACTTCAAAGTGTTGTTTTCGATTATTTCCATCGTCTCCAACAGCTCATCACCGGCTTCTTTGAGATCTAGATCCAATTAAGATATGGTGGGTTGTGTTCGACGATTAGGCCATCACTGTACTGTGGTGGCCGGTCGATAGTAATGGCGAATTGGGAGGCTGTGTTGAGTATTAGGTAGGAGTAATACCAGATTCTCCAAAATTTATGCCCGGGTCAATCTGATATGTGTTTGGGAGAATTGACGAACTTCCAAAACTCGAGTTCTCACATTACAAAATCCTTTGACTTGCTCTAACCAATGCTTTACTAATCAATTGTTGCCATTCTAATGTCAACAACATGGTTTATTTCCCAAAGAATGGTCGTATCGAGCGGTTCCATTGCATTATATTTCCAAATCTTACACTTCCCATGTTCCTGTAAAAGAATTTTTTTTGCTTCGCTCTAGACAGCGATTCCATTATCGGTTATCTGACGATAATAGGTAAGGTCCGATGCATATTTCCATCGTGTGGCACAAGTCGATTTTCTAGCACAAGCGAGCTATCTACACAGGATGGTCCATCAGTCGTATACATGACACAGACTCGCACTCATAGATCATCACTTTCACTTGTCCCGATTAACATTCAGATACCGATTGGTCAACAAACATTGACATCTATTGTATTCTAGGTGCTGATCACATGGGTTTAAATTTGTACTAAAAATCCAAAATAAAGCACATCTAACTATGTTGAACGCCAGGTTTTCCTATCCAGAATGATTCATCACTCATCGAGATTTCCTGCTAGCACTAGGCCATCGACTCCTCCTGAAGTAGGATCCTCCATAGTTCAGGCTTCACCAACCATACATGCAGGACCTAGTTGTTCAATCACCATCGAATTACAAAGGATGATGTTTCTAGGGGAACTATACAAAAACCCACCTCCACCTTTGAACGAATACATTGGCTTAAGTGTTCTAGTTGATCTGCTTGAACAAGTGTCAATAATAGTTGCATCCAAAATGCTCTAAAATATACGTCGGTAGCATGGAATTCTTGAAGAAGATATGCTTCTCCCAACGCCAATCCAACGAGCGCACAACCCTCCGATGGGTTATACAGCATGCAACTGATATATGCGCTTAGGAGGTATCGTGCCACCCAATAATCTATTCCTTTATATGATTCTGCAATAACTCAGGTTTGCTCAATCTTAAGTTCATCCAAATGGGTATGCATTCCTGATCTCCTTATACATGTTGTTCATGAACCGGTTCATACAACCTCCAAACTTTGGAGAGCTAACCCACATCTTGAGTTTGAAACACTGATAGATCACCAATTCTCATGACCATTGAGGATTGATGTAGGTGCAACTGATGTAGGTGCAAAGTTATTGAAGCGCTTCATAGAAAATGCTCATACTTCAAGAACGAGTATATTTTAGTTCGATGCCCATATGACTTCAATGGGCATTGGCTCTCTAGCAGTAAGATTCTTTTCTTATCTATCTCCCATACTTGAATCTCTTCCATCCAAACGTCTAACTTTTGATTTAATTCTCTCACAGACATTCCCACTTGAGATACTAGTAGAGTGCATGCTAATAACTTGAAGACTCTCAAGAGTGTCTTGATCCGATGCCGTTCTACTCCATATCACCTTACAAATGAAAATCTTCGTCATTGCAACCGTCTTCATCCTAATCGCTTTACTGTTCCAAGTGAAAATTCTTTGAGCAACTCCAGGATGCCAACTTGATCTTTCGCCCCCACTCGTGGTTTTGGTGATAATCCCCAAGGGGAAGTGGAATTCCCATATAATATGGCAATGTTAATAAACTCGCTAATAGAGCGACAGAAGAGCTCGCTGCTGGTGAAATTTTGATAGAAAGGGGTAAAGGAACTGGAATGTGCATAATTCCATAAGAAAGTGAAGATAAAGGAAGAAGGTAACAAAAAGAAGAGATGGGAGAGAAAGAAGAAGAAAATGAGGAAGAGTGTTCTGAAGGAGGTGATGGTGACTACAATGTTGGTTTGGAGGGACACGAGTCATTTGGTGAGGCATCTTCTGAAGCCACTGAGCTTCCGACCTTGCCTCACTCAAAGCATGTAATTATTGAGTCTTCTAAGAAAGCCGCAAAGATAAGCACCTCTCCATTAGCTGAGGCAACTCCTTCAATTCATTCTTTTAAGGACATCTTTGGTTCCTTAGGCCATTTCGACATTAAGGTCGACAGTCTTCTTAAATACGGTTTTCCCTACTTTAGTTTCTTGCTTGGCAGTGCCCTTGCTGAAGGTGGCAAGACTTCATCTTTACTTGCTTTTGAACACGGTCTGTAGAGTACTTTGGGGGTCATTGGCACTCCACACTCATTAGGATCATGAACATGTGTCCCTTGCATTCACTTTAGTCCTAAATTTTCAGCACTTATACAATCCTTTTTCCTGTTGCAGGTACCATGGCAAGGGACATGTATAGCAAGCTCCAACATGGCATCGATAAGTGAAAAGGACTCACTCATGATAAATACCTGCCTCGTCCTAGCAACCGTAGAGAGCATGAGACTGAGGGAGAGAGAGAGCTCACCATTAAGAACGAGAGTGAAGAGCAGAGAACAATCATGAGGCTGAAAGAGAAAGAAAGAGGAGGCAAGACGAAACAAAGTAGCCATATGATTAAAGCAAGCGACACTGCGGCTCGGATAATCTCCATGGCTTCTCTTTCAGCATTCCTTTGCCCCGCTCTGAGCCGTAAATTCCTGTATATCAACTACTTCCACTTCTCACTTCTTAACCGCAACCATGCCTTCCCACTCTTATGGAATCTCTGCTCCTCTATCTCATATTCCCGCTCCATCATCCTGAATGTAAGCTACTTTTTCGAATCTCTTCTTGACTGGTGTCATGTTTGATCATGGCATCAAAAATATTCTGAAGGATGAGGCTGATCGAGATATCTAACGAATTTAGATGCTCATTGATTAGGGCTATGAATGGAAAAAAATTTTGCTATCCCCTCTCCAAGGTCAACCACATCAATCACATGAATATCCAATCCTTGGAGTCTAAGAAAAAGACTAATGATAGCCTCATTGAGGAGGTATAAAGGAGACTTGGAAAAGTTAAAGGCGAAAAGAGATGTTGCTTTAGATTCCAAGGACAAAGCCGATGGCTTGATGGAGGAGATGAGGAGAACACACCAATGCCGAAATTGTATTGAAGAACCTGTTGAAAACCACACTTCAAGAGAGTGTTGCTTTCAAGACTTAGCTTATTGAAAGGGACTTGGCCTTCAGAATGAAGGATGAGACTATCTAGGCCAAGGACTATGTTATAAGAGATCAGGCGGTTGAGATCCAAAAGCTTCTGGCAGAGAAAGACAAGCTCGAGGAGAGCTTTCTATTGGCGAAGACCGAGAAGTTAGACATGGAAGTTGAATACTCCATTTCCATGCATGACTTAAAAGCGCTTGTAGAGGAAAAGACCAAGAAGTAATAAGAACTCAACATGACTCCCCAGCACCTCTTTGCCAGTGTTATATAGTACAAAAACCTAAAGTGGATGGGCAGTACATATGACGTCTCCATTGTCGATGCCTGGGAGGAAGTGCTGCGTCATTCGTAGGTAGTTGGTGAAGGCTTCATCGAGGAAGAATTGATGGCTAAGTACCTCGGTGCAGACGATATAATGAAACTTGAGGAGGGAAAGGCCATCCTTGCCGAGGAAGATGCCCCCACCGCCATTGCTGATGTCGAAGCTTCTACTGGCGCGACTGCATTGGGTCAAGCAGAATTCCCAATCCCAAAAATATTAGGAGCTTTCAACATTTATTCCTATAACCAAGGGGATATATTTGTAGCCACCCAGACCATTCCAACATTTGCAGCAACTACTTCTGTTAATCCCTATATTCCTCCCTTCATCAACTAACCAATCCAGCATTCACCCGAAGAAATCTCCCACTTTGCAATCGATTCCGAGCAAAGGTATATCCTTGTTTCATCGATTTTTGAGAAACTCCAATTCTTACCTGCATCCATATCTAACTCTAATCTCTATTATTCTTTTTGTCAACTTGTAGGTCGTCTACATCTTCCTCCTCCACCGACGGCCACTTAAGGCATGGGTGTTGCAACAATCTTCACCACATCGACCTCCGTCTTCATAGGACTTATTACTTCTGTTCCTCCTTCCTTTTTTGGCTTAAGGCCTGGATTTAAGAAGATAGCCACCCTGGAGAACCTGGAGGACATGACTGTGTTGCAGAGGAGGATGTTGTTATCACTAATGCTACAAACCCAACCCGACTGGAGATTGACCTCTCTGAGGTTCACATCACAATCGAACATGGTACTGAAAAGTCTACCATATTTGCGCCAACAAGCCCCTTTACTAAACTTCTTCCAATCAAGCTAAAGTCCCTCAAGACCGAATCCATCGATGCTCCTGCCGAGAAGCTCGATGAGCCCTTATTACGATCGAGGGCGAGACTACCCAGTTCGAAGGTGGCACTCCTAAAGCAGGGAAATTCAAAAGGGTACTGAAGCATAAGAGACCATCCGGTGGTTTTAGTGGCAAGGGTAGTAAGAGAGGGAAGAAAAAGTAGGAGATTCCCAGGGCTTGTGAGCGAGATATGTCTTTTGGTTAAATATTTTGTTTTTCCTTTCGTTGTAAATAACCGTGCTTGTGCCAGAACGGACCACGCCACCTTTATACATAAAAGCTTAAGTAACAAAAGATCATTTTGTTATGTAATCTTTCTTCTATTTTACTATTTCATGCTTTTATATTTTGTACCCGCTTATGTACAGCTGCCTGCACATATAACATGACCGGCTGAACCGCAATTTACCTATATTATATATGTTTATTTCCATGCAATGCTTTTACTTACTGCAACTATATGCATATAAATAAAATTCCTACAATTGCTTTAATTGTATTCCATAAGGTATCCTTGTTTAGAGCCGCCGAAGTGTTTATTTGGCGAAACTGAAATATAGTTTTTAATCACGTCCATGGTTATTCCTATTTGTGTTAGGTCGAGTTTCCTATGACCATCAACGAGTTATGGATAATTGAAGTTTTATGTTAATCCTTATCTGTGAGGAATATCAGTTTTAATATCTAACTCTCGACATCCCCAATCTCGTCGGTAACTGGGCATGTCGGTGTTTCAATCATATAGGGCAAATTTTCCTATTGCCCCCGGTTTGATTATGCTTTTCCAGCCCTGATCCTGGATAGGAGGAATTCAATAGTACCTGTTTTCAATCGCTGATGACTATCCTCGTTTATCCTCGGCCAAACATGTCCCGTTAAGCCGCAAGCACGGTCATAAAGGTTTTGATTCTACACTAGTTCAAACATCTGAAAACCCATGCTTTTGGATGCCTATCTCCAGGAATTAGCTCTTAGTCTCACCTAATTTCAGGTGTTGACTAGGAGTATTCGTCGACCGCCCTCGTCTAACCTTAGCTTAGCATATCCTGCTAGGCTGCAACCGTGGTCGCTAAGATTTCTACCGCGCACCAGTTTCTGTCTTCGAAAACTGGTGCTTTGATTGTCCGATTCCAAGCATCCTTTCTTGACATCGCTTGATTTTGGGCAACAAATGATACCTAAAGGCCAGGATTACATTATCCAATTGACCCCCGTATTCAATCTCCTTGTCCTAGATCAATGGAGTTGGTACCTTGGGGTTGAATTATCCGATTGACCTTTGAAACTGTACCCCCTCGGCCCTAATCTTGGGCCAGAGGGTTATTACCATTTTCGGGTTTTGGAATGATCAGGTCAAATTATCTGATCGACCTTTGTGATTCCCTTCCTCGATCCTGATCTTGGACTGAAGGAAGTAGTATTTTCTTCAAGCATCTAAGCTACAGGGTTGAATTATCCGATCAACTCTTGAAATTATGCTCCCTAGTCCTAATCTTGGATCAAGGGAGCTTGTACCATACCGTACTGCTAATCATGCAGCATAAGAAATTTACTTACAAGAATACAATTACATTAGTTCAAGAAGCCAATTGTAATTATAAGAGAAAATGCAAAAAGCTCCACCTTATTACATTGCCCCTTACCTCCAGAATACCTGGTGGCTTATTTGCAAAAAATAAATTAAATAAAACTAAACAAAGTAGTGTTATAGCGAATCAATATTCCATGCACGTGGAATTGAGATTATGTCGATGGTTGCTAGCTTAAATGTTCCATCTCCAAGCTTTTGCTCGATCGCAAAAGGACCTTCCCAATTTGGTCCAAGGGCCCTTGTACTCAGGGGGCTCATTTTAAAACAGAATCACCTACATCGAAGTGCGGTTACAGACCTTGGTTTTAAAGCGTCGTGCTACTTTTTTTGGTTAGCAGCTTTCTTAACTTCGCTTCTTCCTTTTTCTCATCAACCAAATCAAGGGACTCAAGTAAGAGTTCCTCGTTTACCTTTGGATCGTAAAGCCTTTTATGATGAGAAGGGACTTCAAATTCTACCGAGATCATGCCTCTGATTTGTATGCTAAAGCGAACGGTGTATGTCAAGTTGCAGACTTATGAGTCATCCTATAATCCCATAATGCCAGTGGACCTTCATTGACCCAGTTCCCTTTAGCCTCTATTAACCATTTCCTTAAGGTGTACTTTGTCCATTCGCCTGTGGGTGTGCTACCACTGAAAGTTTCTTCTTGATCTTGTATCGATTGTAAAAACCCTTGAACTGGGTACTTTTGAAGTAAGTTTCATTTTCCGTTATGATCTTCTTAGGTACTCCGAAATTGAAGATGAGTTATTCATCACGAAGTTGATCGCCTTTTTTGTTATGATCATAGCAAGCGATTCCTCTTCATCCCAATTCATTATGTAATCTACCAAAACTATTACATACTTAGCTCCTCCCTTTGCAGTCGGTAATACTTCGATAATATCAATTTCCTATACCGCAAATAGCCATTGGCTAACCATTTGGTTAAGTTATGTAGATAGAGCTCTTGGAATATTTGTAAATCTTTGGAAACGGTCATGTCATTTGGTGCAATCAACTGCGTCTCAATTTACTATTAACCAGAAATATCCATAGCGAAGTATCTTTTTTGCCGATGTCTGACCCCAGTGTGATCACCACATCTACCTTCATGGAATTCCATGAAGATTTTTCTGGCCTCATCCTTGGTTACACACTCGAGCAAAGGGGTAGATAATCCTCTCATGTACATCACTTCTTCTTGCATCATGAGCTATGGTGCTTTTCGAAGGAGTTTCTTTCATTTGTTCCTATCTCTCGAGAGAGTTCCCTTAAGCAAATATTCCTTGATCGGAGCCATCCATGATTCCTCTTCTTCTATAGTCTCCAAATTCCATTCAAAATCCATTTGATCGATACTTGGAGCAGTAAAAACTTCCACAGGAACCGAAACCATCGCCTGCGCTTCTCTAGAACTAGCTAACTTAGCTAACGAGACAGCTTTTGCAGTCTCCTCTTTGGGGATGTGCTTGATCGTATAATGCTTGATATCATCCAACAGTTCTGGCATCTTTACCAGGTAAGGAGCCACTCTTGCATCCTTATCCTGGTATTCTTTCCTTACTTGAAAAACCACTAGCTGGGACTCCCTAAATATATGCAACATCATTATTTCCAGTTCCTTTTCTATCCTTAGTCTTGCTAGCAATGCCCAATACTCAAGCTTTATTGTTAGTTGTGGGAAATTCCAATTTCAATTCATAACAAATTGACCACCCTTCCGAAGTTACAAGCACACTCATGTACCTATACTATGTTCGTTTGAAGCTCCGTCTACAAATAATTTCCAATAGGGAAGTGCAACTATATCATCCTTCTCTTCACCATCTCATGTGGTAAACTCAACGCAAAGTCTGCTAATACTTGCCTGTTTATCGCTCTTCTTGGATGGTAAGTAATATCATACTGACTCGATTCTATGTCCCACTTTGGCAACCTCTCTAAAATCATGGGTTGGTATAACACCCGCTTCAAAGGCTGATCCGCCAGCACTTTAATCGGATGAGCATGAAAGTATGACCGTAGCTTTCTCGATGCAATCAACAAGAAGTACGCAAGTTTTTGCAGACTCGTATAGTTTTTTTAAGCTCATGTAAGCCGCTGGCTGATATAATAAACCGACCTTTGAATCCTTGCCTCCTTACATACTAATATTGCGCTTAGAACATGAGCAATCACTGCCAAATAACTGAACATATCCTCCTCATCTAATGGTTTGGGTAGAGCTGATGTTGTCTCCATATGTCTCAGTAACTCCTCGAAGGTGTTCTGACTGTTCTAATTCCATTCAAAATTCTTCTTACCCTTTTTGAGGGAATCGGAGAATGATAAGCATTTATCTGTCGCCCTTGAGATGAATGGACTAAAAGCAACAACTTTCCCATTTAAGCTCCACAATTGCTTTTTCATGGTCGGGACCCTTACGCTCGTTAAGGTATTAATCTGCCCTAGATTAGCCTCTATACCCCTCGAATTCACAATGAATCCAAGAAATATCCCCGATGCAACTCCAAATGAGCATTTCAACGGATTCAACCTCATTCCACACTTTTGCAATACCTCGAACATTTCAGAAAGGTTATCCATGTGATTCTTTGATACTCATGACTTCATGAGCATTCATCTATGTACACTTCCATCGTTCATTCGACCCGATTTTTGAACATTGAATTCACCAATCTTTGATATATGACTTCAACGTTCTTCAAATCAAACAACATTATTTGATAATGGTACGGTCCCAAACCCGTTATAAAGCTAGTGTGCTCATGATGCAGTATATGCATTAGTATCTAATTATAGCCTAAATAAGCATCCATAGATGAGAGCAACCATGTCCTGGAGTCCCATCTACCAGCTGGTCAATCCTTGGCAAAGAAAAGTTGTCCTTTGGACATGCATTCAGACCCGAATAATCAATACACATCTACCACTTTCCATTTGGCTTCTTGACCAACACGGGGTTTGATATCCACTCTAGGTATAAAGCATCGCAGATAGAGCCATTTACCATCAGCTTATCCATTTCTTCTTTTAACGTAGTAGGTCGCTCTAGACTCAAACTACGTCCCTTCTTCTTTACCAATGGAAACTTTGGATCCATATTTAGCACGTAACACACTACCTTTGGCGATACTCTGCATATATCTGAATGTGTCCACATGAATACATCCAAATTCCTCGAACCAACGTGCTGATATCCAATCTTGAGAGTTTGGGAAGGATTATCCGTATTAATTAGAACTTTAACCGTCAATTCAGTTGGTGCCGTCCGCACTTCCTCTGACATCTTCATAGGATCGGTAGACTTATAGAACCTGCTATGTTTTCGAATTCTTAATGCAAAGAGACTTTCCCCCACATTCTTTCCTTTCAACGTTTTGCTTCCCTTGTCTCCACGACATAACATTCCCTTCCTGTTGTTGGTCTCCTCTTATTGATCCGAACTCGTTTTCTATGGGAAACTTCATCATCAGGCACCAACGAGCAAGACTATTCTAAAATCAACTAGGGTTAGTTGTTACAAAAAGATATTATACACTGAATACTCGTCTACTATAACAAATGTTTAGATCAGCACAACCTCGCGATCTCCATCACCCATCTAAACCGATTAATCAATCATCCTAATCGGTTACTTCGCGTCGCCTATAAATCATTGAGTTTTGGTTTTATAGGCTTTAACATCCATTATGCTAATTTTCATCTGCTCAAATGTTCTCCTGAACAGAATGTTCACGAAACTTCCACTATCCACCAAGACTCGACGTACCATCGTCTGTCAAATAACAACCACTATCACCATAGGATCGAAAGTTGGCGCTTTGACTCTATCAGCATCCCTATTCGAGAAGACTGTATCATTTTCCACCATCCTTTGTTACTTGGTCGAAGCTTCATCTTCTATGGAAAAGCCACTCTCCTTTGGTCATGCTTTAATATACTAGCATACTGTTCCATTTCCTTTTAGCTTTTCTTTGTTTGTTAAGGTCCTCCTATTGTGGTATTTATGACTATTCTTCCATCAGTTTGCCTAGGCTCCTCTCCATTAGGTCCAGCTAATTCTCTTGGGCAGGCGACCCTTGAGGTCTTGCATTTTGACCACCATCCTACGGCTCTCTAACATACTGCTGGATCTTTTCCATGGAAAAGACAGTACTTTTCTAGAGTTCCTTCCTCATTTTGCCTACTGCCAGAGCTCTAATTCCTTTTCTTTTGCTTGTTCAAATTTCCAACATTGACCACCACATTACCGAAGCCTTCTCCTGTCTGTTTAATCGCCACATCACCTTGTCTTACTTCCTTTGACTGTCTACTATTAGTCTATTTGGTTACCTGACTTACTCTCTCCAAATGTAAGAATAGATTAGACTTCCGGTGGGATTCCTCCATAACCATAGTTTCTTTCATCTTCAACCATTTACCGAAGTCCATATCTTGATGTCTGTCTTGGACCAAAGCCATAAACACCAAATCCTTCTTCGGATAGTTAACCTTTGTTACTGCAACATTAATCCGACTCAAGAACCCCTTCAAGACTCCTTAAGTCCTTGAGATAGGCTTGACATGGACATCACATCCTTAGGGTAAGCAATGTCGAGTCAGAACTACCTCATAAACTTCTTTTCCAATTCAACAAAAGTTGATATGGATCTCGGCGCGATTCGAGAGAACCACATTGATGCAACACCTTCCAGAAAAATAGGAAAGCACCTACAATGCATGCATCTATTGCCCTAGCACCATCCATGTGCCATTCATAATTAAACAAATGCAGCTTCAGATCGGTGGTCCTGTTATATGATGGCATCGTCAGCATCACAAACCTCCTGGGATACTCCTCCCTCGTCATGTTTTCTATTAACAGAGTTGTGCTTGGCGTGTAGCCATATTCCTCATTCTTTCTCCACTTATTCTCTTCTAACAACTGCTTAAACATGTATGCTATATATTCCTCACTTGCCTAGAACTCTGAAGGTTGAAAGTCAGGAGCTACGTCGAGTGTTTGACATTGCAAACAGTCTCAGTTTGTCCGTTGATCTCCAGTCTTTGAGAAAACCACTTCTTCGTCTCTTTTATGTCTCTAGATTGGCTCTATAGAAGATGTTTGCACTCCAGCATCATGAACATCAACGTTAAATTCATAATCATCACCATCATGTTGTAAGTCATCCTCGAAATCAGAAAAGTTCATAGCCTCAACTCCTTTTCCCTTTAAAGTGCCTAAATTCTTCTCAACGTCGACCTAATTCTAGTCGGTATCGAGACGAATCCTTTTGGGAGGAACTCCCCGACTTCCTCCAACAACTCTTTCTACCATTTAAATAGCTCTTTTCTTTCGTTTTTGTTCTCCATCTTGCTTATTTCGGCCAAAAATAGACGAATTCTCTACTTCATATATGACATGTGAAACTTCCTCCTGCTTCTTTTGGTGCTTTGTGCCTACTGGGTCAATAGAGCTATACTAACATCCATCTTCTCCATTAGAGCCTTCTGATGTCAGCCATCTTATAATTTAATTCCTACATCATTTTATCAAACTCCACTTTGGTAACCATTTCTTGAGGAGCAGATGGTCCTGGCAACGCCAATTGGTTGCTACCTTCCATGTGATGAGAATTTCCTTCATCTCTAGCCACTGCTCCTAATGATTTTCTAGATATAGATGCCATTGATCATAGTATGCTAATTACTCAAATCCTTAATGAAAATCTTCTAGATCTAACCTTTGGACACTCCAACCCAAAATAGAAAACTAGACATACGCCTGAGAATCTTCTCTCTTGGTGAAAGCACCAAAATGTTGATACCAAAAATGGCATACTAGTCCTAAAATTTTGTAGAAGTATAGAAATCTAGTAGAAAAATATGTAGTGTAGTAAGAAAAACAAGGCTTTTAGAATGGTTCGGCTATCTTTGGCCTACGTTTATTATAGCTTTATGGGTTATAGATTTGAGAGTCGCTAGTACAGGGGTTTTGATAATCTAAAGGCTGAGAGTAGCAAATAGTAGTTTCCTTAGTGACTATAATGGAGGAGAGATATAAGATGAAGAAGATGATGAGCCAAAAAAGCCCCTCTCCATTTGTTACAGGTTCTGTATTTATAGGGGAACCGTCCAGTAGAGCTAAGAGCGCATGAGATACCAAGTCCAAATCAAGATGCAAGAGTGTAAGAGGGAAAGATCGAACCCACTAAGCTATAAAATCAACTCGGTACCAACCAGAAGCTGTTGGTACTGACCTGATTTTTGATGTGGAAACCATTCCTTCTTCCCCTCCTCGATCTTTTATCCCCAAACTATTGTGTTACGAGCACTTTTCCTTTGAGATCGTGTTGTTTCCAAGAGGTTCTAATATCACATGTACTTGTCTTCCTTCCTCCGGAACTTCCTTAGAATTGTTCACTTATTCCTTGAGAAAAGCACTCCAAGACGATGCATATGCCATCATTCCACGATCCATAGCTTTGGAGGCCCACAGGAAACCAAAATGTGTTCGGTGCTGAGTAAAAATGCTTGGTACCAAGTGGTTCCTTTAACTCTGATAGCTCTCCAAACTCCTGAGTTCGCTCCTAATGCCCTTCGAAGCATGTTTCCAAGTCCGTGAATCATTTCGTCTTCATCTAGATGTTCATATTTAAGTGAAAATCTAATTGTCAAAAACCGAATAACAACAACTATTTATTTCACATCGTTTCACTTATAATACTCACATTTCCATATACCATCCTTCATACATTAATTATGCATGCGCATTCTATGAATTGTTAACTCTTCTCTACACTTTCAATACAAAAGGAAACTTAATTCCTCAGCATTTTTCGATGTTCATTTCCCTATAAGTTTCTTCTTCTTTTCCAATTCATAAATATATCATAGCTGAAAAAAAAGATTCATAATCTGAATCAAACTACGAATTCATTCCAAGAAATCTTTTAATTCAACTAGGATTTCTTTCAGTTTCTCAATTGTTCTTTACATTTATATTCATCTTAAATTTTTAATGATTTTATTCATATACTGAAATGCTTATGATTTTACATGTTGTCTGTAGCTTTAGAGTGTTTATGGAAAAACTATCTAAAAGAGCACTTAAGACATGATTGTTTATTGCATCATTCGAGAAAAATTTAAAGGTTGGATCTTAATTTTATCATGTGTCTTTATTTTTGATTCAAGATTGAATTTGTTGATTTTGATATATATTTATGATTTCAAATCATTGCTTTGTAGGAGCTTGTTGGGTTCATCAATACATAGAAAGTTATAGAATCTTAATTGTTAGGTAAACTTTTATTACCAATAAGGTTGAGTTGTTTTTTTATTCTCAAGTTTTGTGTCAAATTCTCTTTTTATATGATTTTTATTTAAATTAATATGATTTGAGATTTATTTCCATTATTTATTTTACATGGCATTGTTGATCTGTTAATAAACATATACTAAAGATTCTTGTGTTTATTTGGCATTGCTGATTTATTTTATAGGGCATTGTTGATTTAATAATATACTTGTCATATCATATTATGTGCATTGGTAGTAGGGTAAAAAAAGGAAAATGTAACGATTCATAAATTTAACATATTAATTGTATTAATTAATTATAAAATAGTTGTTTAAATTAAATTGACTATAAAGTACAATTTTGAGCATATTTGTTATTTTGAAAATTTTGATATTTCCATTGCGTTCGGAATATTGAAGATATGAATTTTGAAATATAATATGTTATGGTTTGGACATGTTGAGCGATATAGGTATTTTGGAGCCCAGGAGTGCTTTAGACCCAAAATGCTCTAATTTTTGCTATCAGTTTGAGCCTTTCCAAACCGTACTCATTACCAGCCCACTTATTCTTTCTTAATCTAAAACTTACACTTAATCTCTCTAACGGCGGACGGTCTCTTCTAATGAAAAATTACTTCAAAACTCAGAGTGTCCAAATATTATATATCAAACTATTCGTCCCAAAGAGAGGCAGAGATGACAAGTTTTTTTGGAGATGGAACTCGAGATGGTCGAAAACTGGCAAACAAGTCTGGACCATCAAATATAGGGGGTTTTTTTGCAATCAATTGTGAAAAAACAACTAATCAACGATCGGGTGGTACCGTGTATCGTTGCATAGAGGATGATGAGTGGAGCGTATTTGTGACGAGCGATCATTTTAGATCACAACGGAATAATAGAAATGTGATGACTCGTCTCCTCGACCCTCAGGAATCGACAATAATACATCCACGATATTCACGTGCCGTAAATCCAAGTGTCAGGAAGGCAGATTATCAGGGGTGTAAAAGAAAATAAAGATATAAGACAACGCAATAATAGAATCTCCCATCGCATTCAACATTTTAATTTTCATAAATGATCAGAGTCAAATACAAATCCAGCGGGATAGTTATAATTGTCTATCCGTACATATGATGGAAAATACATACTACATAACGCAGCGGAAAATGGGTAGATATCTGCATAAGGTACTTCAGCTTCATAGCTCCAAAAGACTACTCCAAAATGCTTTAAAATGCTCCTAAAGTATCCTGACTACACGGATGACCGAAAAATAGGGCAACTAGAGTTTAAAGAGAAAAAACAAACTCCGGGTCAGTCATGGGACTGGTGTAAGAACTCAAAGTACGATGTTTTGACCACGCCGCACATAAACACGGAACGTGTTTTTACCTTATGATAACCAAAACTCTTTATTACGTAAAATTTGGGGATATTATTTTTAATGAATTTCTTTGAAAACATTTGCAAATAAACTTATTAATCTTAGCCGAAATTGTTACATTGATTAAATTCCAGCATAATAGGTTTACAATCAAGTCTGAAGGTTCTGATTGGAGAATGGATTTCCATATAAATAACCAGGTGAAGGGACTACCTTCCGATGGGTACACCTTTAGATGGATGTCCCGAGGAACAGAGCATCTGCCCTCTACCAACGCAAGACCGACCTACCTCTGTAACTAGATAGTACCGAATATGTCATACCGCGGTCGTTGTCGACCTTTATCTGAGAGCTCTCTTTGCATACATCCACATTAATTTACATCTCGAACATCATAGAAGGAAGAAATATATCTAGAAGGGGATGATCATACCCTACTTGGGAATTACCCACTTAGCCTTGCTGCATCTAACCCTGTTTCGGTCATTTTCGGTTGACGAGGCTTGAGGCTACGATTACCTTTTCGCCTAGCACACATCACATCTTTGAATGCCACATTGCCATTTTCTTGACTACTAATTGTCTTCCACAAAAATACAACCCTTGAGCTCGTATGTCTCAATGAGGGTGTTAAGCTAAGAGAAGTTGCCTTCTCCGCCACCATTGATGTACGTTTTTAAAAACCAATGTACGTAATCTTTTAGAAATGCAATGTCAGACAATCATCCATACAAGTTGTGCAGTAATAGGACAAACCGAAGGTACTCTCCTACTACCACTAGTAGCGAGTAGTCCTTGCAATTCGAAAAATCTCTATCACGAGGAGACCACTGGTATAAATAACTCTATAAAGGGGCCCAACCAAAGCATGTTCAACAAGCAGTCTCCATGCTATGAAGATCCATGGTCTTCAATAACCATCATATTCAACATGTCTTTAAGTTCGAACGTATACATTGGTTCGAAGTGGTTTTCGGATAGGAATCCCCAAATCCGACCTCGGTTCCTTCGAAATCCAATTATCGATAAAAATGATGTAATTAGATGAATGTTTTTCGATTCATTCATTTTCCTTTACCAAAATATCTTCGAGAGATATGTATTTTTTCAAAATATTCTTTTAGTAAATACGAAATCATTTAAACCTCTTTTTGAATATTTCTCAAATCATTTTTAAAGAGTATCATTAGAGAAAATAGGATTATAGAAATCATTCTACTTTTATTCAAAATTAACTTCCATATTCAACGAGTGCTATGGGAGGAATAATGATGATATCACCTTTTAAATTACATGAATAGGACAAGTTCCCTCTTTGGATTTTAATAATGAGTATAAGAAAATTATTTCTCTAAAATCCGAATTGAGCATCCGGTCTTTTCTTTCGATATGTTCCACCCCTCGACTAAAAGAGAAAATTGAGGTCAGGTAAGTTCAAGGCACTGGCATCCCTAACCTTAGTCACACACTTTGTTTTCACTTTTTGATCTCACAAGCGGGACAAATGTACTAGTCCTTTCTGCATACTCATTTTTCCTTTTTAAATCACTTAACTATGTGTTTAACCCTCTTTGAAATAATGTTAGATTGTTAAAATTTCTTTCGAAATGCTTTATTACACTTAAAAACATTTACTAATGATTTGGGAAAGAATTGTTAAGTTTCAACCTTTATTTCAAAAGTTATTGAAAAGCGTTACAAAAAGTATAGCAAATGGTGTTACAAAAAGTGCTTTAAAAGCTATATTCTTCAAAACAACTTTTATATTATTTAGAAAATTATATTTTCAACTTAAATCACTTTTAAGTCATTTTAAAAGATTTTTATAATTTATTTCAAATTTTTAAAACACTAATTTCATCAATTTCCAACTTTAGTTATTTAGTGCAAAAGCTGAATTTTTTTTGAAATTGATTTTGCCAATATAAGCTAAAATCTTGATTTTATTTTTTTATACGAAAATATGGATATAAGGATTTGAAAAATTCTTACTTTGAAGAATTCCGAACTATATTCCACTTCGTACGTTCATTTGAACTTTTGACGCGTAAACACGAACTACCTTTACGCGACGCGTCAAATTTTAGGCGTATTTTGATCATATCCAAACTTTGCCGAGACAAGTTTAACACATAGAAATCATTTTTAAAGCATTTTAAAACATTTTTCAAGGTATAAATGATTCCATATCACATTTCATATCTTTTGGAAAGTGATTTCCATGTGATTATACGTCGTGTAAATCTGTGACTTGTTTCAACATATATATTCAATATACAACGAATAAACATCCAAAACAAAGTTTATAACCATTTTAACATATTCTAACATGTCATATGAACTTGCATATCAATTTAACAATATTTTTATTACAATATCACATGATTGTCATTTATGTACATATTTGCTTACTAACTTTTGCAAATGACTTAAAGGTGGCTGCTTTCTTTTTCAAGCACTTATCAAACATCATTATTAACATCCAAACAAACATATCACAACATCGTAACCAAATATATACATATAAATTAGGAGTTCTCACATTGTTTGGTTTTGGCGAACGGAAAAACGGCTATAGCTTCGCTACTCGACGTTTTTAGATTACGATCCCTTGAATGCTTCGACTTAGATTGCTCGCCTTGGCTTGGGGAAGGCTAGGAGTGCTCGGCCAAATGGAGGAAGATGGGGCGTGAGCAATAGGAGAGGGAAAGAGGCGTTTTGAAGTAGTTCGGACGAAGTTTTGTTGATATTCTTCTTTGTTTTATTTTTTATAATATTTTGGCATAACTTTGTTAAGGTTGCAAGCCATTAAAGGGGGTAAAAAGAAGCTTGAAATTTTGAAAAGAAGAAGTGTGGAAGGAAGTGAGAAAGTGGATATGTATTTATATAAAATATTTGAGAATAAAAATATAGATTTGTGTTTTTACTTAAATAAACTTCCTTAAGAATTAAGTAAACTTATTTAATTCAAAATTTACCATCCACATCACATCACACTTTTGAAATTCAAATACTTTAAGTTAAGTAAAGAATAAGAATGATTGCTTTACTTTATGTCACTTTTCTTTACTTTATGTCAAATTTGATGTGACTTGTGTTTTGTCCTTTTTAGTTTACTTTTGCTAATTACTTTCTAGAATTTTCTAAGTGTGATTATGAAAAGTAACATTGTTTAGTTAATTGTTAACTATCTTTATATGTTAACATATTTATTAAATTGTGTACATAAAGGTGCAATAAAGTTGCGACAACCTTAAATCGACAAAACATTGATTTTTGACAAAATGTTTTACGGTCATATTTTGACGTTTTATTTAAGAAATTTATTTATGTAAACCAAATTTAAAAATAACTTTGTATATTGTTATTTAAAAATAAACACTCGTAAATAAATTAAAATAATTTATTAGACCATTTAAACTTACTTTTCTGAAATCAGGATTTTGTCACTTTTGTCGATATAAGCAAATGCTACTATTTTTATGTATATTTATATTTCAAAATCCTATATAATATTATTCGAATAATAAAATCTTTTATATTTTATATTTAAAATCACTTTAAATATTATATTTTGAAGTGGTTAAATTTTGGGTCGTTATAAGAAAAGTTCTTTGAAGAGGAGAAAATTCAACGGCGACGACTCATAACGTCGTTAGGTGGCATCAGACTGGGGGTGTCAATACGGTGGAGCAAGGTGAAGTCGACGATAGGGTTAGGTCAGCCGATGGAGGCTCATAGGCAGGGCGACAAGAGGTCGATGGCAGTAGTTGATGAATTAACAGGCTCAAGCAATTATTGTAGCGTGAGCGGTTTTTTAGATTTTAGTCCATCAACATTAAATATTCATAATTTAAATCTTCAAACTTCCAATTATCATATCTTTTGTAGATGACCTTCGTTTTACATGTGGTTTTTTCTATTCGGTTTGTGATGAAATTCCAAATAATTTGACATATGGTTTGCTAGCTTTTGGAGCTCTTTGTAAAAGTGCACTGGTAGGATTAAATGGTCATAATTATTTAAAAATATATTAAGGAAATATTCAATGATATAAATATGCTTCTATGATATATGATATGTATTTTTATGATTGTTTGACTATTGTGATGTTTTGATATGATATGTGACTTATTATGTTTGTTATCTTTTAATTACTGCATTATTGGGTGATGGATGTTTTGTAATTATTCGTATATTTGAAGGAAACAAATAATTAACTGAAAACAAATAAACACGTGAAATTGTAATTTTTGAATGATATTTGTATTTAACTGTGATTTAACAATTTGTAGTAAAACTGATGTGAAAATTTTAATAAGGTTATTATTTATGAATTTTCGGGAATATTCCTAAATAATAACGAAAATACTTTAAAGTAAATTCAAAAAATTTATTATTATTTATAGAGTTAATAGAATTTGGAAAATAATAATATGATTTTCTAGAAGGCTATATTACTTTTGAGTAAAATAGTAATATGACTATTTTTACGGCGTTCATGGAAATTTAAAATTATTATCATTGTTATTAGTTTAGAAATAAAAGATATTTTATGGATAGTAATAATAATAAAGGTTTGTTCGTAGAAATATTTCGAGTTTAGTTGTTGCTATTTTTTAAATAAACAACAATAGAGGAATTTTAAAGATAATGCATAATATTATTATTTTTGAGTTAAATAGTAATTAATTAGTTATGAAAGATAATAAGGAGATTTGAATAAACATTATTAGTTTGATGTAAAATAATAATGTTGTAGTTTCTGAAAGTAATTTGATGTAAATTACTATTTCTAATTTAATACGATGTTTTCAAATATATGAAATGATATTTTGAAAATGGACTTTTGAAATATATTATCTTTTTGAGAAAATATTATTATATTGAGATAATCGATATAAACGTATTCTTTTGTAATAAACAGCAATAAGATGATTTTATACTTAAAAGAAAATAATAGATATAAATACTTTATTTTGGATTGTTGCAACGTATATGATTAATTATTGTTTGAAATGGTTATATATATTTTTTATTTGGAGATGGAATCAAATTAGGATGAGTTATACGATATTTTACCATTATTATTATTTGAATGTTGTGTAGTTAATTATGGTTTTGTTATGTTGATGGGTTTAATACTGTGTTACTAATATAGAGTGGTTAATGCACATATAATGGGTTAAATAATCTGGTACTAATATAGGGTGGTTATACACATTGTGGATTTGTACTTACAATGTTTGTGTTATTGATGATGTATTACTAGTGATAGGTGATTAGTACACACTCGACATTGTTTATTGTTAATTTATTTGATGTTTGGGCCTGACATTGAGTATTATTAAATTTGTGTAATGTTTAACGGCTATATGTTTCTATTATAATTGTTACCTCATATTAAAGTGATTGATAGTGGTAGTATGACAGAATATGATATTTCTGCTTACGACATTTGCTTAGTTGCTATTATTTTGCAATGTTATGTGCTAAGAGGTATTTTATGTAGTATAAGAGCAGGAAACAGAAATACGTGGGCTTGACCCCCAAAAAGGTAAGTAGGTAGTATTTTCCTATGCAGTATAGACCGCGGATTCCTTAAGGCTGTGGTGTATAGTGTTAGGTGCATTCCAAACATAGCCAATCACCTTTTATTTTTTTATTGCATATATTCATGCATTTGTAAAATTTGCAAGTTAAAACAAAGGAAGGAAAAAAGCATGGTTGCATGTTATAATTAAAGGTTATTCATTTTACATTTATCATGTATCGTATATGTATTATTGATAAATATAATAATGATTAATGTATGTAATAGAGATAGATATTTATAATGTTGAGATAATATATATTTTCGTTTAATTCTACTATGAGGTTTTCCCCCTTTCTATTCATTATTTTATATTTTTAATTATATAACCAGCGGCCCACTATTTTTATATTTGAGATTAATGTGCAAGCATATTTTAATGGTGTATTTCACCAATTTTAGACATTAGGAATAGTAGGTAGTCGACGAATGTACTGAAATTTCAAATTTTACAAACTAAAGAAATATTTTATATATATACTTATTATTATTATATTCCTATCCTATAATAAGTAATTTTTTTTAAAATAAAATATTAAATGTAAAAGATATTGATTTGTTGTTTCCTTTATCTCTTCTGATTAACTTCCATCACCGTGAAACATATGTTGATACTTTCAGTGTTTGGTTCATTGTCACTAGATGTTGAATTAGAATCGTCCAAATTCGCATTATAAGTAATCTTTCTCTTTTAGAATGAATCGGTGTTTGGTGTTTTATTTTGCTATGGGCAGTCTATTCTTAGAAGGCCAGATTCACCACAATCGTAACATGTTATCTCCGTTTCTAGAATTTTTGTTTTCAGTTTTATGAAAGTTGTTCATCTTTTTATGTTTCAGGAATTTTCTGAAATTTGAGTCATAAGAGTAATCTCCTCATTATTATCGTTTTCATTTGAATCCTGCTTGTCAGTTTAGCATTGTAACCACCGTCCTACACCACCGGCATCCAATATCATTCAGATAGTGCGCTGCTATCATGCCGGTTGATGTGGAGCGACCACCAAGGTGTAAGAATGAAAAAAATATCACAAAACCTATAGCATATCTTACAGCACATGGAATGAAATATAATACCATAGATATTAAATAAAAGAGAAGGTAATAACTAAGTGATCCAAATATCAGAGTACAGATACACAGAGCTATAAATCATGAAATAGAGTTTATACAATAGAAATAAACTCAAATAACTATCTCATACTACAAACAATACATGAATAATGCCAAGGCTCTACAGTGTTGCACAATGGAATATGAATAGAAATCCATATATGATATGAGATAGCTCCATCCTACCTGTCCTCTACATAGCTACTGCGTCGCACCTAAACCTATTATCTGGTCTACACATTTAAGAGCACCTGAGACAATAAGAAGTAAAACATAAAATCTCGAGTCAGACAAAAGTCTGGCATAAGCGGTAAATGAATCTCAAAATACTATACAAGTAGATATAGTAAGGAGCAAGGTATATAAATCATACCTACCCAGTCCCTGCAACCAAAGAGTTAGCACAAAATAACATAATATGCTACCCTATATATCATAAAGGTGTAATACAACCAAGTGTGATAAAGGGTGTCTAAGTATACCTATCTCCGATGACAACCCTAGAGTGACAAGTGACTAGTGAAGCAACCATAGCAGACATAGCATCCATCAAACAATGTTAACTATCACATAGTGTACTCTGGATATATGATAACTTGTATAACCATTCTTTGCCAAGGGCTAATGAAAATCCCGGTTTTCAATTGTACTCTCTTTAGACTAAAGCTGGTAGTAAACCCATTCTTGTTGTCCATGGTACACGAATCCATTCTTCCGATATGGGGTAGCCATTCTTCACTATCCATGAGTGTCCTCACGATACCCCTGCTTTGAGAGCAACAAAAAACACTTCGAGTATAAATGATCCCTTAGTGCGCGTATGCTAGCCTTTCTTCTGCTCTAACTAGCATCCCTTATCTTGGATGAGCCATTCTACATCCCTCCATTCAATAACTCCTTCTTCATTGAGCCATTGTTCTTGAAGAACCATTCTACATTCCCTATTCTATGACTCCTTCATTGAGTCATCATCTCCAGAACCTAACTCCATTCAATGTCAAGTTGACATCCAAAGACTCTAACTTTCATCATATTGTTATATCACCATCAGTCATAATGCAAACAAGCCAACACCTCCATCATGGCTTCTAGAACCTGTATATTGACCTCTAGAAGTTCCACTACCACCGGTCCTTTCTCCTAAATTCAATGCCGAATTAGCCCTTTGTTCATCAGGCCCTAATTCATCGCCAGCTCAAGTCCTTAATTTATCATCAACTCAAGTCCTTAACTCGTCATCAACACAAGTCCTTAACTCATCACCAACTTAAGCTCTTGACTCATCACCAACTTAAGTCTTTGATTCATCGCCAAATTAAGTCCTTAATTCGTCGTCAACTCTTATACCTAGCCAATTTCCTTCACCGTGCTATGGAACAATTCATCTAGCCAAGCTTTATCCATCCATGCTAATGATCGAACCATTGGAGCTGCCACCTAGATTCGATGCCAAATTAAGCCCTATAACTCGGTACCAAATCTAATCCTTAGAGGATTCAGGGATGCAAATTAGCATGTAGTCTTCCCCTATACTCCAGAGCTCCTCCATCAAGTTTCGTCCAATTCTAAACAAGTTTTCCTTCGAATTGTCCAATTCTCTCGACCTATCTACCTAACATCCAAAATACTAGCAAACAAAATCAAATCACAACATACAATAATGAAATAACATGCATATACATCCATTCATACGATCAATACATGAAAATATGATAATCAAACTAGTTTTGTTCTAAATCTAAGTTTTACAGGAACATATGCATATAAATGATAGAAATTACATTACCAAGTGAATTGGTGTCACTAGTTTACAAAACCCATTTCTAAAATCATTTCAAAATCTCCAATTTATGGTCATAAGCATATGTAGGTAAGTGGTTAAAGTTAGGAAACCATTTTACATCCAAAAACATGTTTAAAACAATCATTTTAACTATATAAATATGCATAGATGAGTGGGAAGTCAAGAACCACTCATCAAATAAATAAAATACCAATTTTCTTCTTTAGATCTGAAGTGGAAAGTAAGGAAGAAAGACCCAAATCAATAGAAGTGATAATCTCCACCCTATATATGTTAATCTCCTCTCTAATCATTGATTAGAAAGGAAAAGATGCGATTTTTGATGAAATTTTGGTTAATGAAGGTTTAGATCTGCTTTGGGAAAGAAAGAAACGACTTAGGAGCCTCCAAATAGCATAAACGAAGTGGGTTAATGGACCTAAGTTTAGACTTAGTTAATTACCCACTAAAACTTCCCAGTAGCAGACAAAACTTAAAACTGCCCTAACTTTCAATGACATGTTCATTTTTCAATTATAATCAAATTACGAAATGGGGCACCATCATATTAAAGCATGGAAGAGGTTTGAGACGCTAATTCTACTCCCAACAAAAGTTATAGTCCAAAAAAGATTTTCAGGGTCAAAATGGTCACATAGAAATTCAAGAAAAATTATAAATTTGAAAAATGTCCTTAAAAGTCATTTCCCATAATTTTAGAGTCATACGACCTCATATGAATAACATATAAATATTTTACGATCCTTCGATACATAAAACATGGGTTGTTACACTCCCACCCTTAGAAATTTCGCCCCCGAAATCCCCAATCAAACACAGAAAATCAATCATAGTTACCCCGCATGCCTAACAATCATGTACATCATCAAACATGCCAAACATATAACCATGCAGTCAATAATATAGGTAAACCTACCCTAGCATATGGGATACTAAATTATACTATATGATATTGAAAGTGAAAGTAAAATGCGATAACTAATAGGCCTTACCATGCGAAGAGCTTCAGATGTGTGGCCCTCATACTCTCCTTGGTTTCCCATGTGCAATCGGCTTCACCTTCGCCCTACTGAACTTTCACTAACTCCACCATCTTCCTCCTAAGATGTTTCGTATTGCGTCCGACAATATGAACCGACCTACGAGGTCTTGAAGCATTGGGTTCAATCTCTATATCATCAAGTTGATCCGTGCGATAGTTACACTCGAGTCATGTAAAAATTTCCGCAAATAGGAGACATGGAAGACATTATCCACTCCCGCCATTCTTTGTGGTAAATGAAATCTATAAGCAAGGTTCCCAACCATCTCTAATATCCAAAAAGAACCAACAAATCTAGATGCCAACTTTCCTCTACCACCGAATCCAATAACGTTCTTCAAAGGAGAAATCTTTAAAAATACCATATCTCCGATGGAGAATTCTAAATCTCTACGCCTTTTATCAGCATAACTAATCTTCCTATCCTGTGCAGCTTTCATTTGTTGTCGAATGGTCTCTATCTTTTCTAAGGTCCCTATAACTATATCCGGCCCAAGTATCAGTCTCTCGCCCACTTCCCACCAACATGAAGGGGCATTACATGGTCGGCTAGTCGAAAGCAAAGGAGTAATGCCTATATGGCATCCGAGACACGTAAGCGTTAGTGTAAGGCCTAAAGAAGTAACTATATGTACTACAAAAGCAATTGGTGTAAGGCTTAGAGCAATGACCAAGGGAATGAGGGAAGATGTATGACTAGCACGGCGGTCTATGAACTATAGGTGAAGTAGGTGTATAGCTACGCTCACAATCGGGATTTGAAAACGTGAGTGTAAATTCTGGAATGGCAATGGAATATGAATCAAAAGGCACAAGGCCTTAGTAGCAGCCGAAAGGGAGCTCGATACCTAACGCATCCTGCAAGCTCTTCTAAAACCCACTAGTGAACAATGAGTCTCAGTAGCTCAGAATGCTCTTCGACACATCATGAAATCGTACAATCCATTTGACATACAATTCAGACAGTTTGGCTGTCGTTGTACTTGACTTGATGGATATAAATCTAGTGCTCTTAATCAACCGGTTTACTATAACCCAGATGATATCGTACCCTGCTCGAGTCCTTAGCTTTCCATCTAAAAATCCATCGATATCTGCTCCTATTTCCACTCAGGAACTTCAAGTGGTTGCAAAATACCACTTGGTTTCTTTTGTTCTACCTTTACTAAATGGCAACTCATACACTTCGATATGAATGTCTCCATGTTCTTCTTCATTCCTTCCTAATAATAGGTCTATCTGATATCATAGTACATCTTATTACCGCCAGGATGTATGGTCAACTTGGAATGGCGGCACTCTCTGAGCACCCAATCTCTCAATCCATCAACATCAGGAACAACCAATCTACCATTCTTATGAAGCCAACCATCTAAGTCGAGTTCGTACTATCTCATGTCCTCAGACTCTACCCCCACTTCAGTCTTGGAAAAGATCTCGGTTAATCTGGTATAACACCTTTGACTAGTACCAATCTGCTCTATAAGAGTAGGCTTGATGGTCAAGCTTTCCAACATCCCTGGCTCTGACTCGCAATGAGGTCTGAAGTCATAACCAGCAATATACTCTAACCGTTTCCACTCTAGGAACATCTCTCCCAAACTGGCATGTCTTCTGCTCAGTGCATCGGCAACCACATTCCCCTTACTCGATGTATGTAACGACCCATAAATTTCAATAATTAAATTTGTTAATTTTATAAGTTTTGGTAATTTAATATGGAAAGAAATAAAAACTTTGTAATTTAATAAGGAATTGAATGCAAAAATGAAATGTAGCAATGTTAATTAAAACTAATCACTAACAATTGAAATGGAATTCCAATGATAAAATAATGTAAATTGTTATGCTTGGTTATAGAATTCATATAAGAAAACCAATGTAAACATTGGGTTAATAAAATGAAATAGTATGAAATACACGACCATTAGATAAAATCTGGGTTATATAAGGGTTGTGACATTTGTTGTAAATAATGAATCCATAAACGTAAATTAAAGTTTATAGTAACGGTGGTAAGTTGTTTAATTGGTCTATTAATCTGGTTGTAAATGTTACATTGGGTATAAAATGGAATATAAGTAAACAAGGGTAAGTGTTGTATAAATAAATGAATTTGCATATAATTTATGGTAATTGAATGAATTCAACAGTATGTAAGCAATTATGATAATTAGTAGAAATAATAAACTTGAGCGTAATATAAAAATAATGATAACATTTATTGCAAGTTACCTTTTTATTTAGGCGGCTAAATTTAAGTAGGAAATCAATTACATTTAAATGTAAGTTAATGTTCACTAATGCAAGATAGGACTGTAATTGTAAAGTGTGAATGTAAAGACATAAAGGGAGATATATATATTGTTCATAAGATAAAATAAAGGAATGAAACCTAGTTGAATAGATTAATTGAGATTTTAAATATAACAAATATATATATATTTGACAAATTTAATATGATTGAAAATAATGGTTAATACATAAAAAAGATGTAAATTTGAATATATGAATGTAATGAAAGACAAGAAAAATATTAACTAGGTTATAAGTAATAATAGACTTAATAAAAAGATTAGAATTTGATCAAATCATTTTATTTGGAATTTATCAATTGGAATTCAATCTATAACAAATTAATTAATGGTAAGTAAATGAAATTAAATACTATGTTAATTGAAATTAGGATAAGATGGGAAATATTAATGTAACAAAAATAAAACAAAGGTAATTATACCCATAGGATAATAATTGGCTGAAAAGCAAGATTTAAAATCAAATAAATGGATTTGTTGGCATTTCAATTGATAATTAATGAATTTACTAAAATTGAAATTTGATATTGTAATTGGTTAATAAATTAACTTTAAATTGATATAGAAATTTGTTATAAAAGATTATAAATTATTAGAGTAATCCAAGATGATAAAAATTATAAATTTTAAAATTTGAATGAAAAGTGATTTAATTTAATATATTTTTTTGACTGAAAAATAGCCATTTTGGCCACTGGCTCGGATTTCGACGAAACCAGTTTCATCAGATCCATAACAGTGAATTATTGTAGGATTTCAAGTTTCGTAATGATCGGATTTATCGTTTGAGCATACGGGCTTGAAACGTCTATAAATCAATTTAACTGAATCAACTGAAATCAATTTGAAATAAGCAAATTTTAACATAACTTCTTCATACGATGGAATTAGGACTTGAAAATTGTTCCATTGAATTTAAATTTTTTAAAAATATCTCTTTTGTTATATAGGTTGACCCATTTTCGTTCCGGAGGCAGAACGGGCTTTTCGGGTCGTTTATCGTTCAATTAAATCTTGTCCGTTCATTCTATTTTTAGCTTTGCCTATAAATAACCTGTTATAAACTCTAGCCACTCCTTATTTTCATTTGTCCGTATGTACATCTCCTTCTCAAATCCTCATTCCAATGGCAGAAAAAACCTAATTCCCTAATTCCAAAAATTAATTTCAATTTCAAAAAAAATAATTGCGGATCTGCAGCAACTTCGGGTCGCGCTTCGGGTTTCAGAGGCAAAAACCCTGCAGCAACTTCAGGTCAGGAAGAAAATGACTCTGGTCACTTCGGTTCGTTTTGGCAAAAACTCAGAGCAAGCACTGAGGATTTGAGGCGGCGGACCGAAGTTGAACCCAAAGTCGACCCAGGACCAGAATTTTTCAATCTTCTAATTTTCATAACCTTTTCATATGAGTTCGGATTCACGCGCGGTTTATTTTGCTGGGATCGTATCAGAATTATGGACATTTTGACACTGGTTTGGATGAATTTTGAAACCGTTCAATTTTGGTCTTATTTTGAATTTAAATTCAAAGGTGAGTGTTTTAACCAACTCGCAACTTCTAAAATTTCTTATGTTTGTTAATTTAATTCATGATGTGATTAGGAATTTATGATTGTTTGTTATATTTTTTATCATCATCTCAGTTAAATTGAATTTATTTGAATTAAATTGTAATTTAATTTATTATTGCATATAAACTGCCATTAAATACCTGTTACTTATTATCAGTTTCTATATTGATATTTATGGACTGTTTTGGATGATGATTGTGATGGATGTTGATGTTGATATTGGTTGAATGGATGTTTAGTTTATATCGTTATAAACTGCAATTTTGTTATGGATTATTATTAATTCGGGATTGCGGTTTGAAATGATATACAACCGTAAAATATTAAATTGCGGATTGAAATGATAAATATCTGTATCACTTAACCATAGAATAGAAAATTAGATACAAACACCGTGGTCTATATATAAAAATATTTTTAAAATAATTTCTATGGTTTTGTAAAGAAATATATGGTTTTATATAAATATTGATTTTAGATATTATATAAATGTTATTTTATTCTTGATCTTAAACTATGTATAAATTTGTTTTAATATAGAATAAGTTTAATAATAAAGTTTGATTTTACAAAAGAAAATATGGTTAAATATTTAAATTATAATTTAATATAGAGTTTATAATGATTTAAATAAATTAAGGTTGGAAGATAAATTTGGAATTTATTTGAAATTGAATTTATTTAAGAATTAAACTCAAATAAGTTTGATTTGAAATTTATTAAATTTAAAATTGTAAAAGGATATGATTTTTATAACTTGATTTTGGTTTAAAGTGATTTAAATGAATATATTAAGTTCAAATAAATTGAAAGAATATTCAGTTATTTGAAGTTTAAAGTTTTACTTAAGTGATATTGGATTTATTAAGTAAACATTTCAAATCTAAATAATAGTAATTCAATTGGATATATATGAAATTATAAATTTAGTTTTGAGATTTGGAAGATTTAAAGCTTTGAAATATACGGAATTTGAAATAGTTTATTTGAGGTTCAAATCTGTATTTGGAATTGATATGAATTGAAATGGATTATTGGAAATGAATTGAGTTGAAATTTATGAATTGAGATTTAATTTAAAATTGAATTTGGATTCAAGTTGATTTGATTAAATTTATGAAGTTGAGGAAATTATTTTATTTTATAAAGTAATTTTAAATTTAAGACTATTTTATTATATATACCATTTGAATATCTAAATTGTTTAAGTGGTGAAAGTTATGGTTTCGAAGCTATGAATTTCAAAGCCTTATGTTTTGAAAATGTTATATTTTCAAGTGTTTGGTTTCGAAAGTGTTATAACCTTGAAAATGCTATGATTCTGAAAATGGATATATTTGGAACGAAAATGATATCGTATTGGGTTTTGAAATGGAAATGATATCGTATTGATATGGTTTTGAAATGACAATGATATTTTGGTTTTGAGGTACAAACTATTTTGAAATGACCGCGGTGTTACAATAACGTTTGGTTGTTAAAGAGAACATGATCGGAAGTTATTATACTCTCTGCCAACTCCGAAACCACTTTGACAACCGTATACGCGGTAGAGATTCCAGAATGAAGTAGGATGGTGGCGATGTCCTTTGAGGTATGTACATGGACCTGACTCCCATGAGTTGGCATAAGATGGCTAAAACAGGAGCGATTCTCGGGCCAGTGAGGTAGCTCCTCTCATCGAAAACACTCCTTCAATACCATTCTATTACTTTATGATTGATTGGGGCCCTTTGATTTTTAAGGGTGTGGCTCGAGGTGGGCAGTAGCTGAGCGCCATGCGTCACCACCAGCCGGGATGCGTAATTGATATATCTACCCTGGCATTGCCTCATTGTGCCGTGTCACCTACCCTAACGCGCCTTGTACGATTTTGGTTTTGTGCCATAGCCTGTGGAGTTTCCTTTGGTAGCTTCCCGATCAAGAGGAACTATGATACTGGATAGACTACTAGGACTATTACGTGTTAAGGGGGATATGTGTAACTCCTTAACGCTGTTTAAAAGTAAGTTTATTTTACCGTAGACATTATTATAATAGCGTATATTATTACATAGTAAATAGTTTAACGGATCCTTATGAGATGTAAATCCCGAACATCTCTTAAGTTACTGTACTCACGTTAGACACTGGATAGGAGATGTCAAATACCGTAAACATCTCTAACGCCGTTCCACTCATATTTTACCGTTGATTTAACTTACACAAGATCTTTTAATTCTGATTCGAGTGTTTTGTCTTTTCAATTCGCTCGGGTCAGCCTGAGCATTTCTGGATTTGAAGACCTTATTGCTGGAGGACGAAGACGAAGATTATATTATTATTATTATTTAATATATTTCACTGCATCATGTATTCCGCTGCATTATTTATTATTCTCTGGCATGTGTAACTCTGATCTCTGTTGTATAAGTATAATCAAATGTTTGTAAAACATCTTCATGAACTGTTATTTGATTATTATATTTTATCATTCCACTGTGAGAGTCTGTTTTGTTTTATTTCTTTCTCTGCTTTTCTTATTCACCCCAATAACAATCCACTCTTTTGTATGGTTTGAGTCTGACATGTGTGGTTTATCGTCGATTTAAAGCATACAAAAAGGCGGACTGTTACAGTGTATAAGAAATGCCAAAGTCGTAGGAGGTTAAGAATTCCAACCATCACTGCTGTCGAAGGTTAAGATCCTTTTGAGAGAAAAGGTACTTCAAGGATTTGTGGTCCATGAACAGCTCAAACCTCTCCCTTAATGAGTAATGCCTCCAATCTTCAAACTAAATACTATCTCCATTAACTCTAAATCATGAGTTAGATACATCTGCTCATGCGGCTTCAGCTCTCAACTAGCTTAGGCGATAACTTTTTCTTCCTACATCAATTCCGCACCCAATCCAGTACTACATGTGTTTATGTACACTGTCAGCTCCTCATTCCCACTCAGAATGGTCAATACAGGTGCGCTTGTCAACCTCTCCTTCAAAATCACAATTGTCTGCTCACATCTTGCATCCCAAGTAAAGTCTAATTTTTCTTTGTCAAATTGGTTAACGATGCAGCTACCTTCGAGAAGTCCTTTATAAAGTGTCCATAATATCCCGCTAGTCCTAAGAAACTCCTGATGTTAGTAGCATTTTTGGGTCGACCCTAATCGTGAACTGCCGCCACCTTGGCAGGGCCAACTACGATAGCCTGCTCGGAGATGATGTGACTCAAGAATCTCACTTCTCCTCTCCAAAAGCGACACTTTGAAAACTTTTGTTTCAATTTGTGTTTCCTCAAAGCTTCGAGTACAATCCTAAAGCATGCCTTGTGTTCTTCCTTTGTCTTAGAATAGATCCGGATGTCATCCATGAACATAAGTACGAATTTTTGAGTCGGTCCTTGAAGACGCGGTTCCTGAGATCAACAAAGTTTGCCGGAGCATTGTTTATCCCGAACAACATAATCATCTACCCATAGAAACCAAATGGTGTATGAAATGCGATGAAGGGCACACTCTCCTTGGCTACTCTCAACTGGTGAAATTCCATCGTCAAATCTAATTGGGAGAAGACTTCGCACCGTGGAGCCAATCGAACAAGTCATCAATACGTGGGAGTGGGTACTTGTTCTTCCTCGCCACTTTATTCGGCTCACGATAATCAAAGCACAATCTAAGAGAGCCATCCACCTTAGTGGCGAATACTACAGGTGTACCCCACTCAGATATACTCCTACAAATGGACCCTTTTTTCAATAGGTCATTCACTTACACCTCCAACTCATTCTGCTCTCTAGGTGCCATATGCCTCAATGACGTAACTATAGATCTAGAATCACTCATCAAGTCTACATGAAATTCAATCTCTTTATGTGTTGGTAATCCCGTTACTTCCTCAAATATGTTCGGATACTCTCTAATGATAGGCACAAATGAAAACTCATCCCATGGAATCTAAAGCAAATATAGAAAGCTAACTATAACCCCATCCTATGGCATGTAGCCAGTCACTACCATCCGCCCTTCCACAGCCCCAATGGTCACCAAAAGCTTCTCTCAATCTACTACTGCTGCATACTTTCTTAGCTAGTCCATTCCCAAAATAATCTTGAACCCAACGAAATTCAAAACAACAATAAAAAATAAAAGAGCATTCATAACTCAATAAGTCCAAACCATGAAAAACCACTGATAGGCTAACGAAGCCTCCTACAAGGTTCGTCACAATCAACGGTTGGTCAACTATTTTGGGTTTCAACTCTAGCCTATCTACTAGGTCACGAGATATAAAGGAATATGAACCCCCAATATCGAACAAAACATGTATGGGAACATCAAAAAAGGAAAGAATACCTTGAATAACGACACTCTTTCCCTCCTCCTTCATCGAGGGAGCACTCGGCGAAGTCAAAACAGCGTAAAAGCATATGCCTTCACAACTTTTTTCTGCTGCAATGATTTCGGATAATGCTTTAGTATATGCCTGGGTTTGCCGTAGTTATGACACTTTTTCATTCTGTTGGTCTTGCAGTCTTTGATCATGTAACCCTTTTCTCCGTAAGCATCACAAATAGGGTCCCACTTGACTTCCTTCTGAGCATCCTTCCCTTGAGATTGCTTCCTCTTTCCAAGCCACTTCTTCTTGCTGCCTCCTCCACTCTGTTGTGGTTTTTTGCTCTTCCTTAACAACAACAGCTGATTTGGAATTAGGGTATAAAATCTCCTGGCAATGGGATTTCTTGACGAGTCTCTCAAATGGCTCATCAATATGACTCACCAGCTTGTCCCCTAAATAGTCGTCTAAACCCATAACGAACTTCTTGTCTTTCTCAATGGAGTGTCGACAAAGGACAACCATACTTCGATAGGGGTCGAACTCAGTAATGTATTCAGTAACGGAAATATCTCACTACTTTAAATCAACAAATCTCCTAAATAGTACTGACTTCTGAGCGGCCTAAATAAACTTCTCCTCAAATCTAGCATTGTACTAATCCGAAGTAAATTGATTCTCAGGTGTAGCAGCAGTGATAGCATTGCATCAGTTCATGGCCAGTTCATGGCACGCCCTTGAAGTTGTCTAGAGGCCAATCTCCTTTTCATGTCATCATCAATCTCTATATCACTAAAAATATACTCGCAAGCGTCCAACTAATCCTACACTTCGATGGTAGACCCTGTTCCAAGGAATGTATTGCCTCCCATAGTAGAATAATCTTTGCATAACTTGGCATAGTCAGCCCTCGGTGCTTGCACTTGAGTACCACCACCAACAACAGCAAAATTCAGAGTTATCGCTTGGGCATTTTGAAGCATGTTTGCCATCATCGCATTGAACATAGCTTGCAAATCAGGGTTAGTAGCCCCCGAACTACTCCTTGCTCAACTCCTGAGAGGGAGTTCCTAACAGTGCTTCTTATTTACGGGCTCATTCTCGATCTGTAACAAGAATGAGCAATCTCTCAAAAAGAAAACTTGCGTCAATGGTACTCATGTATGCATGCGACTTATATTCTGTATATGCTACTATATAGTTTTGAAAATCAAAATATATAACAACTATGCGCACTCGTATATATAATCTCTTAATTCATTCTAGGACGGGAACTCCTTTTCTATCCCTATTCAACCACGATATCCACTCAGGTTAAACAACGCAGTCTGAGCTCTGATACCAAATGTGACGACCGTCTTACACCACAAGCAACCATTATACATAAGATAGTGAGCTGCTATCGTATCGATCGATGTAGAGTGACTATAAAGGTGTAAGAATAAAACAAAACGTCATAGATACTGTAGTATATCTCACAGCGCATGAAATAAAATATAATATCACAGATATAAAACAGAAGAGACAGCAATAACTAAGTGATCCAAATATCGGAGTACAAATACACAGAGTAATACATCATGAAATAGAATTTATACAATATAAATAATTATCTTGTACTACTAATAATACGTTAACACTGCCAAGACTCCACAGTGTTGCATGATGGAATAAGTATAGAAATCCATATATGATAAGAGATAGCTCCATCATGCTTGTCCTCTACACATCTACTGCATCACAACTAGACCTTCTATCTAGTCTATTCATTTAAGAGCACGCAAGATAATAAAAAGCAAAGCATAAAACCTTGAGTCAGACAATAGTCTGCTGTGAGTGGTAAATGAATCTCAAAACTATACAAGTCGATATAGTAAGGAGCAAGGTATACAAATCATACCTAACTTGTCCCCGAAACCAAAGATTTAACACAAAATAACATTATATGCTACCCTACATATCATAAAGGTATAACATAACCAAGTGTGATAAAGGGTGTCTAGGTATCCCTATCTTCACTGCCTATCTCTGATGACAACCCTAGATTGATAAGTGACTAGTGAATTAACCATAGCAGTCAAACAACACTAACTGCCACTCAATGTACTCAGGATATATGATAACTCGTATGACCATTCTTCTGATAAGGACTAATGGAAACCTTGATTTATAATTGTACACTTTTTAGCCTAAAGTTGGTACTAGACCCATCCTTTTGGTCCAAGGTACATGAATCCACTCTTCTTATCTGAAGTAGCCATTCTTCACTACCCATGAACGTCCTCACGATACCCCTACTTTGAGTACAATACAAAACACTTAGAGTACCAATGATCCCATAGTACATGTATCTGATCCCTTTCTTTTGCTCTAACTAGCTTCCATTATCTTGGAGGAACCATTCTACATCCCTCCATTCAACGACTCTTTCATCATTAAGCCATTGTTCTTGAGGAACCATTCTACATTCCCCATTCTATAACTCCTTTCTTCATCGAGTCGTCATCTCCGGAATCTAACTTCATTCAATGTCTAGTTAACCATCCGAAGACTCTAATTTTGATTATATTGTTATCTCGCCATCAGTTATCATGCGAATGTGCCAACATCTCCAGCACGACCTATAGAACCCCTGTATTCACCTCTAGAAGTTCCACTACACTGGGCCTTTCTCCTAAATTCGGTGCTGAATTAGCCCTTAATTTATCAGGCCCTAATTCGTTGCTAGCTTAAGCCTTTAACTCGTTATCAACCTTAACTCGTCATCAACCGAAGTCCTTAACTTGTCACCAACTTAAGCCTTGACTCGTCACCAACTTAAGTCCTTGATTTTTCGCTAAATCAAGTCCTTAATTCATCGTAACCTCTTATACTTAGCCAATTTCCTTCACCATGCTATGGAATAACTCATCTACCCAAGCTCTATCCATCTATGCCAACGATCGAACCATTGGAGCCGCCACCTAGACTCTGTGCCAAATTAAGCCCCTTAATTAGGTACCGAATCTAATCCTTAGAGGACTTAGGGATGTGAATTAGCATGTAGTCTTCCCCTATACTCTAGAGCTCCTCCACCAAGTTTTATCCAATTCCAACAAGTTTTCCTTCGATTTGTCCAATTCTTTCGAGCTATCCACCTAACATCCAAAATACTAGCAAACAACGTCAAATCATAACATATAATAATGAAATAACATGCATATACATCCATTCATACAGTCAATACATGAAGATACGATAATCAAACTAGTTTTGTTATAAATCTAAGTTTTACATGAACATATACATATAAATGATGGAAATTACATTACCAAGTGAACAGGTGTTAATAGTTTACAAAACACATTTCTAAAATCATTTCAAAATCTCCAATTTCTAATCATAAGCATATGTAGGTAAGTGGTTAAAATTAGGAAACCATTTTAGATCCAAAAACATGTTCAAAATAACCATTTTAACTATATAAACAAGCATAGATGAATGAAAGATCACGAACCACTCACCAAATACCTAAAATACCAATTTCTTCCTTAACTCTGAAGTGGATAGAAAGGAAGAAAGACCCAAATCAATAGAACCGATAATATCTAGCTTTTATATGTTAGTCTACTCTCTAATCAATGATTTAACTAAGATTAGTATGTAAACGATGTGATTTTTGATGAAATTAGGGTTAATGGACGTTTAGATCTATTTTGGAGAAGATGGAAATGACTTAGATCAGTTCCAACAGCCTTCTATTAACACAAATTTCAAAGTGGGTTAATGGGCCTATGTTTAGACTTAGTTAATTACCCACTAAAACTGGCCAGTATCTGCCAAAACTTAAAGCTGCCATAACTTTCAAACGACACATCCATTTTTCTGTTATGACCACTCTATGGAGTGGAAAACCATCATCCTGAAGCAATGAAAGTGGGTTGAGACCCTAATTTGGCTTCTATAAAATGTTTTACTCCAAATAATATTTTTAGGGTCAAAATGGTCACATAGAAATTCCAAAAAAAAAAAATCTTAGATGTGAAAAATGTTCCTAAGAGTCACTTTCCAAAATTTTAGAGTCATACGACCTCATACGAATAAAATAAAAATATTTTATGATCCTTCGATACGTAAAACAAAGGTCGTTACAAGCATTGAATGCAATTGATTTCTTTCTAGTTGCCTTGTTTTCCCTTCTACCCTACAACCATGCTTTATAGGACATTAGATTGGTAACTAATTCTTTAATTTTCAATACTAATACCACTGGCTTCCTCTATTGCCAGTGTCTTTTAATCTCCTTCAAAAGAGAGTGAATTAAGAATTTTTCTAATTTGATCCACTTTTGAGAAAATTTTCCCTAACGATACTAATGAATGGGCTATATCTTGAAATTTAGAATGCATGTCAGCAATAGATTTACTTGGTTTGATTTTAGAAAGTTGAAACTTGTTGATTAGCATATAAATCTTAGTTTGTTTCTCTTTACTAGTACCTTCATGTGTAATTTGCAAAGTTCTCCAAATTTCATAAGCAGTCTTACAAATAGAATCTCATTTAAATTCATTTGTATTTCAGGAAATAATTATTTTATTGCTTTAGAGTTATTGAGTGCTTGTATCTTTTGGTTTGGAGTCCATGTTGAGTATTCAGTTTGGGGTTCAGTGTACTCACTCTGTGTAATATTTCAAATATCTAGACTATCGGATTGTAAATAGATTTTCATCCTACATGACCAATAAGTATAATTACCGCCATTAAATAATGGAGGTCTAACAGTTGATTGTCCTTTTACAAAAGTGTTAAAAAGTGTACTACCAGTGTTACTAGCTATTTATACTTTTCAAAAATCAAATAACGAGTTTTTGAAAATCTAATGCTCTGATACCAAATGTGGAACATGGTGTATGCTAATGTGAATGGATCTTAAGGCTACTTGAACATTTAAGGGAGGTGAATAGTGTTTTGTAACTTATATGTTACTTTTCTAGATTATCTTAAGATTCAAATTCAAACATAGATAATCAACACAAATATATATTAACAAGCAATCATGGATATATATATATATATATATATATATAAAATTGTAGTAAAATTAAAGTAAAAGTAAGAGAGATGACACCAGGATTTTTTATACTGGTTTGGATTAACCAATCCTCATCCAGTCATGTACGGTGTATGTACACATTTCTTTTCCAATACTTACTTTAAATTGTTAGTAAGCAAACCAGAACACAGTCTTGATTTCAAGACAACGAGATACTCCCTTTTGATTTACGAGTTTAAGGTAGTCTCTCTTGATTTAATCGAGCAACATGATCACCCACTTGATTTGACTGGGCAACAAGCTCACCTACTTGATTTAAATAGGCAATAAGCACACCTACTTGATTTAAAAGGGCAACAAGCACACCTAAAAAATTAATAGTATAGAGTTGTTGGTTTCAAATACAAACAGTTGTACTTTGGATACTGAATATCATATAGCCCTTTTGATAGCACTTTAATCTTTGAATTGACGTGAGAATACCTTCAAATCAGTGAGTAGATTGTAGAGAATGAATGTAGTAAAGTAAAGATTGAATTTGAATGAATTTGAAGAGTATAGAAAGTGGATTTAGTGAAATATATAATGAGAATTTGGAGTATGAAGAAAGTAGAGAAAGTAGTTCTTAAAATTTGTTTTCCAGTTCCCTTTATATAGTGTATGAAGAAACATGTCTATTCATAAAGAGATGTAACCAAAAATCAAAATTATTCAAAATTCAATAGACATCTCTCTAACGATCTATTTGTCGACATACTTAGGTTAGGTATGTTGACAAACCTTTGTTAATTTTGAAAAACAATAATTCATTTAAAGTGTTTATAAATTCTAATAATTTGTAAAACATTTAAACATAATTTTTAAATTAATATGTAGAAATCTAATAAAATATTTGTAAATTATACTTTGAAAAAGAAAATAAATATTTTGGTAATTAGTATTTTGATGAGTATCAACAGATATAGATTGCAAAATTAAGCAAAAACAAAAGGAAAATGAGAGCTAAATGAAATAAAATCTAGGCTACTTGCATAAAGTAAAACTAACTACTAACATTAAAGGAAAAAAGCATGTAAATAAAAAGAGAATGAACTAAAATTGCATATAAAAAAATTACATGAAAGGAAATGGCTAAATAGCCATGAAAAGAAAGAAAAGAGAGTTTTGTTTATTTTTGATCCTAAACTAAGGAGGCTAAGAGGAGGGAGAGAGTTATATGAACATATGGGATATTTGTACATGTTTTAAAACCTTAATCCATTTTTTTGGAAACTACCAAACTACCCCTTAGGAAGTGTGACCAACAAGTTATCATTAGCATGAGATAATCATCCATTAAGTGTGCATGAAACTCTAATGGCTATTAGCATGTGCATTAGCTCCTAATTTGTATATCAAGGTAGGTGGGTAGGAGGGTCCTCCATGATACATGAAATGAATTATTTCCATCTTCATTTGTTTTTCTTCACTCTTGTCCATGCATATATCTTCATGGAACCACTTGCATTTGAATCCAAATTTCTACAAAAAATCAAAAAAATGTCCAAGTAATATTTTTCAAATTAATATATAAATAAAAATGACCATTTTGCCCATGTATGAAGATGAATATGTGACGATTGAAAATAATTTAAATTTTGGTTTAAACATGTTAAAACACCTAATATGATCGTTTATTTAATTTAATTCGGTTAAATATAGAAGTAAAAATATGCACATTTACGTGCACATTAAATACTCTCACACTTATCTTTTTATTCGTCGTCGAAGAAACTAAAACCAAGATAAATCCGTTTTCGTAGGAAACACGATTGCATTGAGTGTATGCAACAAGTCGTTCAACCTCTAGGTGTCCCTAATAGGACGTTATTGTCTCGTGAGGATTTTCAACGGATACCACCCATAAAATCCAAGTGAAAATTTTCTAAATGCAAGATTTACAATGAGATGAATGCAAGTTTTTAAAAATATTTACAAATGAAGGATTTACTTTTAAATTAACACGAATAAGTTAAATATAGGTTTTGTTCATTATCAGAAAATTTAAGTCTATTTACTTGTCAAAATTTCCAATAAAAATTGAGTTATCATTAGAATTAAACTCTAGTTTGGCTAGTTGTTTCAGTTGATAACATAGTGTAACTATGAAATAGACCCTTAGTAGATTTTCAAAGTTTATCGAAGTGGTATTTTCATTTCTTTTTAAAAACAAGTCAATTCAAATAAGTAAAAATAGTGCTTGAATTTCAATTGCTTGCTCTCTCTTATTTTTGAAAATTTTATTGATATTAACAATATTTACATATGCTTAACTCAGGTAAACTGAGACCAAATATATCACCCACGCACTGCCTTGTTGGCTTATGTGAGGGAATACAGAGCGCGGCGAGTGAACATACAAGTGTGAACATCTATCGACTCTAGACGTTATTAGAGAAAGAATTTCTTTTTATATACATATACCTAACCTAACTCAAATAAACTAGAACCAGATATACCGATCATGCACTACCTTTCGGGCTTACGTGAGAAGGGTACAGAGCACGGCGAGTGTGCACACAAATGTGTACACCTATAGGTGTTAATAAATACAAACATAAATACAACAAGATTTTTTCTTCTTCTTTTTTCTTGTCTTTTTATTTTCAGTTTTTTTTTTTGAAAGAGAGAGTTTTGCAAATCATTTAAGTACCAGTTAACTTAAAAGATTGAAAATATTATCACCACTACTTTAAAATCAACCACTCTTTTAAACAAAGATTTTCAATTAGGATATACTTCATAATTATCACCATGAATCTTCCTATATACTAGTTAAACCATCTCTACTTGTAATCAAACTTTATTTTTATTTTTGTTAAGACAAATAAATTTCAAAAACTTCAATTTAATAACCAAAACCATATATCTATCCTATAGTGTTTTTTTCAAAAGTAAATCAAAAGGCTAAAAATAAAATTTTGTTTTTGAGATTTTTTTGAGTTTTGGAAAGAAAATGCAAAAAATAAACCATGAAAAATTAAAAATGCATATAAGACTCCCTCCATACTTGATTTTGACTGTGTCCTCAGAATTAACCCAAGTGAAAGGAGAAAAGTAAAACAAAAATATGACCTATATTTACATGAAAATGAAATGATTATTATCTACAAGACGTCAGAAAATATGCTGTTAAGGAATAAATGAAACGGTCTTCCATAGGCCAATTCATTTGTCTCCTCAAGTATGAGAGACACAACTTAAATGCGGAAAGCCAAACCATAAAAGATTTCAAAGTCGAATGTTGATTTGGAAAAACGAGTATCGTTTTATTCAAAATTGAACGAGTTGTTTTATTTTCGATGATTTTCGAGGTTGATGGAATAATTAGTTGAAGCTTAAGTTTATTTTCACCAAATTGAAATTCAAGCTTATCATTAAAAACTTCTTCAGAATTTTCGATTTCAAAATCAAAATGGTGATTTAAATCTTCCCCGTTAGAATTTAACAACTCATCATTGAAAATTCTAAAAAATTCATGTTCATTAAATTCGTCTTCCTTTGTTGGATTATTCACAACTTCATTGTATGAATCATTTTCAAAATCTAAATTGCTGTATTCAAATTTTCAAAATCGGAAAAAGGAAGATCAATTTTAAATTTGGTTCCACCCTCTCAAAAGAATTGAAATCCAAGTCAATTACCACATTATCAACAACTTCATTAAGATCGTCATTTTTAATTTCAAAAGTTATTATTTGAAAATCATAAATTTTGGTAAAAGGTGGATTATTATTTGACTCGTCGCATGTTGAGATTTGATTACGCTGTTTGCGTTGTTTTTTTGTATGTTTCAATCAACAAATCCGTGTGATTTTGTGTATTTCCTCCATTTGTGCAACAAAGTCAAATTTAAAATTATTAATGTGAAAATTTTCAATTTGAACTTGTTGAAAATAAAAATTGTCAATTTCGATAAATGGTGGATTATTATTTGATTCTTCATACTTTGGGATTTGATTTTATTTCTTATGAATTTTTTTGTAGGTTTCAAGCAGCAAATCCCGTAATCTTTTTCCATGTTCTCAACTAAATCAAATTCATGATTATTAGAATTTTCAACTTGAATTTGTTGAGAACAAAAATTGTCAATCGCACCATTGTTGAAACTATTTCCATTGCGAAATTCATTCAAAAAGTGGTTCACATTTCCGTTTTGAGTTTGAAATTCATTTTGGAGTTCGAAATTGAATTGGCATGGGTTATAATCAAAATCATTTGAATTTTGATGTGAATTCAAATTTTGACTATTTTGAAATCCTTGACTTGAGTTATTGCACAAATCGTTCATCCTTTGATTTTGTAGTGCAACGAGTTCAAGTACAGATTCCATTCTCGTTTCAAAAGTTGAGAATTGATCATTATTTTGAAATTTTTATGGTGCAATTCCGAATTATTTGTACAATAGTTGTTATTAAAATATCCATAAGAATTTAGTGTGAAATTATATGGATTATATTGATTTTCATAACTATCGTAAAATTCCGACGAGCAAGGAAACTTGAACATTTTTTCAAGAATTTCATTTTTGAATTTTTTTGGGGATTTTTTTATAAAGTAAAACTATTTACCATAAGGAATTTATTTTTCAAAGGGGAAGTTGATTTTTATTTGGTTTTTGGATTTTTAATTTCCTTTTGTTTTTGAAAAGGTTTTATATTTTTTTTTGGATTTTTGCTTTTCTAAAAAAATATTAACTCAATTTTTTTTTAATTGGAAAATTTCAAATGAAAAGATTTTAAAAACTAAGCTAAGAAATATTTACAATTTTTTTAGTTTTGAATTTTGATTTTTTTTTAAAATATGCATGAACTAATGCAACTAATGAATGCAAGAGTTTTAATTACAAATTATCTATCCTAAGTAGCTCATAACACAAAATTGTATAATCACACTTTGTCTTAATCCAACAAGATAGTTTTTAAGGCAGGTAATGGGCAGGATTTATCGATGCACCACGAATCACCGTAGCAATGCAACCGAATGTTTAAGTACATTTAGAGAAACAATCAATATAATTTTTACGAATCGCCGTAATATTTATAACTGATTATTGTTCTACCGTAGCCTAGACACTAAGAAATTAAATTATCGAAAGAGGACAACTTGTCAATACACAATTAAGCGTTATCGATGTCTAACCGTTATTATTAATCAAAATTATAGGATGAAATGCAAAGAAGAAATTAAATGTGTATTAACAATGCAACCATGAATGGATTTTTGTTTTTGGTTTTTGAATTTTTTTTATAAAATGCAAGCAAGCAACAATGCAAAACAAATAAAAACAGAAGACAGAGGCACGATATCAGAGCGTGTAGAATTATTAGCAAATTATTGTAAATTTTTTTTTTTACAACCAAGCACGCAATTTGTTTTTGGTAAGCACTTCTGTCACCTGAAACAAAAACACGATATATACAACTTTTTTTTAAATATATAAGGATGGAACTTAAAACAATTTAAAACAAAACAATTTTTTTTTTTAAGAAAGAAACTAAAAACAAAAGCACGTTATTTTTTATCGTTCACTCAAACGAAAGCAATTTTTTTTGTGAACTATTTGCAAAGGATTTTCTTTGTAATAAAAGGAGGAACAATTGGTAAAAAGAAAAACTAAATAAAATATTCCTTTTCTTAAGTTTAAATCAAAAGAAAATTGAACAACTTAAGATAGGAAGGCAAAACAAAAAACAATAAACAAGACTATATCTGGCCGTTCAAACAAAGGCCCAATTTTTTTTTTTCAAATAGAGAAGAATTAAACAAATGAAAACAATTTCACATACCTAATACTCACAACCCAACATTCCTTACCCACAACCCAATACTCAATTCATTAATCAAACTTCCAAAACAAATTACCCGAATCCACAAATCCAGCAATTCATCAAATTAGCAAATCCACAAATGATCAAACGAGCAAATCAACCAATTCGCGGTTTGCTGAAGTTGCGATTGTAGATTACGTTCGCACTGGTCGTGGGTCGCAGTGATTGTTGGAGAATTGGTCGCGGGTCTTTGCAGAGGTGGTGGCGATTCGATGTGGTTTGGGGATGTCGAGGCTATTGGAATTGGAGGGGCGAAGTCGCCATTTTGGTGGTGTTCGATTAGTGAAGGTGGTGGTCGAAGATGATTGTGGTGTTCGGGTCGTTTGCTGTGATGGCGTGTGGACTTGGAAGGAGGAGCGTGATGCAGAGGGGGGTTCGAGGCAACTTGGGTGGTCGACTGCTGGTTCGGGTTTCAGGTGAGTTTGTCGGCGATTGGTATGGAAGCGATTCCTCTTGGTTCTTGTTTGAAGCAATATCTTGTTTGAGTTGTGCATAGCTTTGATATGGGAGATGTTGACAGTGTTAAGAAGAGGTGGAGTGCACAATTGTTTACAGCAGTTATGATGTGGTGATGAAGTAAGAAGGCAGTTGGTTAGTGGTTGTATTGATGATCAAGTGGAATGTCTGGCAATGGAGTGTCAAGCAGTTTGTGATATGTATGTGTGCACTGTTTCGAAGTATGGGCAGAGGAGTAGTGCGGGATAGTGGGGATGGATGTAGTTGAAGCTTGTATAAAGGGGATGAAGTGCTGGCAGATATGGGTTCACGTGGTTATAACAGTGGTTAGAACAGTGAGTTTGGGGATGGTTGTGAGAAGTGGATGTGCAGTGGAGCTGTGGTGGATTTGTGCAGCAGTCAAGGGATTGGTTTGTAGATTATGACCACTGCAGTGTATGAGAAGTAGATGGATTTGCCTGAAGCAGTGAGCAAGTAAGAATTGGTTGAGCAAATGATGTAGTTTGTGATATGTTACTGCTGTGGCTGGTGGTCAAGGCAAGGATGTAGTATGCAGTTGAATGGTGACAGTGGTGCAGTGTCGTGTGCACTTGCTTGGAGTATGTTTAGCTGGTAGCAATGGCCAGAGCAGTGTTGATACATGGGATGCTTGGTCAGGTAGTAGCGGTAATGATTGGGATACAAGGATGTTCTGTTGTAGACAAGTGTGGTGGTTGCAGTTGACAGTATGGGATGATTGTATGGTAGAGTAGTGAAGGGGATTTCAACAGCAGTTGGTTGTGGTTGATGTTAAAAGACAGTGGAGAGGAGGGGAGAAGTGTAGCAAGGAGAAGTGGACAGTGGCAAGTGATGGTTGAAGAAGTTAGCAGTAGCAAAGACATGGTATGATTTATGAATGTAGTGGTCAGTGGGAAATGGTATGATCAAAGGGATGCAAATGGCAGTGAGGCAAAGAAGTTTGCAAGTAAAGGATGGTATGTAGTGAAGAGGGTTTGTTAGAAAAAAATTGTAAAGAAAATGAAATTTGCAAATGAGAAGGAAATAAAATATTTTTGTTTTTGTTTTGAAATTGTGCATGTTTTTTTAAATAGGAATGCAAATGCAAATAGAACAACAAGCACACAACAAAATGCAAACAAAAATAAAACAACACACACAACACAATTTTTTTTTTTTAAAAATAGGAAATTAACACACAAAACAAAACATAAAAAAAGCAAACAAAAAAAATTCGAAGAATAGAAAATTAAAATCAAAGCAATTCGCCGGCAACGACGCCAAAAACTTGTTCATCAACTAATCTTTCATCGGATTGGAAAATAGCTGATCGACTAATCAAAGAACAGATGGTTGCTATCAAAGACTTTCAAAAATTAAAGTAATGTTTACTAATTATAATATATAGTCTTGAACTCTTTGTGTTTTTGTCTTTAAACTCACGAGTCTTCAAATAGCTTGATCATATCTGTATCTTGATCTCTAGTCTTTTTACCGACTAGTCTTCAAACTCGATTATTCTATACTTGTATAAACCTGTACAATATCCCACAAAATATTCTATACAACTTGAAAAATTATCAGTACCTATATTTATAAGGTTGTTATCATCAAAATCAATATTTGTGGTATTAATAAATCCCAGCACTGTACACAGGCATGTTAAACCATGTACATGTTATTCTGTAGCATGTACACGTACACGCACACGCATATATGTATTTGACACACACACATATGTTATTTAAAGGAAACTTAGAAAGTTCTTAACAAATTAAAACTTCATAAATCCATTAAAGATTCAATGAAGGTTTTTTTGAAATTTTCCTTTTAATTCCGCTGCGGGCCGGTCCAATTTTAATAATGATTTCAGAGCCCAATAGCATATGCGGTCTAAATTAGTCATGTTAGGGCTTACTAATTTAGCCTGTTCACTTCGTACGACGTCTAGAGACGTAATACCATGTCATAGCTGGTTACCAGCCTAGTCTGAATGGTGAAGTGAGCCTAAAGGTTGCCCCTAATAGAAAAGACCCAATTTGAATTAGTTCTTGAGCTAGTTTTCAAAATTCTTTTGAAAATTAAAGTAAAGATTTTAAATTTAAAATGAAACATGTTTATTATAAAGTTACAATATAACATCAGTTTTCAAAATGTTTGAGAAGATAATAAAATTTTCAAAATGTTTGAAAATCTAAAATTTAAACATTAATTTCAAAAATTAATTTATTAATAAGGTTAATAAAATTAATTAATTAAGTTAATTGATTAAATATACACACTATGTATATAATGACCTTTGAAATTAATGTAATTTAACTAAAAGTGTTTAACTAAATGAATTAATCAAAGTTTAATTAATTAAGCTAAAATACGTACATACATCCATACATACATAAATACATATGTGTGTGTATTACTATAAAAGTTGTAGTATATATGTGAATTCAATATAATATGTTAAAATTGAATAATAAAAAACTAATTGATTAAAATTAATCAAATATGTTTTAATTAATATAATTTTGTACATAATATTACTATATGAGCTAATTAAAAATATAATAGTTATATATTAATGAAACTTATACAATATGAATGTATAAACTAAAGGTGAAACATTATAGAAGCCCTAAATAGACTTAAGAAATACATACATACATAAATGTACGTTTACCGTGATTTCCGATGTGTCCGACTCTTGAATCACGTGGATGTTTCATAAGAAATACATTATTCCATAAATTTATATCGCTCAATATAATATATTAAAGATTATGAATCTTTAATATAAAGTCGTCCTCTGCCAATTATAAAGTCCTAGATTACTTGCATGCTCCTTAGTTGTTGAGCTTTCCTTAAGCTAGTGATGTTATGTGTAGTACTATTAATATTATGAATAAATGAGATAAGATAACTACACATATTTGTTGAGCTTTCCTCAAGCTATGTGTACTATACTTACAATGCCGTGAACTGGTGCGTATGATTGAATAATCTCTCCTTAACTATTGAGCATTCATCAAGGTAAAGATGAGATTAGACAAGGAACCATGGGTTAGGAGTTATATATAATGCAACTAATAAGGAGTTATCCATCGTATATGGGCCTATGATTTGTTTTGCTTTCCTTGAGTTCAATATCCTAAGGCATAAGAGTCCTAACACTCACCGGAGAAACCAAATGATTTCTATGTTTTCTCTTAGGGTTTTGAGAAATGTAAAAATTTGGTGGAGATTTATTAGAAAAATGAAATGGTAACATTTAACCTTTCTAATATTGTATTAATATTTGCTGTATAATGTTAGGATAATCTACATTGATCAATTTATGCATTTAATATGATTGATAAAATTTTATCAACAAAAAAATATACAAATGAACCGAATTAAAGATTGACAAATAGAAATATAACATATACTTACTAATAAATACTTCTTGCATGTTGATGTTTCAATACTCATGCAACTGCCTAATTTTAAACTACTAAATACATTCATGATTTGATCGCTTACGTCTTTATTTGGCTGAGACTGTGTATTGCATACTATGAGTTTTGAACTCTAAAGCAATATAATACTATAGATATTTGAGCCTTATACCGTTACATATAAGTGTTATGTAGTGAACGGTCGTAGTTTGTAATGTAGAGACTTCGATGAAATTAGTTCATTGAGATAAGAAAATAAACTGTACTATAAGATTGAGTAATCAATTTGATGATTAGAATGAAGATCATATTGTGTTAAATGTAACACTAGACCAAAACTATAAAAAGGATATGAGAACTCGATCGAGTTTTGATAGTTTACATGAAGTGCAACATAATTGATGTCCTTAAATGTTAAGGATGATCGAATTCACTTTTGTAAAGATTTAATTATGATATTGTAGTAAGGTTTTTCTTTTGAATGGTTCAAAATTTCGCTTCTTCTTCATAAAGAAACTCTGGAAATGAAAATTGTAAAATAATAATTACTTAACTTTGGAATAAGAAATATGATTTCTATTTCGAAATGTATTTTCATATAGAAAATCATTTACTTTGAGACTTATTTCTTTGAGTTCAAGATAATTGATCAAAGAACTCACCATTGTAAACTAGTTATAGTATATGAAACAAATAGTCTATAGTAAGCGTATGATGGACCTCCATTTTTAGTACACCATTATAGTAATGACAGAAATAGTGGAAGCATACCACATAGTATTTACCAATTGTATCAAGTTAAAATTGTTTTCATAAAATGTACTGCACATTATTTATGAAATATTATCGGTTTTTCGACAATGACTAAAGGTTAAACATAAGTTTATGTTAATGAGAATATTGTGAATATCGGCTGTGAATAAAACTATATGTGGTATTTGTTTTCATAGCAAAAGCGATGCAATGAAAATACTGAAGTATTTAATACTAATTAAAATTATTTTGGAATTATATACTAAGCTGTAGTTTTTGAGTAATAATTTTTATTTTATGATTATGAATCATATGATGTTGGTTAATTATATCTCAGACAATCAAAGGCAGAGTACCCACTCAGTGGGAGCACCAAAAGAGTTAATGAACTCTTCAGATTGATACATATGGATGTATGCAATCACAAGTATGATAATACCAAATCGGTTCCACGCACTTCGTTGTATTCACCAATTAATTGCACAAACATGAATATGTGTATTTGATTATATGGAGCATGTTCATTGTTATTAAGATTTCTCATCTTAGAAACACTTGAGTACATTTCCTTGTGAAGTAATCATGATGTTGAACGCTTTCATAGTTATGAATCAATAAAATTAAGTAATATTAATCTTGCCTTTAAGTGGAGTAATTATATTATTTTAATGCTTACATAATTATGAGGGATTCAATGCAGTATTATAGTGCCAAAGTTATTTTTTAATGGAGAGATGCGGTTTTTATGTTGTGTCACCGTCCTTAAGGCTTTGGCATAGTATTACTTGGATTTTGTTCTTGTGTCCTTTTTATAGTTTGACATTTATTGTGGGAGCAGTTCCTTTGGCTTAGTTCTTACATTAACTTTCATTTGTTTGGAAAATACAGGTGTAACACTTGCCCTCCAATTCTGCAGCGATTGTTTACAACCCATAATTTCCGACCTTTTCTCTCTTTTTTCAAAGAAAGAAATTTTTTTTATTGTCATTTCGCATTTAATGCTTTGATACACATGTCATCCCCTTATTGGTCGATCTTCTAAAAAGTTATAACTTTAGTCTTTTTGACTCCTAAGGAAATATGTCTTGATTCTTGCGTTAATCTTCCTGTCATTAATCAATTGACGTTCTGTGGATTTTTCACCATTTCGGCTGTGCGGATGGGATTTGAATTGTGGTAAGTATATAATTTCCCTCTTCTTCTTCTCCATTCTTTTACATGCTTTTAAAAATTTAAACACAAAATATCATCCTCTTCAAGGCTAGTTACTTTTCCAAACAAAAGTAAGTGCATATTTCTTTTTCTTGTTCTTTTTCTCAACCTTTAGTGATTATTGATATTAGATATGATATATTTTGTTTGATCTCTCTCCCTTGTTTTTGCCATCTAGATATCTGAACCAAGGGAAATAAAGGATGTTTTGTGTCATTTTGGGTTCAAGGGTTATGTAGGTTGAGTTCCTAAGCCTTACGATTCTACCCACATGCCCCTAGACGGTGTCATTTTTATCACTCCTGAACATATTCAATGCAGAATTTACCTTCCCCCAAATAAATTCTTCGAGAATGGTTTACTACTATTGCTATTGTCTCTATTCAGCTTGCTCCTCTTTCTTTCACTCTTCTGATTGCTATGTTTATTCTTTATGCTAAGAAGAGCACACCTCCCTCATGTGAAGAACTCAATTCCTATTCGATATCCATAAGAGTCCTTCCGAGGATGAATTTGGATTTAATTATGTTCAAGCAAAAAAGTCGATTCTTAAGTTTGTTCCCCGTAAGACCCAGAAGTGAAATGAATAATATTTCTTTATTTCGAATTTTGATAACTTTCCTTTTATTTCTCAACCACATCCCAATCATCCTCTTTTTTTGATGAGACCACTGCATCGTTCGTATCTCATAGAAAGACCATCCTGAACTTGGGTGAAGATGAGAGGAAAATGAATTTATTTTTTAGTCCTGAATTTGGGTAAAGATGAGAGGAAAATGAATTTGTTTTTTAATGAGTTGCTACTGTGGATATACGATTTCTTGCGCACCAGGCACAACTTCTCTCATTCTATTTTTAATTTTTAATCAACTTGTAGATAAATGTAGGGGTATAATTTGATAAATTTGACAATGAAATCTTATTTTCTATTCTTAGACCTTGTAAGGATTTTTATTGATCTTAGCACTTTTCCTATGTATAGGTGAAATGGCTGGCGGTCTTACTAATGCATTCTTTGATGATTCTTCATTAAGAAATTTAAAGACAAAGAAAATTGAAAAAGGAGACAAGAAGAAAAAGGGCGATGCCGAAACTTTTGACCAGCCCTTCAAGAAACTACACGCACCTTCTCCCTCCCTTTCTTCTTCTAAGTCTCTTCCTATCCCACCTTTTCAGTCACTCCAAGACCCTTATATTCACTACTTGTATTTATCTATAGGTGTTATTACTGACCTTGCCAAGAGGGTGGGGCATGTCGCTTTGGATGGTCTATCTCATATTTCTTTTGCTTCCATAATCCTATCTTACCACTCTCCCATTTCCTACAGTCTCCTTCCCCAAGCTTTCTACTGAGCTTGAGAGGTCTTTGGCCTACGTATGCATCTTCTTCTCCTTCTTTCATTAATGGTGACTTGCCTGCTCGAGTTTCCAGTTTATCTACCTTTGTTTTATAATTGGTTAGTGTTTTGGTAAGTAAGGCTCGAAAGAAGGAAAAGGACAACAAAGTCTCATTCATTGTTCATACTACTTGACTAAAGGCAGACTTTATCGTAGCTGCTTCCGAGAAAGCCGAGCTAGGGGAAGTGCTCAAGGCTAAGAGGTAGAAAGCGAACAAGGTAGAGGAGGCAGTGAAGGCGGCATATAAGGCCTTAGCGTTGAAGGGTCATGAATTAGAGTGGAAAGATAAAGCATCGGGAGAGAAAAAGAAGAAATTGGAGGAGAGTAAGGACAAGTTTTCATGGATCACCTATCGGGTGCTTTATAAGATGAATGTTGTAGTTAAGCGTTAATTTTCTACCGGTCGCTTGGATGATCTTTCTCCTGAGGTCAATCTTAGTTTCCTAAGGACCCTAAGAAGATTAGAGACGCCCTTATTTATTACAGGGGAGGAATGGGCTAAGGAGCTGGAGAAGGAGAAAGCTTCCCCTTCTGCCTTCTAGGATACCTCTTTCTAGCAGGATGAAAAAACTGTGCCGTTTAAGGAGACGAAGGTCACCTTGACTCCTCAAGCTGATGCAGCTACCTAACCTTTATAAATGGTTTCCGCTACTTCTATGTTTTTTTAAAAATTCAACATGTAGTAGAATGAAATTTTTACCTAATTTTATTATGATCAACTTTTTAATTGTCGTACTATTTTGCTACTACATTATGAATGATCGTGTGATGACCCACATTTCGAAAGGTTTAAATTGACAATAATCCACACATGTCTAATCCAAACAATCTGAAACATAGATAATCATTGGGGTTAATTAAGAAAAATAAGAAGAGAAGAAGAAAACAAACACAAAATCTCGCAGCGGAACGATAAAATATAATAATCAAATAAACGGTTCATGAAGCTGTTTATACTATATATTTGATTATAATCTATACAACAATTGTCAGAGTTATATATATATATATATATATATATATATATATATATATATATCAGGGATAAATAAATAATACAGCAGACAACATGATGTAGGAATACTAATAGTAATAATATACCAAATCTTCGTCTTCGTCCTTCAGAATAAATCTTCAATAAGATAAAAAAACAGGACTGACTCGAGCATAATTGTGACATCCCACCTCTATACTCACACTAGCCAAAGACACTACGGAGTGATTCCATCGACTAGTATGAAGAATAGGGCTGTTAAGGAGCGACCATCTGTGTAATTGCTTTGTGCGAGCACCGATATGCTAGATAGTGTTACATGCATTTCGTTTCAAGAGAAAATCCGACATACCGATACAAACTCAAAGCTACTAGGCAGTGGCTATGAGGTATTCGGAAAAAATATATAAAATAAGCATAACATAAATCAGTCACAAATATTCATATCACTAAGGCAGAAACAGATATGAATATAACACATAAAAGTGTACATCAAAGTAGTGGTCATGTAAGATCCACTACATCACAAAAGAATAGGTACAAGTGCTAGACAAAAGAATATGTATACATCAAGGAGTCTCTATCTCGAATGTATAATAACAAAAATACTAAGCTAAAGTAGTTAGCCAAATGTCAGATGACAGATCCTGATCAGAAGTCAAGCAGAAGCACCTGAAATACCTCAGTCTGACCCGAGTATTATTTAATAATTAACAATAAACGGATCAGTCTAACTATAAATATCAGATAAAATGAGATAGGATAAGAGATATGAAAAAATGTATTATAACAACAATGCCATACTGTGACAAGTATACATCAGATAATAACAAAAATCATACAATATCTTAAATATTCTCAACCACTAAAAAGAATGTCATATTCTTTAACATATTCACCAAACCATAAATATTAATAAAATTTCTCAATGTAAATCACAAAAATTGGTGAAACACAAATTCTACAAATCATCAATTAGAAATCCAGAAAACACAATGGGGGAGGCCTATCACAAACAGGAGTTTGAAAACTCACCAAAACGTGTGTCACAAATGAGACGCTATCCCATATACCGAACATCGACGCACCTAAAAAGATACGCCCCATGTACAGTCGAACATCGACGCACCTAAAAAGTTACGCCCCATGCATAATCGAACATCGACACACCTAAAAAAATACGCCCCATGCATACTCGAACATCGACGCACCTAAAAAGATACGCCCCGAGCATAGTCGAACATCGACACACCTAAAAAGATACGCCCCATGCACTACTTATCGAGCCGATTGCTCCACGAACGGTCCAAAGACCATGGGTCGCTAGTCCATAAAAATGAGCCGAAGCTCCATAGAATAAGTGTAAATTACATCAAGCTAGTAAATAAATGAGTTTAGCTTCATGTCCCATAACTATGGGCTTAACTCAAATATTTACGAACAAATTGTAGATTTTCACTCGAAAATTATCACAAGATTTCAAATCCAAAGAAATCGATACCAAATCCATCAAAATGAATGTTCCCAAAAATCCAGAAAAAGAAGTCATCAAAGTCGATAAAAGTGATAACAACTAATCAGATCAATAAAAATCGATAAACATTGGAAATTTACTCAAAAAATAGGCAGACAGGCAAAACTGAACAGTTCCAAACGTCTGGGGGTTAATCCAGGCATCTGGATTTGGGTTTTGGAAATAATTCAGAACCCTCCCTAGCGTCTAAACTCTAACCAGACGTCTAAAAACTAACCAGACGTCTGTAAGGTTTGGACCAGACGTCTGGTCCAAGTCTCTACCGTTTTTTATTTTCTGCCGGGACCATAACTAGACGTCTGGTTGCCTGATCTGGGCAACATTTTTCCTAGGCCAATGATGGCCTAATCGATTCGGAAGCGATCGGATGAGCGATGGAGGCTAGGGATTTATGCTAAGCGACAACCCAGTCCTATAGGCTCTTCGATATACCCTAAATAATATGTTCAAATATCCAAGATAGGATCTTTAAAGATTTTGAATTCAAAACACAAAATTTGAAAATTCACCATATCAATTCAAATCAAAAGCAAATGAATATGAATAGATGTTAGAAATTTATACCTAACAACAATGAAAGCTGTAGACGTAGATGTGAGTTGAAAAACTCACCTTTAAACCCAAATAGCAAGAGAGAAGCTTTAAAACAAAGGAAAGATCAACCACACCTCAACTTCAACCCTAGAAGCTCCAATCTAGGCTCATAAGCAAATATTCCCAAAGTTGGGTTATAGGAAATAACTGAAAATTGGAGAGGAATTGAGATGGGAAAGATGAAGAGGATGCTTACCTAAGCTTCTCTTTGATTTTAGAGCAAAAACTTGAATTCCCTAAGAGAACTAGGGCTTAGGAATTTCTGATTTCTTTTTCCTTTCCCCATTTTTACTTTAGCTTGAGTGTTAGGAAATGAGGAGTGGAATGAATGAAGAGTTGAGGAGTTAGGGTATTATGTTGGGTTAGTAGGCTGAAACCCAAACTCTAATAGAAAAATAACGAAATTTTACTCAACTCCAAACATATCGATGTTTATACTCAAAAAGGTTGCAAACGCCGTTTTGGACTCAATGGAAGTAGTCTCGAGTCCTAATTCGGCAATTTACAAAAAGTAGCATTTCAGACTTTAATCCGACCAACGATGCTATATTTAAACAAAACATTTAAATGTACAATCTGAAAATATGTGGGTTGTTACAATAATGAAAAGAAAAAACACTCAAGTCATAACTAAAATATTCTTATGTGACTCAATTTGAAATCGCATGTAATATAAGTGTCATGGCGTTAGAGATGCTTACGGGTTTTCACATCTCCAATTCAGTGTATAACGTGCATGTGATAACTCAAGAGATGTTATGGGATTTTCCATCTCCTAAGGATTCGTCAAAATATTTGTATGTAGTAAATATGCTACATATATAATGTCTAATCAATAAAATAACTATTTTTCTTAGCGTTAAGGCTTTACATTAATCCCCCTTAACGCGTTTTAAGCATTATCGTACAGTTTGCGTATAAAACACCAGTTAAACGGTCGGCGGATAGGGATGCTCCATGATATGATAATACTAAACCAAAACTGTAGGAGTCTCGTTTAGGGATAAAAGTATGACATGGCACATGAGGCAATGCCCAAGGTAGGATATTACCAGTTCGGGTCGTAGGGCTGGTAGTAAATAGCTATGGCTACCTACCGCATCCAACCATCCCATATCGAGTCACATGGAGGCTATCCTAAATCAAGGTCAACCAATCGAAACCAACAACAAGAGTGATAATATGGACTGAGTCCAAGAAAATCGAAGAACAGATGTCCTCTCGGGGTAATTGCGCCCACTTGGCCCCGTCAAACCATCCTGTTTTAGTCATTTCAAATTGCACAAGTACAGAGGTCTATCCATCAGCGTTCTTTTTCTTCAAATCCATCAAACGATGCCAATCCAACCACTTCATTCTGGAGTCTCCTCTGCGTACACAGTTGTTAAAGCGGTTCCGGTATCGACGGAGAGTATGCCCATATCGACCCCGGTCTCATTAACAACCAAACGTCATTTTACACACTGGTTGGTACCTTTATATTTCGAAAGTAGTTCATACCTGATATAAAAATATCATATTCGCTTCAGAATCAAATCCATTTTGAAATCATCATATTTACTCAAAATATACTATTTCAGTTCAAAATTATATTCGCCTTAGTATCTCGATTCGATTCCAAAGTTGTTTCGAATTTCCATTTTGGGTTATAACTTCATTTAACCCAATTCGTATTTAAATCCATGATTTAAAAATAATACTCTACCCTTGACAGGTTTGAATTTTTGGAAAATAGTTTGAATAGTTTTAAAGTAGTTTACATGATAAAAATAGTTAAAAATAGTTTGAATGGTTAAAATAGTTTAAATATTAAAATGGTTTATATAGTAAAATAATTTGAAAATCCAAAATAATTTAAATATTTAAAGAATATAGATTTTAAACAGTTTATACTAAAATAATTTACTTGAAAATAGTTTCAAAGTTAAACCGATCAAATTCCACTTCTCAATTCGAATTAACTTCGATTCCAGTTTATGTTCAAATCAATTTCACTTTCGACCTCAATTCCATTTAATTCAATTCAATTCCAATTTGAATTAATTTCAAATCAATTTTCAAAATTTTAAATCATTTCGATTTATATAAATTCGAGTTTGATTTTCAAAATATCGATTTAAGTGACTTAAATTAAATTTAACTTCAATATTAAATTTAAAATCTAATTTTCAAATATAATTAAATTCCAAGCTCAATTTTGAAATATTGCTATATATCACTTTTACTAAGCAATATTCAAAGTTCAAATAAAAGTTCAATCTTTTAAAAACAAATCAATTTCTGAAATTCAATCATATTCCGATTTTAACTTCAAAATCTCAACTTCAATTATTTAACAATTTCTTTTAACCGAAAATTTATTTCAACCTTTCAAACTCGAATTCGTGATTAATTAGATTTCTATAAATTTATTTTTATTTCTTTTAAATCAAAATCATTTAAATACTTTCAAATTAATGATTTTAAAATCATTTAATTTAACTAATTTGGTGTCCGTATATAATTTTCTATCATATGACCAAGTGATCGGTTATTTCGATTTAATTTCAGGAATGGATATATCATTTCAATCCAAAAAACCATGTCATAGGTGTATATCATTTCAACATTTTCTTAATTTTCGAAATAATTCAATTTATAGTTTTATACACTGTAAATAATATACATAGTGATAACAGGATATATGTAAACAAGTAAACATCTAAACATCCAAACATCAACCAATTTGCATCCATTACAATCAATCATACAAATAGACAATATAATTCACAACAGTTTCATAGTTACTAATATTGGGTAATTTGCTGGCAATTCAATTTCAATTTCAAATTTAACTATCAATTTTAATTTATAACGGTTTCAAATAACAATCAAATCTATCAAACAACGACCAATAAATTCATATTCCTTCATAAATTGAAATTTGAGTAGCATAAGAATATTCTAGTACGTTGTGAGCGTTATAAAACACTCACCTTAAGTTTTCATTTTTAAATTAAATCGAACGACGTTCGATTTAACCTAAAAATTTAACTAGCTCCAAACGACTCCAAATCTGTTCCTGGACGTAGTGCTCGTCATCACAATTCCGTCGCCACTTATTTCGTCCAATTTTGATATGTATGAAAAAGATATGCAGTTTAAAAGACTAAACGATTTAATTTATAATTAATTTACAATTTTTTTATCACATAGCAAATTAGGGCCATACATTAATTCCATCTGCAATGAAGGCCCTGCTCCCCATCTTCTTCATCACGTAACAGGCGACACAATCGAACCCATCGGCCGCCCTTAATCATTTCTGGCCGCTCCCTCATCGATCGCCGAGGAGACGATCGAAACCCGTCAACTCAAAGCTCTATGTGTCCAGCACAACCGCCCCGAGTTCCATCGATCTTGGTCGCTATATTGCCTCGAAATCACGCATGTATGCACGGTCGTCCTGGCCAAATCTAGGCCACCACGCAGCTCCGATGACGATCTCCACCATTGGATTTAGAGATCTCACTACGCTCTTCATTTTTGTAGTTGAAAATTTTCACTAATTGTTAAAGGATAGAGAGAAACGAGAGGAAAGGGGAATTGTTTTTCGGCCGTTGGAGAAAGGTGGAGGCGTAGATTTAATAGAATACTTGGGTTTACAGTGCGATACTGTCATATATACACGTACGATATATATTATTTTGATATTATTTTCACTTTTCTCATATTTTTCGGACGAACTCCAAACAAAGCATGCCACCAGACACTATAATGTTATACCCCTATTCGAAACACAATAGAATATGTTGAGCCCTAATTAGATCATATGTGGAAGATAGTTTTTTGAACCCAATTAAATATTAAATTTTCGATATTTAGTTCAATGCGTTTCTATCCCGTACGACCAAACGATAACTCCAAACATTACAAAATTTGAAATCTGATAATAACATACTATTACGGATCCAATGGAACTAGTTTTGTCGAAATCCGTGACTGTGCCCCGGATCGCTATTTTAACGTCTTGATTATAATGTAAAATTTCCAATTTTTTTAATTATTCACTTTTAAATCTAATTTTGAAGGTTAACAATCTTCATTGTTGTTTTAAATAAAATTCACATCAAATTCTGATATCATTATCAATCATATTAAATTTAGAATTTAATAATTCAAATAATTCCCAATATTTAATAATTTAATTGTTCAATATTTAACCAATTTCAATATTAGATTTTAAATGAATTTTAGTTATCAATCAATTACTTTATTTACATCTAATGGATTCAAAATTTATTACTTAATCCAACTATCGATTGTAAACACATTAAATACATTGCATTACCTTTAAATACTTGTTATTACTTAAATCTTCGAAATTAATTTATTTCAAAATTTTATTCAAGTTCACATTCAATAACTTACATTCAAAACCATTAATATTTTTATATTTTAAATCGTTTTTATTCATTAATTACGTTAAATATAATAATTTAAAATAGCTAAAAATAAGGGTCATTACAGATCGTGTCATATTCATCCATAGGGAAGTAATATTTACTAAACTTGTGAAGGAAAGCATGGAGAAACTCCAAACTAGACCATGGATCATCTTGGTCTTAGCGGAGTAGTGATTCATAAGCGTGAAAAAGAGTTAGATGAGTCGTTTATGCGACTTAGAGAGGAAATACAAGGGTTGCTTTCCAAAATTAACCAAGTAGTGAAAGAGAAAAAAGCATTCGGTGACTTTATACTGCATTGGTGGAATATACTTTAGAAAGTGGTTTCTTCCTACCTGATAGTCCTCACTTGGAATGGTTTAGGCTTAGGCCTAGTTATTTGGCTAAGGAGTAAACGCTGTGAGTCATTGTTACTTTTGTATGTGAATTAGTCACATTCTCTATATATAAAATCGGTAGTTTTGCGATATTTTTTTAGACGGTGTAACTCGATTTCCTTTGAAATAAACTCCTACTATGACTAACTAGGTCAATCTTCATGGGCCTCCTCCCAAGCCTGCTGGAGTCTTTGAATCTAATGAACTTTTAGTTCCCACCATTTATGCCCCAGGAGACACAGATGTACATGAGTTTGAAGTTGCTTCTGCGACTTCTGCCAAGGCCTTAGAGGAAGAGGATATCCATTTAACACTTACTACAAAGTGCTTGATATAAATTTGAAGAGTGCCCTTTCTAAACTTAAAGAAGCTAAGGATGCCCTTGAGTGTCAGTACCAACATAATGTCAAATTATGCACCGAATTTGACACTGCAAATTCAAAGATGGATGCACTACGACAATCATTGAAGGAAGGTAAGACGCTCTATGGGATCGTTTGTGAAGTAGAGATTAAAGATTTGTAGAAAACTATAGAAAGTTTGTCTCTTTAGGTTGCCCAATGATATGAAGAGAAGGAAGGTGTCGAAGAAGGATAGGTGGTAAAGGGGCATAGACTGGGTTCGACCCCTGCTCCTCCTACCGATTTGGATGCTTTATTGGCGGATGATTGGAGAAGGAAACTGGAATTACATTTCCAAGGTAAGCTTAAGGGGATGAAAGCTTATTATAAGCAACAACCATAGCGTTCTGAGGCAGAGATGCTTCCCCGTACATGGAGAAAGGGGCGAAAACTGATGCTTTTAAGTATCGTGGTGGTTTTTCTAAGGATTCAAAAAAGGCAAGGGCTGAATTGATAGAGACCCTAGAAGAGATGAGGAAGAAAGCCATGCTTAAAATTTACGAGCTTGAAGGTTTACTATGATAAACTCAGGCTGCCTTTAGTGCTATTACAATGTCTGTTAGTGTGCCTAGGCAGGATTAGATTGATGACCTTGTAGAGAAAATTAGAAGGGAGAAGGTTAAAGGAAAGATGGGACAAATCGCTTAACAATGAGCCATAGTCGTTTTTAACTAATTCTACCCCCCACTGGACCTGAGCTTCCTTTATAATAAAGAAGGCTTTGAGGTAACTAATGCATCCATTTAGGTATCCATGTACATATCTGTATCCTGGGCCACCTACTTGCATCGTCATTCATGTTTATGTCCATCATCAAATCATTTTACATATCACAACAACATACATATCCATTTCAAACAATGACTAATCATCATATACCTTCATTGAAATTCATGACACCATCACTTGCCTCTTCGTTAGCCTCCAAACACCCTTATAAAACAAAAGGAACGTGACTCAAATAGATAGAAGTTATTTTATATAGGCCTTTACGGGTCTAGAATCAACCTACCTTGAAATATAGGCCACCGGTGGCCCGGTTGCACCCACTGGTGGACATGTGGATGTGAGTCTGGAATTTCCAAATGCTGATTTGGGTGTTCCATTGCGTTGTTATTCCTCCAATCACTTTTGCTCGACCTCCGCTGCTTGGGAATATCCCTGGCACCTATCCCTACATTTCTAGGTCCAGTTTATGTTTTATTTAATCAATTTAAGTGTATAATCATCAAATTACTAAAATTTAGTGTATATCTGGTTTCTTTTACCTCAATTACCAAATTACCTCCCATATCCTAGTAAAATCCAAATTTAATTGCCTAATAATGTTTATCTACTCTAGTATAGCCTACATATCATATATAAAATCAACATTGCATCATATGAAGAGGAAAACATGAATTACTCACCAGATTCACTGTTCACTACTTGAATCTCCACCGTCTGGCCTGTTGTGTCTCTGTGCTTCAGCGTTTTGCCTCCAAGTTAATAAGGATGCGAAGCACTCTTTGCTACCTTCACAATGTCACTGCTTTTATGCAATATCGTTGAGTTTTGAGGGAGATATAATTTTTTTAGTTTTTTTTATAAAGAGAAAGAAGAAGAAAGAAAGAGCGCCAGTTCTTAAAACTAAAAATGTATGTGAATTTCTATCTTTTAAGTGGAAGGAGAGAAAAGAATAATTGTTGCTCAGATTCAAATATTAAATTCTAAGTTTTGGTGACGATCTACTCGACACTGTTTTGACCATAGTTCCTCCTTACAGACTCCAAATGAGACAAACCAAAATACTGCACAAATCAAAAAATAAGATGGTCGTAATGATACTGGTTTCGTCATCAAATTCTAAAGTTGAAAGTAACCATTTTCCCCCTCCTTATTTTTAATTTAATATATTAACACATTAAATTAAATTATTAATATTTATATAAATTATTTATCAATTTTTTGAGGCATTACATTCTCCTTCTTTAGAAGAATTTCCTCTCCAAAATTCCTTAGGAATGAAAAATATAATATTACATTTACACATCCTCAAAGCATATATAAATTAAGTAAACAACTATAACATCTAATATATGTAAGCAACATACATATATGAATGGTATGAACAACATTTGGATAAGACTAATGCCATGAACTTGCAGTTTCTACACTCACGATGCATAAATGCAACTAAGGCAATCTATATGAAAGTAATAAGATGACATATCTAACATGGATGCATAACACCCTAATATAATCACATATATATTTTTGTATGAATGCAAATTCAATAATATACAATCTAGCAACCAAATCTTCCAAAGCATTCAAATCCTAATTCTAGGATAGTCTATATGGAGGAAATTATGTCAAACCAAATTAGGGAACATACTTAAAAAGAGTTGATGACTACCTCTCATCTTCTCTTCAGGTTCCCATGTACTCTCTATTGAATCATGCCCTAATTGCACTCTAACCAACTTCACCTCTTTGCTCCTAAGTTGTTTCGACCCATGACACACAACGCGACTTAGACCACGGGATGAAGTCGGCTTAGATTCCAACTATACCTCCTCCAATTGACAGGGGTAGTCATTGTTGTCGGATCATGTACACATTTTCGCCAATGTGACAAGTGAAATACATTATGAATTCCCACCATCTTCTCTAAAAGTTCCACTCTATACGCCAAATTCCCTATCCTCTCCAGTATTGGAAATAGGTTGATGTTAGCACCAAAATTGGCTACTAACACCCTTAAGAAAGATTGTGTAGAGAGATTAATGAAGATAATAAATTAAAACATAAGACAGTATGTAAAATTAAATGCAGAGAACAAGAACACCAAATTTACAGGCGTAACTGCCTACATCCACTTTGAAGTTGATTTTTATTTCTTTCCTTGATAGTTGATTACAGATACAATCCGTTTCCAGTTACTTGAATGCAAGTTTGAATGAAAAATAGGAGAGTATGAAAAATGGCAGAGTCTCCCCAGTGTTCCCCCAAAAAAGGTCCCTTTCACTGTGCCTCTGCCTCTCTATTTATAGACGAAGGTGGATTGGACTTCCCTGGTGGGCCTGGTAGTTGAATACTTCGGCCCAAATGGAGTGGTCTCTGTGCGTCGATCCATAGATGCCGAACAGGGCATGAATGCTGAACAATACTGGAAGCCGAACCAAAGTGTTGTGCCGATCGACTAAATGCCGAACCACCATCTTCATACCGTACGAAATGAGATGCCGAGTGGCGAGTGTTTACCGAGCAACGATTGAAGTTGATTGAGACTGGTTGAATGCCGAACACTTCTGACTGCCGAACGATCTTCGAATGCCGAACGTCTAGGGATGCCTAACTTCCTTGCCTGCCGAGCGTCATTTGGCACCGAACGCTCATGGATGCCGAACATACCTTGTATGCCAAACGTCCTTGGTACGCCGAACGCTTCTAGATGCCGAGCGTCCGTTCATGCCGAGCGTTCCTTTATGTCGAGTGTTCTCCTGATGCCGAGCGCTCTTTTGATGCCGAGCGCTTCTGGATGCCGAGCGCTCCTGGATGTCGATCGCTCCCAAATGCCGACCCTGACTGCCGAACACCCCCCAATGCCGAGTACTCACGAATGCTATTCAAGCCATTTGCGCCGAGCGTTCAGAATGCCGAACGGTATGTAAATGCCGAACGATCCATAAATTCCCGAGCAATGTGCTAATGCTGAGTACTAAGTTGCCTGGTCAAATCTCCACGAAACACTTGCCCTCCAAAGTGTATCGGGTAGCCGAACGTGATGCGCTTTGAATCATGAGTCCGCTACTTTTTCTTCGAGACATGGCTCAGTTTCCTCGATGGTGACTTCTCTTGATCATTGGTTGAGGTGGTGTGTGCCGAACGACACAGCCGAAGCCGAACGCTCTATGTGTGCCGAACGATACCTTTTTGACTGGTTCCACCGGTCATTGCCTCTTCAACTTCTCCCTCTTCCCTATAAAGGCCGGCCTTTTCCTCCTTCTTCTCTTTTCACTTTTTACCTCCGCTACCTTGTACTTGCAGACCTCGCCTATTAACAGTCTCCAAAGATCTAACGATCCTTCCCAATCCATTCGGCATCCCCCCACGTCTCGATCTACTGACTAGGTATCTATCCCTCTATTTAACTCCTTTTCCTGAATAAAAAACTTTAACGAGAGGCTCCAGTTTGTAAATTAGAACATTAGAACCGTAGCCGATAAGTGCTGCGTGGGTGAAGGACTCGAACTGTGATTAGGATGTTATTTAGGGCTAGATGTTGTGGAAGAAAAGAGAAATGTTCGGGGATGAGCACACGATGGAGTTGTTGAGAGATGTATCGTGGTTCTACACGGTTCCCTTGTGCCGAACGAGATGGGAGGAAAAAAGAATAGAGGAGGAGTAAGAAGTGGCTTGGATGCCGAACAGCATGGTCTGGTATGGCTCGCCGAACGATTCGTCCTTGTTGTTCGGCGCGGAGGGAGGAAGAGAAGAAGGAATGAAACCGTTGTTGAGAACGGAGTGCCGAGTGTTGAGGCTTGGCGTAATTCTGGTTCGGCATGACTCACCATATGCCGAGCAGTGGAATGGAAGGATAGGATGGAAGTACGAATTAGATAGGATGTCGAACGTTATTTCGGCCGAGCAAAACTTAGGCCGGTCGATATTTAGGCCGAAGGATAGTTTGACCAAACGTTAGCCTGGCCGGTCGACAGTTAAGCCGAACAATATTTAGACCGAACAATCATGAATGTCGAACCATATCTCAGCCGAACAATACTTAGGCTGAACACTCATTTACCTTGCCTAATCATATAACAAAACAAGGACAAGGACTCCAGCATACTAGCATATCGAACTGATCTGAACTGATAACTTCCTAGTTCCCATTACTCGTAAGCCTGAACTGAAGTCGATAAAAACAGATAAAAGCTTTTGACACACAATGTCGATGTTCGAGTCCAAAATTGAAAACATCGCAAGGCTGGTTTTCGGAGACGGTCAGCGATGACGATTATCGAGAATGACAGTCCAAAGTTCAACTTTGTACCATCAGCCACGTGACTTATAATTTCTCAACGTTTATATTTGAATGATTGCACTAGATCACACACCGCGCATAGGGGAAATTTTATGTTGTTAAGTCTAACGTCGATTATTTTTCGAGTATAGTTCAAACAGGTGCTCTACCAAACTCAATATTTTTGGAAATGTCTAAGAGATCTAGCTCCGCCACGATTTTAGATAGACCGGGAACGTCCTCCTGACAAGAAGTCGCAGATGTTTCAAATCCGTCAACCTCCCCTGCACATAACATGGCTCCCGACGCTTTGGAGGCAGCAGTTCTCTTGGATAACCCTGTTGATTCACATGCTTCGAAGGTCAATGAAGTTGCGCTCCGGCGAATATGCTCCGTCCATGGGATCCCTTTCGACGACGTGTTGGTTCCCTCGGGGCATGATCGTCCACACTTGCCCCCAATTGGATACACGACGTGTAATAAATTCATGTGCTGGGTTGGCAGCGTGCCACTGTTCAGTTTATTTCTTCGGGATGTGCTGCAATACATTGACATTACCCCGTCGCAACTGCACCCGAACGGCCACGCATTTATCTACGGTACCTACATCCTCTTCATGACTGTCCTCTCTAGGCCCCTAACTCCGGGCGACATCAGATATATTTATACGATCAAGAAGCGGGGAGATAACCCCTTTTACATGTTTCTCGAGCCATATCGCAAATGCCAAATCTTAACTGGGGCGTGGAGCAAATTTGCCATGTACAAACAGGAATGGTTCTATGTGCGTTGCCCTCCCGGTTTCGCAAAGCCATGACTTCTCTAATTCTTGTTTCATCTTTTCAGGTTTCAACCCACGTCCTGATGGTCGCGAATACTCTGAGCCCGTCGAGGCTATTCGAGCCCTTCCTGCCGAAGAAAGAGACATCCGGACCCTCATTTCGAATGAGTCGCTTTCAAGATTTGGGCTGTTGGCAGAAGGTCGTTTGATAAGCCTTCCTCAAGGCGTCACCGTACCCAGGCCCACCTTTGGGAAAGGGAAGAGATTAGCTGAGTCGTCAGTACGTCATACTCATGACGCACTAGAAGAGGGGGAAATTAAAGGGAATGAAACACCCGAGGCACAAGGTGAGAACTTGGGTCCCACTCAAGATTCGATAGTCGAAGTGCACGACATCGAAACGTCATCTTCCCCTTCAAAGAGGAAAAAAGGATTGACGTACAAGATTAGGAAGGAGAAGGTTGGCGGAACTTCAAAAGTTACGCTTATTCCAACAGAGAAAGAGGCTTCTTCACAGCATGTGGAAAGTTCCTTAAAGGGCCTATCGAACCTCTCCACTCCCGATGACCTGCTCAATTATGACTTCGACGACCCGGAAGCATTTCAACTTCACACGCCCGTCAGAGGCGATGCGGACGCTTTAGCCCAAAGTCAGGGAGAAAAAACTCCCATTAGTAAAGCAACTGGTCCGTCAAGGGAAAACACTAGGACACGCACAAACACTTGCACTTCAATTTGCACTTAGATTTTCATCGTCACGCTACTCTTTGCTAATTCGTTATTATTTAAATTATGTGCATGTGACATGGGACGTTCACACGGATTCGATCGCCTTCGTGGTTCGTCTATCTTTTATCAACCTGGATGGGACTCGGGTTCCGGAAGATGTCGAGACAGAGATGGTGATGGTGATAGAGATTATCATTCCTGGGACTCATCATCTCAGAAGAAAACTTACTATCATCTGAAATACCACCATGATACCTCTTCTCACCAGGAGCAAAGCAAAGATAAGCGCGGCCATAACGGTTGGCAATCAGATGTCCCCCAGGACCAACACTCCGATTCCTCCTCCACTCGATAGTCCCGAGATCCCCACAGGAGAGCCGAACTTTCAAAGCCATCTCCTCCTGCTCCTGCAACAGATCCAACCGTGTCGGAGAGGTTGGCCGAGCTTAAGGATAAATTTCCAAAAATCTGCTTTGATGGCCTGAAATTCCTCCCAGCGATTCATCCTATTCCCGAACATGTCAAGCAGAGCGCCATCGCCTGTACCAACGACGTCTATGTTCAACATGACTCGTTTTTTCATTTGACCGAAAAAATTTCTGAAGTTTCCATGGAGCGCCAACACGAGATCGATAGCCTGAAGCTTGTGGCCATCCACGACAGAGATATCATTAAGGCTCAGGACGAAGAGCTCATATCTTATAGATCTTAGCTTGAGGCCACCCAACAAAGCGCTCAAGACTCTGCCGAAGCCGTGACTCGTCTGGAATCGACACATAAAAAAGAGATCGACGAGGTGGTACAATGCCGCGGGGCCCTTGCATTAGAGAAGGACTCAGTCCAAAAAGAGAGGGATGCATTCAGCCTCCGAGTCAAGGAACTTGAGGAGCAGATCCATAGAGAGAAGGAAGAGAAAATGGCTGCCCAAGAAGAGTCACAACGATACTGTGACGAAATCGTTGCTACTCGACTCTTAAAAGAAAAACTTAAGGCCGAGCTTTCTAAAGTCGAGGCAATAAAGAGTGAAGCCCGTGAAGAGGGCAAAAAGATAGCGTCTGTGGACATCGACTCCCGTCTTGAGGTGGCTAGAGAAGAAGGGAGGGAAGAGGTCAAAAGCATGTTTGACCCATTAATCGCTGAATTCAATGCCCACGTCCTCATGCATCGAGACTTGACTTTTCTGAGCGATGGCTATCTTGAATCTTTAGCCAAGGCATGGGAGGCCTTGATAGAAATCAGCAGGGATGAGAACGGTACCGAAGAGATTGATGAGGGGCCTTGATAAAAGAATTCCTCAAGGGGAATGAGCCTTCGGACTTGTCAGCAGCTAAAGCTATTTATTGCAAAGGCTCCCCCTCAAAGAAAGGGAAAGAAGTGATTCCCGGTCCATCCGGGGTCGTGACTCCAGCTCATGCGCCTACTCGATCGGCCGATACTTGATCCATTTGAGCAGCATATCAGTTACAATCCGGAGGACCTCGGCCTTGGCGTCCATATTCTGTCTCCCATTCCGGAGGGTGAGACCCCCTTGACGGCTGAGAGCCTGCCAGAACCTAGTAGATAACCCTTCAATTTAAGATTTCAAAAGTCGTCATTCTTTATGAAGGACTATTGTATTCTAATGCTTGTTTTTCATGATTTTGCACAGGATGTTCTGACCGCAAGCCCACTCCGAGGAGCGATGTCGCCAAGGAGGTGGAGGAAAAGATAGGTGAGGCCACTCAGGCAGGAGAGGCTCGCGGTCCAGATGCTCAGGTAATTGGAGCGCTGGATGAAGACAAATCTGAGACTTATTCTCCCATCAAGGAGAGTTATGAAGTAGAGATTACAGGCGCCTCCGAACACACATCTGAGCTGAGTACGAAGGAGCGGCTTGAGAAGGAGAAGAGAGAGACAGCCGAGATCAAGGTCGAGCCTCGAGTTGTGGACCCAGATGATCCCTTGAACAAGCCGTTGAAGGTTATTCTCCCTGGAAAGTCCAAGCCCGTGGATGTTCCCTGTACTTCTTCAGCTGCTACCCCTCCATCAAAGAAGAGTACCAAGAGTAGACGCACAGGGGAGGATTCGTCCGAGAAAACAATGGAGGTGAAGAAGTCGAAGAAGCACAAGAAGTGATCATTACCCTTGCTCAACGAGAGTTAGTTTAAGTTATGTAATTATTTTCATCTACTTCCGTAGTATTTGTAAATAGATTGTCGATTCCGGACTTTGGAGGGCATGTAGTAGAAACTTTTTCTGAATAAAGCTTAGTTCCTTTTTTCTATCTTTCAAAAGGCTCTTGTCGTTCAATTTTTGCATGATTGTGATTTAAATCCACGCTGTTGTGAATAACATGGACTTCTTGATTCACCTTCATATAGCTCGGAGATTCTTTGAGAGTAGTTCACGCTTCCTTCCACGCTTCATGCACTTAAAATAATTCTTACCCCGCACATCGGGGACTTAGAGTACTCCAGTCCGTGCTCTGGGGACTTGGAGATCCGAGACGTTTATACTCGAGTCCGCACTCCGGAGACTTAGAGTACTCCAGTCCGCACTCTGGTGACTTGGAGATTTGAGTCGTTTATACTCGAGTCCACGCTCCGAGGACTTGGAGTACTCCAGTCCGCACTCCGAGGACTTGGAGATTTGAACCATTTATACTCGAGTCCGCGCTCCGGGGACTTGGAATACTCCAGTCCGCACTCCGAGGACTTGGAGATTTGAATCGTTTATACTCGAGTCCGCGCTCCGGGGACTTAGAGTACTCCAGTCCGCACTCCGGGGACTTGGAGATTTGAATTGTTTATACTCGAGTCCGCGCTCCGGGGACTTAGAGTACTCCAATCCCACTCCGGGGACTTGGAGATTTTTAGTCGTTTATACTCGAGTACGCACTCCGAGGACATAGAGTACTCCAGTATGCACTCTGGGGACTTGAAGATTTTGAGTCGTTTATACTCAAGTCCGCGCTCCGGGGACTTAGAGTACTCCAGTCCGCATTCTGGGGACTTAGAGATTTTGAGTCGTTTATACTCGAGTCCACGCTCTGGGGACTTAGAGTACTCCATTCCGCACTCTGGGGACTTGGAGATTTTGAGTTGTTTATACTCGAGTTCTCGCTCCGGGGACTTAGAGTACTCCAGTTCGCACTCTGCGAACTTGGAGATTTTGAGTCATTTGCATGTGTTCGTACATCAGCCAGAATAATATAATTTCATTTGCCTGTCACAGGATTATCATATGCAGAAACATTAGTAATTCATGGAAAAGATGGCTTCAAGCTTTTATTAATGAAAGAAAGCTAAATTGTCTTACTACATGCCAAGAACTAGAAATAAAAGCGTACTGGAAATAAATGCAACTAATACATGAAAGAAATAGACTAAGTATAATAATGCCGCAAGTGCTCGTTGTTCCATGCTCGAGGGAGTGTCGCACCATCGACGGTCGCTAGCTTGAAAGTTCCTTCTCCAAGCTTTCGTTCGATGACGTATGGACCTTCCTATGCGGGATTCATATGAGACGGGATCGGAAAAACTCGTTTCAAAACGAGGTCTCCCACACCAAAAATTCTTGGTTGGACCTTTTCGTTATAATATTTAGCGACTCTATGTCTGTATGCGGCCGCTTTCAAATTGGCCTCTTCGCGTTTTTCGTCAAGGAAGTCCAACGATTCCAATAAAAGATTCTGCTTCGACTCAGGGTCGTAATAAGTTACCCGATGTGATGGAACTTCAAGTTGCATGGGTATGATAGCTTCCGTTCCATATGCCAATGCGAATGGAGTGTGACCAGTCGCGATCTTGTGGGTGGTCCTGTAGGCCCAAAGTGCCATTGGAAGTTCATCCACCCACTTTCCTCTAGCCTTTTCCAGACGCTTTTTTAATATGGACTTGATTATCTTGTTTACGGCTTCCACTTTTCTGTTGGCTTTCGGGTGAGCAACTGCTGCAAACTTCTTATCAATGCCATAATTCTAACAAAATTCTTTGAACTCCTTGCTTTCGAATTGAGTCCCATTGTCTATGATGATGGTCCGTGGAAGGTCGAAACGACATATTATATTTCGTACGACGAAATTAATAACCTTCTTGGTGGTTATTGTGGCCAGAGGCTCTGCTTTTGCCCATTTGGTGAAGTAGTCGACCGCAACTATTGCATATTTCGCTCCACCTTTGGCTACGGGTAAAGAACCAACTAGGTCAATTCCCCACATTGCAAATGGCCAGGGACTAACCATTTGCGTGAGTTCCGTCGGCGGAGTTCTCGGGATTTTCGCATATATCTGGCATTTATCACATCTTCTCACATAATCTGCAGCATCCCGATTCATAGTTGGCCAGTAATATCCATAACGGAGGACTTTCTTTGCCAATGTCTGTCCCCCAGTGTGGTCACCGCACTCTCCCTCATGGACTTCCTTTAATATTCGTTTTATCTCATCATGGGCCACGCACCGGAGTAAGGGGGTCGAGAATCCCCTTCGATACATTACCCCATCTTGAATTATATATCGTGAAGCCTTGCGAAGGACTTGTCGTCTTTCGCTCCTTTGTTCGGGTAAGATCTCGAATAGAAAGTACTGCCTGATTGGGGTCATCCACGATTCCTTCTCGATTTCGGTTTCGAACGTGAAATCTATCTCCACCATATCTATACTCGAAGCATGGAGGATCTCAACAGGAAACAATCCCATCTGTTGCGCATCACCAGTGCTTGCGAATTTTGCCAATGAGTCGGCTGCTATGTTTTGCTCACGCGGGACATGTGAAATATCATAATACTCGAGATTCGCTAGCAGCTCCTGAACCCGGGCCAAATATGGGGCAAGTCCCTGCCCCCTTGCTTGGTAGTCTCCTCGCACTTGGTACACCACCAACTATGAGTCGCTAAAGATTTCAACCGATTTTACTCCCAGTTCTTTGATAAGCCTTAAGCCAGCAATCAACGCTTCATACTCGGCTTCGTTATTCGTTGTTGTGAATTCGAGCTTCAAAGCGTAGAAAACTGACCGGTTCTTAGGAGTTACAAGAACTATGCCAACCCCCGAACAACGGTCGTTAGATGCCACGTCAGTGTACATCTTCCATCGAACGGGCGGTATGATATTGTGGTCGTTTGATTCGTTAGGCATAGTAAATTCAGCAATGAAGTCAGCTAGTGCTTGTCCTTGTATGGCCCTTCACGGCAGGTAGGTAACATCGAACGGACTTAACTCAATATTCCATTTTGACATCCTTCTGGAAGTTTCCGGTCGTTGGAGTACCTGCCGCAAAGGTTGATCAGTATAAACACTGATTGAGTGTGCCTGAAAATACGGACGAAGCTTGTATGATGCAATCACCAAGCAATGGGCTAATTTTTCAATCTTTGGATAATTTCTTTCTGCCACTGTCAAGCGTTTACTAACATAGTAAGCTGGCTTTTGAACCCGGTCTTCCTCGCGAACCAAGGCTGTACTGATAGCGTGCTGGGATATAGCCAAGTATATGTACAACATTTCGTGGTCTGTTGGTTTCGACAGTGCCGGGGGACTTTCTAAGTGCCTTACAAGAGCTCGGAATGCTTCCTCATAGTCGGACGTCCATTCGAAATTCCTCTTTCCTTTCTTCATGACATCGAAGAATGGAATACACTTGTCTGTGGCTCTAGATATGAATCGGCTCAGCGCGGTCACCTTTCCATTCAAGCTTTGCACCTGTTTTATAGTTCTGGGCACTTGTATATCTCAGATAGACTGAATCTTCTCTGGGATAGCCCCGATTCCCCGCGCATTCACAATGAAACCCAAAAACTTTCCCGACGCTACGCCGAATGAACACTTCGAAGGATTGATCTTCATTCCATAATGCCTGAGTATGTCAAACATTTCTGCTAAGTCTCGAATGTGGTCGCATGACTGCCGTGACTTCACGAGCCTGTCATCCACATAGACTTCCATCGTTCTACCAATTTGATCTTTGAACGTCTGATTCACCAGACGCTAATAAGTTGCTTCTGCGTTCTTCAATCCAAAGGGCATCACTAGCAATACAACCCAACGTTTGTGACAAAACTGGTGTGTTCTTGGTCCGGGAGGTGCATCGGGATTTGATTATATCCAGAGTATGCATCCATTAAGGATAGTAACTCATGTCCGGCAGTTGAATCGACCAGCTGGTCAATCCTAGGCAACGGGAAATTATCCTTCGGGCATGCTTTGTTCAAATCAGAATAATCAACACAAGTTCTCCATTTTCCATCCGCTTTCTTCACTAGCACCGGGTTAGATACCCATTCAGGATAGAGGGCATCACGGACGAACCCATTGGCTTTGAGTTTGTCCACCTCCTCTTTGAGAGCCGTAGAGCTCTCCGGATCCATACCTCTCCTTTTCTGCTTTACGGGAACATACTTTAGGTCTATGTTCAACATATGGCTCGCAATTGTTGGAGAAATCCCGCACATATGAAAGTGTGTCCAAGCGAAAACATCAAGATTCGCTCGGAGGAAGTCAGTGAGGTTCTCGGCCACTAAGGGGTCGAGTTGTGATCCAATTTTAAGAATTCGTGACGGTTCATCCCGGCTGACTGGGATGTCAATTATTAGTTCAGCCAGTGCTGCATTTGTTTCCCTGGATCCCCCATCATCGTCTCTCGGATCTATGTCTCTATAGATCCGAGAATGTTGCCTGAGCCAGGGCTCGGGCGCTACTTGTCAATCATCATAATTTTGGATGTGGACGGAGCTGTCCGCATCCTTTCTTTTCTCTCAACGCCGAGCCTCTCTCAGCTCAGCCACATAGCATGCATGACCGATTGCATGATCGCCGTGTAATACTCCAACACCCCCGTCTATTGGAAATTTTAATGTCAGACACCAAGGGGCCAATGCTGCCCTAAATTCTATCAGGGCTGGACGTGCTAGAATTACGTTATATGGAGAGTCAACATCCAACACTATGAACGGTAGGATTCACACCCTCTCACGCTCTCCTTGCCCCAGTTCAACTGGTAGCTCCACATATCCCACCGCATCCGTTGCTGCACCGTTAAAGCCGTGGATTCTGGCTTTAGATGGTTTCAAATCCTTAGTGTCCAGCCTCATTTGGTCGTATTCCTTCTTGAAGATGATGTTAACGGAACTTCCGCAATCAATTAGAATTCTCTTCACAAACGCCGGCCCGATTGTCGTAGATATGACCATCGGGTCGATGGTAGGAGCCTCCACCTTATCCGCATCTCAGCTCCTGAATACAATATCATCATCCATCGTGCGCTGCTGCTTTGCAGGAATCCCATCCTCCACATTCGAACAACACTCATACTCCGCATGTCTTAAAGAGTTAGCATATCGCTCCATCTCCTGCCAATTCTTATCTGCAGGATGAGGTCCACCAGCAATCGTGTTGATAACCAATCTACCCACGGTTCGAGCAGGTTGTTCTGGTTGGCGTGGAGCTGGCCCACGTCCAGGTTCCGATGTCTCTTGTCTTCCGTCTTGTGGGTCTTTGACAAACTCTTGCAGCTTCTTCTGTCTAATCAACTTTTCTATAGCGTCATGTGTCTGCACTCCTCTGTGTTGTTCCTATAAGACTCGTGAAAGCGGCAATACTTCCCAGTTCTCTTCTGTTCCTCCGTTGGTTCCTTTGGGTATGGTTTTCTATATTGAAAAGTATTGCAAGTTGACAAATAGATGTTCTCAAGAGACGCGTTGAGGGGGGTGTATTCATTGTAGGTCGGGATCCTTTACTTCCGTTTCCCCATCTCTCTTTTCTTTCCGGGATTTCCACCTCTGGATCCTTTAGACTGCCCAGGCTTGTTTTAGGCATTGACTTGAGCTTTTCCCAAATTATCGCCGATTTGCTTCATGGCGATGTTACTTTTCATAGTCTCCTGAGCAGGCCCTGGTGCCTTGTCTCATCTTGTCCATCGAGCTTCCTCCCTTCTTATGAACTGATGAGTTTTCGAATAAAAACGCTACAACGTGGCTGGAGGCTTTTCCGTCAACCAATCTCCAAATTCAGAGTCTGGATCCACTCCATGCATTACCGCCATCAAAATTGCATGGTCTTTGGATTGCTCACTTCGGTAGCCGCAACATGAAATCTCTACAAGTATGCTTTCAACGATTCTCCCGAAGCTTGGATGACGCTTGATAAGGACATCACATCCTTTGGACGAGTGGTGTGTATCCTGAATTGTTCTATGAATTTCATTGCCAATTCGTCAAAGCTGGATATAGAGCGTGAGGGAAGTTGAATAAACCACATGGTGGAAATTCCGGACAGAGTGATTGGGAAGCACCTATACTTGGTTGCATTATTAGCTCTCGCAGAATCCATCATCCATCTGTACCTCATCACATGCTTCCTGGGATCAGTCTTCCCTTCGTAGGTCGAGATGGTCGGCATATTGAACTTCTTGGGGTACTCAGCTTGTAGGATACCATCTGTAAAGGGAGTATAGCTTCTGGACACTCCCCAATCTTCATTGGTCAAGCCTTGGTTCTCTCTCATAAACTGCCTGACCATAGCTGTTAAGTCCGGAGTTTGTATGGAGGATGGAAGGTTGGGTTCCGTTCCACGGGACCGTGCGGGTTGATGTCCCGCCCGATTTGGGTCTTGGAGATTCGGGTGTCCAGTCTCTTCACGGGCTTGATCCTTAGTCAATCGATTTGTGGCACCCCCCTATGCACCTTCATCCTTGCGGCGTCTACGCCTAGGAGGTTCATCAGCTGAGGTTGAACTATCAGATTCAGAATAAGGGGTAGGGTTACCTCCAGCATTCTGACTCTGTTGAGTGAGCTGAGTCATGAGGTTTGTGTTGGCTTGAATCTGCTCAGCAAGCTGCCTTCTACTTTCCTTGAGTTCTCTTATCAAGTCGTTGAACTTTGTTCGGGAAACAACTTCCGCTTGGTTTTGGGTGGAGGGCCATGCACCTCGAGCTTCTTGCTGATTTCTAGGTCCAACTTGTTGCACGCTAGCAGTCTCATGGACATCTGTGTTGTGAGAGGCCGATCTAGTTCGTGGTCTCCCCATGGTAGAGTTTTCGGTTGTAACTCTAAATAGAATCAACAGATGCCTGGTGAATGATCTTGGATCTCCTCTGGGGGATTTATGCAATCCAGTATCTACAAAGCAGATCCTAACAGCCTAAGAATTCAATTCTCAGTGAAAGCACCAAGATGTTAGCACCAAAATTGGCCACTAACACCCTTAAGAATGATTGTGTAAAGAGATTAATGAAGATAACAAATTAAAACAGAAGATAGTATGTACAATTAAATGCAGAGAACAAGAACACCAAATTTATAGTGGTTCGGCGTAATTTCCTACATCTGCTTTGAAGTTGATTTTTATTTCTTTTCTTGATAGTTGATTACAGATACAATCCGTTTCCAATTACTTGAATGCAAGTTTGAATGAAAAATAGGAGAGTATGAAAAATGGTAGAGTCTCCCCAGTGTTCCCCAAAAAAAGGTCCCTTTCACTGTGCCTCTGCCTCTCTATTCATAGACGAATGTGGGTTGGACTTCCCTGATGGGCCTGGTAGCTGAATACCTCGACCCAAATGGAGTGGTCTCTGTGCGTCGATCCATAGATGCCGAACAGGGGCATGAATGCTGAACAATACTGGAAGCCGAACCAGAGTGTTGTGCCGAACGACTAAATGCCAAACCACCATCTTCATGCCGAACGAAATGAGATGCCGAGTGGCGAGTGTATGCCGAGCAATGATTGTAGTTGATTGAGACTAGTTGAATGTCGAAAACTTCTAACTACCGAACGATCTTCGAATGTTGAACGTCCTTGCCTACCGAGCGTCATTTGGCACCAAACGCTGACGGATGCCGAACGTACCTTGTATGCCGAACGTCCTTGGTACGCCGAATGCTTCTAGATGCCGAGCGCCCATTCATGCCGAGCGTTCCTTTATGCCAAGCGTTCTTCTGATGCCGAGCGCTCTTTTGATGCCGAGCGCTCCCAGATGCCGATCGCTCCCAAATGCCGAATGACCCTGACTGCCGAATACCCCCCAATGCCGAGTACTCACGAATGCTATTCGAGCCATTTGCGTCGAGCGTTTAGAATGCCGAACGGTATGTAAATGCCGAACGATCCATAAATTCCCGAGCAATGTGCTAATGCCAAGTACTAAGTTGCCTGGTCAAATCTCCAGGAAACAGTTGACAAATCTAGGTGTTAACTTTTTTCGAATTTCCAAATCTTACCACCCTCTTCAATGGACAGACTTTAACAAAGATCAAATCTACCACTTTGAATTCTAAATCTTTCCACCTCATATCAACTTATGACTTCTATCGATCTTGTGCAGCTTTCATCCGCTTCCTTATTAGCTCCACCTTCTCTGCAGTATCTCTAGCAATATTAGAACCCAAAATAGTCTTATTAGTACATTCCCACCAACATCAGGGTGACTTACGTGGCCTTTCATACAATGCTTTAAATGGCACCATGACTATACTAGCCTGGTAGCTATTATTATACACAAACTCTACAAGTGGTAGATGATCATTCTAAGATCCTCTAGAACATAATATGCATGCCCTTAAAAAGTCCTCTAACACCATGTTAACTCTCAGTCCATCCATTGGTTTGCGGGTGATATGTGATGCTTAGGTTCAACTCTATCCCAAATGCCTCTTGCAAACTCGTGCAGAATTCACTCATGAAAAGTGGATCTCGGTCACTTACCATCCTGGCTAGAACTTCATATAGTTAGACCACTTCTACAATATATATGTCACCGATGTCATTGTTCTTCTTATACTCTTCGTCGAAATAAAATGCATCTTTTCATGAGACGGTCTACTACAACCCATAACTCTCATTCCCTCTTCTACTTTGAGGTAATCCATATATAAAATCCATATATAAGCACTCTTACTTCCATCATGGCATGTTTGATGGAAGTAGTAGCATACTCGGCTTCTTCCATTCTGCCCGCACCCTTTGAAAGATCACATTTTGCCACATTTTCTACTACCTTCCTCGCATCCTTGGCCACTAGAATATCCTCTTCACATCCTGGTACATCTTATCTTCTCTTGGATGAATAGTCATCCTTGAGTGGTGACACTCACCCAAGAATTCCTCTATCAACTCTTTGACTTATGGTACACATAGCCTCCCGTGTCTTCTCAAGTAACTTTTTTGGTCTTTGGAGTAACGATCCACATGGATCAATCCTTCACCCCCATCCTAACTACTCTGTATTGTCAACCAATGTTGCATCTTTCCCTTGACTTAACCCAATAGTGACCACTGGTGCAGATCTAACCTCCATCACTATTAACAACCCAGGTGCAAGGATCGGAAATCAAGCTCCGATATAAACTCCAAATTCCACCATGTTAACAACATATCATTTACCTCGGTGTGCTTTCTACTCAAAACATCGACGACTACATTTCCCTTTTCTAGAGTATATAAAATCCTAAAGTTGTACAATGATAACAACTTTATCCACATTGTTGTCTCAAATTCAAATCCTTCTATGAAAATAGATACTTGAGAGATTTATGGTCCATAAATAACTCGAATCTGTTGCCCAAAAAATAATGACTCCAAGACCTTAGTGCAAATACATTCGCGACTTACTCCAAGTTGTGCGTTGGATAATTCATCTTGTGTTTCTTCAACTATCGACTCACATATGCAACTACTTTACCTTCTTACATAAGGAAAATCTCAAGAATAGTATCATATGCATCCGTATACACAGTGAAAGGTTTGGTACAATCAAGAATAACTAAAATTGGAGCACTCATCAACAACTCCTTCAATCTAACAAATGATGCTTCACATTCTGTACTTCGAATATATGACATGTTCTTCTTTGTCAAATGTGTCAGGGGTTACAGATATCCTCACAATATTCATAATAAACTTTTTATAAAATCCAACCAAACCCAAAAAACTAAGGACCTCTAATGTGTTCTTTCGCATTTTCCAATCTCTAACTATATCTTATTTCCCTGGGTCTATTGTGAATCAATCTACCGATGCTATATAACTAAGGAAATGAACCTCTTTCCTCTAGAAGTGATATTTAGAGAACTTAGCTTTCAACCGATTTCTTCTCAAGACATCCATCACTTCTCTCAAATGAACTTTATGTCCCTACTCACTTCTAGAGTAAATAAAAATGTCATCCATGAAGACCATTACAAACTTGTTCAACTGCTCCTGAAATACCCTGCTCATCAAATCCAAAAAATTAGCCAAAGCTTTAGTCAATCCAAATGGCATGGCCAACCACTCAAATAATCCATCTGGTGTATGAAAAGCGGTCTTTAGGATGCCATCTTCAGCCACTCTCAATTGATGAAATCAAGTTGCCAAATCAAGCTGAGAGAAATTTTTTGCCTCGACTAACTAATCAAAGAGGTCATTAATGCGAGGCAATGGATAGTGGTTTTTCTTTGTTAGCTTATTCAATTCTTGATAGTCAACGCAAAATCTTAGGGAACAACTTGCCATACTAGCAAAACGATCGGTGCTCCCCATTCTGAGATACACAATGTCAGGTTGAAGAGCTAAACCGTCGACTAATGCACTTGAGATGAATGAATGAGATGCAGCACTGTCAGATAAAGTACGAACAGGAGAATCAGATAAGGTCAATAGACCTTCCATCACTATTTGTTTCCCTTCTCCTAAGCCAACGGTGGTGCTTTACTAAAGGTAGGAACGACATCTAGTGCATGTGCCTTATCTATTCGACCTTCACTTTTCAAGGCTCGGCAATCTCTCTTTATATGTTCGAATTGATCACAATTATGACACTTTACTTTCTGCTAAGCTAGGGCTGTCTTACAATCCTTTGTCCAGTGTCCCACCTGGTTACGGTTATAACACTTACCCTTCAAAAGATTTGTCCTACAATCCTTGGCATGTGTCCCACTTTTTGACATTTATGACAAGTAACTGCCCATTTTTCCCTTTCTCTCCTTATGGTCTATTTCCTTTACGGTTACCCCATTGTTGGTCCTCTCCTTCCTTAGATTAATCCTTAACCAAAATTCTGTTAAGAGAATTCGGTAATTCTACTTCCACTAATCCCTCATATGTAGCTCCATACTGTATCTTATTCAATGCAAGCTCCCTCATAGGTGAATTTAAACCCTTTGCTAACTTCGTCGCCTTCTTCTCCTAGATATTCACTAACTCAAAACCGAATCTATTTAACTCATTAAATTTACTTACATACTCTCTAACTGTCATCTCTCCCTACTTAGGATGAATAAACTTCTCTTGTGGCAGATCTCTCTCATCACCAGAAAGGAAATTCATCTTGAACCTTATCTTAAACATACTCTAAGAAATAGTATTCTTATCGGCTTTAGTTGTTACCACCTCTCACCATCATGCTGCCTCACCTTGCAAATGTCAAGCAACTAACTGTCTCTTTGTAACATCTTCATTTTCTAACAGGTTGAAAATCTTCTAGTAATTATTTAGCCATGCCCGAGTCACTGAGTATAGTTTCGTCCTGACAAAGGCCTCCCACCAAGACTGAAAAAATCCCTACACGGCTTAGGAAAGTTAATAGTTTATGGCATTGGGGCTAGAATCACACCTTGCTTGGTAGTGGTAGTTGTGGTTATAGGTTTAGTGAGGTTGCCTCTAGCTTGGCTTATCGCTTGAATATAGCGTATGAACATACTGGAATATTAACTCCAAGAATATCCAGTACATCTACTTGAGTGTTAGTCCCTACCTAGTCATTTCCCTACTAGTATTTGATGTGTTGGTCTTCATTTCAATTTTGACTGAATTGCTCATTTTCAAATACCTGTAAAAATGAAATTCATTAGCAATTCCTTAATAGATAGTAAACAAACTGGGTAAATGGTGTGTGTATATGTACTTAATTTATATATATATGTGTATATATATATATATATAATAGAAAGTACTAATACGCTCTCTCAATATGTTCCTAGTTCCTATCCTAAAGTTCTCTGATACCAAATGTAGGAACCTGCCTTTTAGGCCTCTAAGGTCAATTCCCATCCCAAAGTCAAAACCTCAAGAACTAAAAAGGATGAGTTATTAGGCTAAGATAAAATAAACCGTTACAGTTCTAACTAATAGCTTTTGGAGTCTCACAAGGGAAGGTAATAAAATATAACACACCGTTAATCATAATCACATTTCATTACCATAATATGTCCGTCTGTCAAACACATATGTCTGAATGATACAAGTCAACCCAAACCATTCATATAGTGAAATCTAGGTTATAATACTTATTTATATCATATAAAATATACATAAATGAATCATTGTATCCAATACCATCTCATCTCCAAACTCCATCAACCTAGATATATAAATAAAATAAAAATTAAGAGTGGGTCAGACATAAGTCCGGTGAGTGAGCTATCTGTTGCTCTATATATACTATAAACTAATTCTGTAACATGATATGAGTCTAATGCTCGTCCATCTCATGCCCTATTGGTAAAGTCATACTTAGCCATCATATACATCAAGTCATATTGATCACATATGTGCAGACTCGCTTCCCTGGAGCTGCCTCATGCGCTATAGGGTTGCATATTGTCCACCTCATGTCAATCGCATATTGACTCACTTCCCCAAACCCCCGAAGCCTACAGGGTTGCCTATTGTCCTTGTACTACTGGACCCATGCCTTGGTCCCCCCATAGCCTACATAGTCACTTAACATCCACCTTCACCTTGATCCACCAAAGCACTACAAGAGACCAACGTAATACCTGGATCACCTACTCGCTTCACAAGTCTGTATCCATAGCCGCATTAATATTCATATCCATATTCGTATCCATATATACATCCATATCCTTATCCACATCGATATCTATGTCCATATCTATATCCTAAGCTGCTTAATTGCACTGCAGGTTCACTCACATTCACATCCATCTTTGCATTACTTTACATATGACAACAACATACATATCTATTTCAAGTAACCATTTATCATCACATACATTCATTAGAATCTACGATACCATCACTTGCTTCGTCAATAGCCTCTAAACACTTTCAGAAAACAAAATGAACAAGACTCGAATTGATTGAAGTTATTTTATATAGGCCCTTACATTTTCACATTCGACCTACCCCGAAATATAGGCCATCGGTTCCCCGATACACCTAAAATGTATGGAATTTCCAAGTGCATATTTGGGTGTTCCATCATGTTTTTTTACATCCAACCGCTTCCCTTCTGCTTTCAGCTGCCAATGAACATCCCTAGCACTTATCCCTGCATTTCTAAGTCCAATTTTACATTTTATTTCATCAATTTAAGTGTATAATCATCGAATTACTAGAGTTTAGTGTAAACCTAGTGTCTATTTACTATAATTATCAAATTCCCTCCCGAATCCCAGTAAATTCGAATTTAATTATCTAGTAATATTTATCTACTTTAATATAGCCTATATATCATATATATAGAATCAAAATTGTATTACATGAAGAGGGAAGCATGGATCACTCACAAAATTCACAGTTCATTACCTAAATCTTCGTTTTTCGGCCTTCTTCTTCTCCATTCTTTAGAGTTTTGCCTCCAAGTTGATATTGATGCGTAGCCTTCCTGCTAGCAAGAAAATACCATTTATTTCACGTGATTTTGTTGAGTTTTGAGGGAGACACGAAGATATTAGTTTTGTTTGTAAAGAGGAAGAAGAAGAAAGAGAAAGAGCACCGATTTTGAAAACATAAAAGGTACGTTGATTTTAATCTTTTAAGTGGAAGGAGAGAACTGTTGCTTAGATTTAAAATTCAAATTCTAAGTTTTGACGGCCGATCACATCGACATCATTTTGACCATAATTCCTTCGTTTGGACCCCAAACGAGATAAACCAAAATATTATGCGAATCAAAAAAATGAGGCGGTCGCAATGGCACTAGTTTCATCATCAAATCAAAAGGTTGGAAAAATGACTATTTTGCCCCTCTTTATTTTTAATTTTTTTTATTAACACATTAGATTCAGTTATTAATATTTAATTAAAATATTTACCAAAATTTTGGAGTATTTCATCATGCTTTGGCCTCGGCTCATAGTGAATAACCAAGCGCACATTACTAATTCTATGATTAACAATTCCTATTTCATAATTAAGTATCGCGCCATATCTGGTCATGCAATCCATACCAAGAATAACCCCATATACTAGGAAAAACCCAACACAAAAGCATCATAAGTAAAATGGAAATTACCATATGAAATTTGGTTGTTCGCATCATGGATAAATAACTCGATCTGCCTAGGGGATTTGATACTATGAGTGGGTCATGAATAATGTTAGGTGTAAAGAATAATGAATCAATTAGATCACTGGCAATAAAGGAATGAGACACATCGATATCAAATAAAGAACAAATATGTAAATTATGGATGGAGATCAAACCTAACATTATAATGACCTTCCCTTTGTCAAGTTGTGATGGTGGAGGAATACAATAGGTAGGAGTAGCATTGATCACATATGCTTGTACAGTCTAATTGTTTTTTTTGATTGGGACAAATGTAAGCGGTCTTCTCCATCGTTTCACAAATAATACACTTCTCCGAATCGACTCTGCAATATTTAACCAAATTGTCAGAATAGCCACATCTTGTACAAGCAGTTTTGTTATTATTGTGCTTCCTTTTAAAATTGTTATCATTCTTTGGCATGAAATTCTTTTTCTTCTTGTTATCGAATTTGGGTTTGGAATTGTTTCCCTTTCGGTTTCCCTAATCTGATTCTTGAATCAAAGAGATACCAATAATCTTTTTGAAGGAAGTTCCCAAAGGAATACGACTAACAACAAATTCTTTCAATGAGTTATTATGACCTTTGGTGAACTTCATGCATTTAGTCTTCTCAAAAGAATCAATAAGATTGATACTTCATCTAGCGATATGGTTGAATTCGATAGTGAATTCCTTAATGGACATGCTTACCTGCTTAAGGTTTATAAATTTCTCAAGTTGCACTTCTCTTTATGTTTAGAAGATAAATTTGGCTTCAAATCTCAGCTTGAAGTCTTCCTAACTCATAGTAGTCTCATTATTTTGAACCATAATATGTTCCCACCAAGATAATGCTTCATTCACAGGACTCTAAGAAGCTAGCTGATGCTACTTATATGTGTCTATCTCAATAAAATTTAAAATACGTTCATAAGTCCAAAGCCAATTTTTTGTTCAATAAAGTTCTCTTAACAAGCATAGGGTTTTCCACCATTTAGAAATCATTGCAGAGTTTGGTAATACTTATGGCTCGAGGGTTTACGAGATTCGTGGTATTAATAAGAGGAGGTTTGATATTCCTAGTTAAGGTTTGGGAAGTAGGTTAAGTAGTTGCGGTTGAGGTAGTACCAGGGACCTGATATCCATTTACTTGATACCATGCAACAACCTTAAGAGGGGTTACCGCATGAGTGGGTGTGATAGGATTCAGTGTAGTAGTGTTTTGAGTCTCATTATTAGTAGGGAGCTATTCAATATGAACATTTGATTTAGAATTGTGAGTAGCAGCAAAAATTGACCTTGAACTTCTTCTAGCCATTAATCTGCTAAGTGGATTGATTAACTATTAGAATGTGATAATCTACTTTAGCTACTAGCATGTGCAAAGGATATTTATGAAAATATTTCTATAACAATAATAAGTGCACTCTCATTTTTTGAGAAACTTATATATATATATATAATCAAGAAAGTAAATAAAATAATGGTTTGATTATGTATAACCTAAGCTACGATACCAACCGTAATGACCCATCCCTAATAGTACTTAGAAACCTAGAACCACAATGACATCCGATTTCAACAAATACCATTAAGGGTGAGACGTTTAGGTAAGGCTAATAAAGGAAAACAAAAATCACAAAACAATGTACACGCAGTGTACATATCTTATACAACACATGAAATAAAATATAATGGGAAACTTCAAAATACTTTACTTGCAGTGGAAATAAATACGAGTTCTAATGGAAAAGGATAATAGGGCAACACTGTGCCGCAAAGTATGTAATGACTCACCTTTTCGACCCTTAAATCGCGACACTAATACATCCACAATATTAACGTGCCAAGTACTCATGTGCCGGAAAGACATATTGTTAGGGTACAAGGAAGAAATAACACAACATCAGACTCTCACAACAGAACGATAACATACAATATCAAAATGACAATATAAAATGTCACTCTAAGATACATACCATTTTAGAGTTACAATCATAAGTACTATCATTAGCCTGGATAGTTATAATAGCCTGTCCTCACAAATGCTGAGTGTTACAGAAATAAGAATACTATGGTAGGAAAATAGAAGCATCCAGCTCATCTCCTAAAGCTTCAGACAATATCAATGAAAACCCGCCTTTCTCAAACTTCTCGAAAGAGCACTCGAGGGATTAAGGGAAAAATAAAACCATGAGTCAGACAAAAGTCTGCTATGAGAAACTCAAGAAATATATGATCAATATATAACAATACTTTTGAGACCACTCGAGTCATCAGAATGGTTTTCCCCTCAGACTAAACCCATCTAATTAGTACATATGATGATATAATAGATAGTTTCTAGGGTGTAGAATATAAATAAGAAAATAACTGTGCTGCTTGCATCTCATGACACAACGATGTATAAGTACAACTAAAACTGCTGAGGTACGTTCGCATATGGATTTCCAAGGAGGTCTACTCAGTACATTAAGGCCGGCCTCTTGACAAGGGTCAAAAACTACCTTCTGAAACCACGCATATCTCCAGATAAAATACGTCATAAAGAAAAACATAGCCTGTCCACATCCAAACACGTGATACCGAATACATCAACTTCTGGTGCCAACGAATCGAAAGCATGTCTAGATATTTGGAGCTGATGTACCCTTTTAGGTTAGCTAGACACCTTGGCTATGCCCCTACTCTAATTTTTGTCATTACTGATCGTGAAATCACGTTTAGCATCTCTTACATGAGTCTTCATCACTCGAATAGATCTCGAATCTCTCCATGGATTTTAGCACAAACCGTTTGACGAATGTTACGCCGACCTCTCCCTTAGACTTAATCTTAAGATAGACAGTTCAACTCTATAACATTACACTCCATAACCGCTTCCAAAACATAGAACTCGTATATCTATTTTGTAATGGTTTTCGCTAAGTAATACACTTATTCGATCCCGGACTCTTCAAAACTAAATCGATGAATTTTCAGTTAACTCAGTTCCAGTTATAAAAGAAGTAAACGAATTATATAAAGGATTTCTCCTTGGGGGATCTCGTATGTATACATTCTTAAAGTAAGGGACGATTCATATGAATGATTTCTCCTTGGAGAATCTCAAATCGTATCAATATGTGATGCTTACATATACTTCCGAAGTTAATTTTGGTCAAGTTCGATAGTCGACCAGTCGACTACAAAGTACGAAAAGAAAACAATCACATATAGAGTCTGTAGGATCGATTTCACCCTAGAGGGGGGGTGAATAGGGTGATAGTGTAAAGTATAAAAATTATTCGCAGAAGCTTATAAATTAATTTCAATTCAGATCACAGAATAGCAGCACAGATATCGCAGAATATAAATAACAGAATAAAACAGAACAACACAGAATTTACCCAGCTTCGGCAAAACCCTGCTTACGTGCTGCCCCCAAGGTTTCTACTAGAAATTAGATAGTCCCTCGCTTACACACGTAAACTCGCTATACACCGCTATTGACTAATCTAACTCTACGCTCAAAACCCTGCCACAACTCAACTACCGAGTTGCGAATTCTCAAGCTACGCCACGTAGCTTGTCCCCTAGTCACACGACTAGAAAAAATAAAACGGTTTAAAAAGAAAATACAAATTAAAAACAAATTAAAATAAAATAGCCCTAATATAAACAAAACCCTTAATTCCTATTATTATTATTTAGCCGGCCCTATTCTTCCTTTTATTTTAGCCCGGTCTTCTTTGTGAAAAATAAATGGCGGCCTCGTTTTTGTTTGTTCCTCTTAACCAAATTAGGGTTTTGTCCTTGCGTTCGCTCCTGTGAGATTTTCTATGTCTTTGGACTCGCGTTCGCTCCTGTGAGATATGCTAGTGCTTCGGCTTTTTGCAAATTAGGGCATCGTTTATCGAAGAACCCGAATGATTTGTTGATCGATTGCAATTGATTTTCTAATTTGCGTCGGCAAACGATTGTCTCTTTACTTTGCTTATGGTTCCTTCGATGATCGAGTTTGATGTTGCTCTGGTATGTAATTTTGTGCTTTTTGCTTCTTCTGATTTTTCGTATTTGAACTCGATACCAATAATTGCCGATGATGATGTCAATTTATATAGGGTTTGTAACCCTAGATTTGCGTCGTATATTTTAATTTGAATTTGTCTGCTGATATTGCTTTGGCCATTCGATCATACTTGAATGCTCGTGATTTCACTGACTTTGTCAATTTCGTATTTTTGGTAGCTTGATTCACACGGTATTGATTTGATTTCTTTACCACCACATTTCTGACTTGTTCAACATACTGACTTGGTTCAATTGTGACTTCGGCACTGGTTTTGTGTATGCAAATCCATGTCTTTGAATTTGTTACGTGGTCACCACGGTGTTGAATTCATTTGACTTCGGTTTTGATTGAATTTATTGTTGTAGCATACTTGACCTGTTTGACTGTCATGTGTTATCATCTTGTACATCTCCATCTCGAGTAGCTCTGCATTGTTGGGGCTATGCATTTGTTCGCACTGTAGTATTTCTATTATTGAAATCTCATCTTGTACATCTCGAGTAGACTTCGGTTATGCTTTGTCCTGTATAAGTATTTCTGCATCTCATGTTGTAGTTATTGAAATCTTGAGTTGTTGCACTGGTGCATTTGGTTTGAGTCAGATGTATTGGGTTTGGTTCAGGTTGTTCATGAGTCTTCATTTGGTATTGATCTTCATATATGTGCATATGTACAGTTGCTCGGTCCTTGATTGTTTCAGTATTCATGTTGTTGTGCATTTGTATTACTTGTTGTCTGTGTTGTGTAGTAGCTGTGGTCTTGGTTGTTGTAGCATGCACTCATTGTTTGAAGCTTGGCTTCACTTGTGTACACTTGAGTCATTTGAGTTGCTGTGTTGATCTTGGTATTTGGTGCATTTGTGCATTGACCACTTCGACTTGTGTTTTTCACTATTGCATAATTGTTTCTGACCTGTTGCATGCATTGCTATGACTTGTACTTGTACTTTGTTGTAACTGGATATTGATCATGTATCAATATGCCACTGTCACTGTTTGTACTGTCATTTTGTATTCATCCCTGTAGTTGGTGGTCTTTCTGAACTGTGCACATTGTTGCATGCATTAATTTAAATGTTTATGTTGCATTCATGCTGGTTTAGTCTTGCACTTGCTTGAGTTTCACTGAACTTGATATCCTGATGTATCATTGCACTTTGCACTATCCATACTTCAGTTTGGGTTCACTTGTTCATACCACTGTTTCATGTGTGCTCTACTAGTTGCTGTGTTGATCACTTTCACTGCTGTTATGGCTGATCTGTTGTTCAGTTTGCATTGGTGCATTCTTCATGTATCTGCTGACTTGTTGTAGTACACTGCATATTGCATTGCCTTGCTGAACTCGATCCAGTAGTTTGCTTCATTTTGCACACTGATCATCTGTATACATTTGTGGCATTTCTCTGGCCCTTTGTGTTATTGCTTCATTATGTTGTATACACTGGTTTTGGTCGAAACTTGTTGCTTTCATGTATATGTCGAACTGATCGGTTGCATCTGTGGTATGCATATGTGTAGTTGTTATTGCCAGTTGCCACTTTGACATTTTGGCCTTGAACCTGTACTTGTAGTTTGCATTCATGTACTTGCAGTGTTGGTCTGACTTGAACTCGATTCACTTGTGTTGAATCCAATTTCAAAACTCGGATTTGACCTTGTGTTCGTGTCGTATTTTCAATGTTATTGCATGTGAGTTGAACCTGTCCGTATATTTGGGTTTGACCTTGTGCTCACCTGTCCCTGTAGCATTATCAAGTGTATATATCGGCGTGCACGGCCTTGTGGCATATACAGTAATACACTGTGTATGTCACAAGTTGTTCGTGTATGATGAATTCAAATTTAAATGATGACGAACAACCCAAATAACTGAGGCAAATCATATTTTCAAAATCCATCTTTTATTTTATATTGCAAAAATATTTCTTTTTCAATTTTACTGCGTTAGTTTATATTTTTGCAGATCGCTCAGATGCTGAATTCAAACTGGAATGAAGTTGAAGATAAATACGAGTGTGAGTGATATGTAGTGAGGTGAATTGTAAATGTGAAATGTGATGTAATTGTAATCAAAGTTGTATAGTTATAGTGAGAGCTTGAAATTGTACTATTCAAAGATGTAATAAATATTTGTTTGAATAAAATATTCGTTTGAATTCAAATTTCGTGTTATTTATTTTATTCTGCAAATATTTATTTAATCTGTGAAAAAATAAAATAGTATATTATCAAATACATTTAAACGAATGTATATATGTTTATTATCATCAAACAAAAATCATATAAGCGCATATTCAACAATCTCCCCCTTTTGATGATAACAAACATATATTTAAGATTTTGAATATATTAAAAGTATTTGATAATTTCAATTGCTCCCCCTATTTGAATGCTTCCTTTCTATATGATACTCCCCCTACATATATGACTCCCCCTACATATATGCATACAAATAAAATGTGTGAATGAGCCTATATGCAAATGAAAAATTGTTTGACCTTTGCTTGATTTTATTAGACAAAATCTTAACTTTTATCTCCCCCTTTTGTTATCAGCAAAAGAATAATAGTGTTAGAGAAAATAGAGATAAAGTTATCGATATTAATTCAACATTAAAACTCAATTGAATATAAATATTAAATTTCGATAAAAAATCAAACAAAAATCATAAATATTTTGTTAGGCGCATATTCCACTTTTAGGATGATGGAAATGATGTCATCATATAAAACCTTACAGTTGTGTCTATTTGTGGCATATTTATATCAGGAATTTGAATATCTACTAACCATGCATAACTGTTAGGACTTTTAAATGAGATTAGTAGTATTCCAATTTTATTTTTTGAAAAAAAATGAATTCAAGTATCTTCTAACCACGCATAACCGTGAGGACTTTTAAATGGGATTAGAATCAACTTGTTTATTTTAAAAGAAAGAAAAAAAATCAACTTTTGATATGCGTTCCATACATGCATAACCGTGAGGACTTTTAAATGAGCATGGAAGCACATAACAAATTCCAAGTAATTCACCCATGCATAACCGTGAGGACTTTTAAATGAGAGTGAATACTTTGGTATTTATTATTATTATTACTATTACCTTTTTTTTTAAAAAAAAATATGAAAAATGAAAAACGAACGATTCCTGTTTAAAGTACCACATATCGACAAACTATATAGAATTTTGATGAGTAATGGTCGTTAGAAATATGATAGATATAGAGATGATCATGGAATTTTTACCAACAAAAAGTTTTATAACTCTTGTTTAAATTTCTAAAGAAATTTTCTATTTATACTTTCTCGAGTTATATGATCAAAATCAACACTCATCGCTTTTTCAATCACTATTTTTCTTTTCGATAATCAGTAGGGAGTCAGATTAGTCAATATAGTCATTTAAAATCAAATTCAAAAATAATTATGAAACCAATTTTTCAAAAATGACTAATCTGAAAATATGGTCAAAAATGATTTTCTCCAGGGGGTTTTAAAAGAAAATTTTCTGCTTCTTGAAAATTATTTGAAATGAAAAATATGCATATATTTTCTTTGAAAAACGATGCAGTTACTAAATGTCTCAAAAAAAAATCACGTTTCACTAGCAATTTTTCTATCAACTAGATTACCAGTGTAATCTGCATCTGAATTTCTCTTTCACTCAAAAATTCACTCGTTGAATGTCAAAGACCAGATTAAGAAATTTCTCATGATTATTATCAACAAATTTTAAATGAAATTCTCTTGGATTTGAAATGAAAACCGTGTCAACAATCAAACATATATTAAAGTGTCAATTTTAGAAGCCATCAAACATTATTTTTATTTCAAAACAATTTCTTAAAAGTTTCAACAATTTCAAAAAAAATTTAAAATCCTTTTTACAATTTTTAAAATGGAATTCATTAGGATTTTAAATCGAGGCCGTGTCAAAACATGAATATAGATTTAGCCAAAAATATTATAACAACAATATTATTATCCAATCAAAACACTATTTTTCTCTCAAACTTATATATCAAGTAATTCTAGAGAATTTTATAGTGTTTTTGGCATAAGAATATAAATGGCTAACAATTTTGAATAAAGTCAGAATCAAAATCATCATTAAATCATCATCATATCATCATCGCATAATTGGCTGATTTTATTCAGAAAATGGTACAGATTATCACATTTAATATATCGTACAAATAAATATACTTTTACCTGTCTTTACCTTTACGATATTTCTCGTCGTTGTTCATTGTGATTCTGTCACCCTTATACTAGGCTAAGGAACTTAGCTTTGTCGCCCGTTGTGTTTCTGAAACAGCCAAAATCCAGAGAACACTATTGTTGTTCCTTAGCCTGCCACCACACCTACACGGAAAAGGATTTATGTGACCTATTTGTTTTTATAGGTCCATGGTTGTTAGTGGCAGAAAATTTTGAAAAATAATTTTGTGTAGACCCAAAACTATTTATAATTGTTCCCTTTGGCACCCAAATTTGTTTAACTTTGAGAGATTTTATATTTGTGCCTTTTGGAACCCAAATCGGTATAGTTTTCACATGTTTGGGTCTATACCAACAATTATTGTGATCGTGTCCAAATTTTCTACAAATTGTGCACATAGAATTAACTTGATTAATCTTGTTTTCAACAATTTTCGAATTATTAAATCCAAGTCCTTGTCTAACCGTATTAACAGTTTGCTTTCCTAATAGCATATTCAACGATTTTTCACTTTTTGAAAATTTATCTAAAGTCGTAGACAATTGTTGGACTTGTGATTTGAGAGATTCATTTTCGTTTAACAACTGTGTGCACTTTTTAATAGAATTCTCTCTCCTAGTATTTTCATTCTCCTTTAAAATCAGAATTTCATTTTCAAGCGATTTTATTTTAATTTCTGATTTTTTAATTTCCTCATCAAATGTTGGACACTTATCACACTTAGGGATCCTACTTTGATAGGTTTTAACTAATTGATCAAGTTGTTTATTACATTCTATCAAAGTATCTTTTTGAGATTCAAGTTTGGCGTATTTTTCCCTAAGTCGTTCAAAACAACCGTTTACTTCATGAAAATATATAAGCAACTCAGAATGGGTAAGTTTTGATACCTCACTTGGCTTGTCATCGTCACTGTCATTTGTATCACCTCGAAGACACAATTCTGCCTTTTCGCTTTCACTGCCAGTGCTTTGATCATTCTCGTCTATTTCATCCCAAGTGGCTGCAAAACTTTTCTTTTTCTGTTTCTTTCCGTGGCTGGATTTAATTTGTGGACAATCGGGCTTGATATGGCCAGGTTTGTTGCAATTATAACAAATAAACTTTTGTTCTTCTGAGTAGTCTAGTGCTTTGGCTATTCTGCTTTTTGCTTTTTGAATTCGAGCTGAATTTCCATGTTTTTGGTTCCATTTTTTGAATTTCCTTATTAACAGTTCCAATTCTGCTGCTCCATCATCTTCATCGTTATCATCATCACTTTCGGTTGTTCCTTTGAGAGCTATTGATTTCTTTTGAGTGTCACCTCCTTTACGCTCTTCTTTGAATTTCATTTCAAGCTCATAAGTGGTGAGATTTCCGATGAGTTCCTCAACTTTAAGTTGTTTTAAATCTTTCGATTCTTGTATGGCAGTTACTTTTGCTTCAAAGCTTCGTGGAAGGACTCTGAGGATTTTCCGGACTATTTCTGATTCGGTGTATGTTTTTCCGAGAGCTTTTGATTTGTATACGATATTAGAGAGTCGTCCGTACATCTCTTTGACATTTTCTTCCTTCGCCATTTTGAAGTTCTCGTATTCGCTGCTTAGCATTGCAAGGCGAGATTCTTTGACTTGAGATGTTCCTTCGTGAGTCACTTCTAGTATGTGCCATATTTCCTGCGCAGTTAGACAATGTGAGACACGATTAAATTCAAATTGATCTAATGAACAGATAATAGAATTCATAGCTTTAGCATTAGTATTCTGTAATTTATTTTCTAATTCTGTCCATTGTTCCTTTGGTTTCTCTATTTCCTGATTATCTACAGTTATAGTTGGTATCCTATAACCTGTCTCAACAATATCCCAAGCGTCAATGGTTTTCAAAAAAAATTTCATCCTATTTTTCCAAAAAGCATATTCACCATTGAACATTGGTGGTCTAACTATCGATTGACCCTCTGCAAAAGCATTATTAAAAGAAGCCATTTTAAAATTTCAAATTTTTTAAAACAAAAACTGATTTTTTCAAAAAAAATCGAATTTTTAAAACAGATGTTGACTTCTATTCCTAGCTCTGATACCACTTGTAGGATCGATTTCACCCTAGAGGGGGGGTGAATAGGGTGATAGTGTAAAGTATAAAAATTATTCGCGGAAGCTTATAAATTAATTTCAATTCAGATCACAGAATAGCAGCACAGATATCACAGAATATAAATAACAGAATAAAACAGAACAACACAGAATTTACCCAGCTTCGGCAAAACCCTGCCTACGTGCTGCCCCTAAGGTTTCTACTAGAAATTAGATAGTCCCTCGCTTACACACGTAAACTCGCTATACACCGCTATTGACTAATCTAACTCTACGCTCAAAACCCTGCCACAACTCAACTACCGAGTTGCGAATTCTCAAGCTACGCCACGTAGCTTGTCCCCTAGTCACACGACTAGAAAAAATAAAACGGTTTAAAAAGAAAATACAAATTAAAAACAAATTAAAATAAAATAGCCCTAATATAAACAAAACCCTTAATTCCTATTATTATTATTTAGCCGGCCCTATTCTTCCTTTTATTTTAGCCCGGTCTTCTTTGTGAAAAATAAATGGCGGCCTCGTTTTTGTTTGTTCCTCTTAACCAAATTAGGGTTTTGTCCTTGCGTTCGCTCCTGTGAGATTTGCTATGTCTTTGGACTCGCGTTCGCTCCTGTGAGATATGCTAGTGCTTCGGCTTTTTGCAAATTAGGGCTTCGTTTATCGAAGAACCCGAATGATTTGTTGATCGATTGCAATTGATTTTCTGATTTGCATCGGCAAACGATTGTCTCTTTACTTTGCTTACGGTTCCTTCGATGATCGAGTTTGATGTTGCTCTGGTATGTAATTTTGTGCTTTTTGCTTCTTCTGATTTTTCGTATTTGAACTCGATACCAATAATTGCCGATGATGATGTCAATTTATATAGGGTTTGTAACCCTAGATTTGCGTCGTATATTTTAATTTGAATTTGTCTGCTGATATTGCTTTGGCCATTCGATCATACTTGAATGCTCGTGATTTCACTGACTTTGTCAATTTCGTATTTTTGGTAGCTTGATTCACACGGTATTGATTTGATTTCTTTACCACCACATTTCTGACTTGTTCAACATACTGACTTGGTTCAATTGTGACTTCGGCACTGGTTTTGTGTATGCAAATCCATGTCTTTGAATTTGTTACGTGGTCACCACGGTGTTGAATTCATTTGACTTCGGTTTTGATTGAATTTATTGTTGTAGCATACTTGACCTGTTTGACTGTCATGTGTTATCATCTTGTACATCTCCATCTCGAGTAGCTCTGCATTGTTGGGGCTATGCATTTGTTCGCACTGTAGTATTTCTATTATTGAAATCTCATCTTGTACATCTCGAGTAGACTTCGGTTATGCTTTGTCCTGTATAAGTATTTCTGCATCTCATGTTGTAGTTATTGAAATCTTGAGTTGTTGCACTGGTGCATTTGGTTTGAGTCAGATGTATTGGGTTTGGTTCAGGTTGTTCATGAGTCTTCATTTGGTATTGATCTTCATATATGTGCATATGTACAGTTGCTCGGTCCTTGATTGTTTCAGTATTCATGTTGTTGTGCATTTGTATTACTTGTTGTCTGTGTTGTGTAGTAGCTGTGGTCTTGGTTGTTGTAGCATGCACTCATTGTTTGAAGCTTGGCTTCACTTGTGTACACTTGAGTCATTTGAGTTGCTGTGTTGATCTTGGTATTTGGTGCATTTGTGCATTGACCACTTCGACTTGTGTTTTTCACTATTGCATAATTGTTTCTGACCTGTTGCATGCATTGCTATGACTTGTACTTGTACTTTGTTGTAACTGGATATTGATCATGTATCAATATGCCACTGTCACTGTTTGTACTGTCATTTTGTATTCATCCCTGTAGTTGGTGGTCTTTCTGAACTGTGCACATTGTTGCATGCATTAATTTAAATGTTTATGTTGCATTCATGCTGGTTTAGTCTTGCACTTGCTTGAGTTTCACTGAACTTGATATCCTGATGTATCATTGCACTTTGCACTATCCATACTTCAGTTTGGGTTCACTTGTTCATACCACTGTTTCATGTGTGCTCTACTAGTTGCTGTGTTGATCACTTTCACTGCTGTTATGGCTGATCTGTTGTTCAGTTTGCATTGGTGCATTCTTCATGTATCTGCTGACTTGTTGTAGTACACTGCATATTGCATTGCCTTGCTGAACTCGATCCAGTAGTTTGCTTCATTTTGCACACTGATCATCTGTATACATTTGTGGCATTTCTCTGGCCCTTTGTGTTATTGCTTCATTATGTTGTATACACTGGTTTTGGTCGAAACTTGTTGCTTTCATGTATATGTCGAACTGATCGGTTGCATCTGTGGTATGCATATGTGTAGTTGTTATTGCCAGTTGCCACTTTGACATTTTGGCCTTGAACCTGTACTTGTAGTTTGCATTCATGTACTTGCAGTGTTGGTCTGACTTGAACTCGATTCACTTGTGTTGAATCCAGTTTCAAAACTCGGATTTGACCTTGTGTTCGTGTCGTATTTTCAATGTTATTGCATGTGAGTTGAACCTGTCCGTATATTTGGGTTTGACCTTGTGCTCACCTGTCCCTGTAGCATTATCAAGTGTATATATCGGCGTGCACGGCCTTGTGGCATATACAGTAATACACTGTGTATGTCACAAGTTGTTCGTGTATGATGAATTCAAATTTAAATGATGACGAACAACCCAAATAACTGAGGCAAATCATATTTTCAAAATCCATCTTTTATTTTATATTGCAAAAATATTTCTTTTTCAATTTTACTGCGTTAGTTTATATTTTTGCAGATCGCTCAGATGCTGGATTCAAACTGGAATGAAGTTGAAGATAAATACGAGTGTGAGTGATATGTAGTGAGGTGAATTGTAAATGTGAAATGTGATGTAATTGTAATCAAAGTTGTATAGTTATAGTGAGAGCTTGAAATTGTACTATTCAAAGATGTAATAAATATTTGTTTGAATAAAATATTCGTTTGAATTCAAATTTCGTGTTATTTATTTTATTCTGCAAATATTTATTTAATCTGTGAAAAAATAAAATAGTATATTATCAAATACATTTAAACGAATGTATATATGTTTATTATCATCAAACAAAAATCATATAAGCGCATATTCAACAGAGTCCAAGTCTCGTATACTTATAACATTTTTTACCTTATCAATTTACGCTACCCCTTGATTAAAAGCGAAGCCATTAGGTTAGAGCATTGTTGCTTCTAAGCCCTACCGATCATCATTCTTAACTCTCACAGATATAACAAGTCTACTTTATTGACTTTTAGTGCTATGTATAAGATTAAATACTTTCCATAAAAAAACACACAAAGCATGATTAAGTCACATAAACGACTTCTGATCCTTTTTATATTTAATGAATTCTTTTATTAATTAAAACTTCTTTTTAAATACTTGTACATATATTTAAAATACCTTTACAAAAGATATATACATGTATCCTACTATTTCACTATTCATTTATACTCTTTACAATACTTTAATGTATTCGCATACTTATCTCAAAGGTATAAGAATATTAAAAAATCATTAAACAAGATCTCTCCCTTTAAAATATAATCAAAGAGGTTAAAAATAAATGTTAACTAAACATTGTCACTATAAACCCCTTTATCTCTTTTATAAATTAAACCTCTTACTTTCCTAACCCTTTTTTCCAAAAAAATTCCATACTTATAATTATTTGTAAAATACTCTTCTTAAAGAACAAGTATACTTATAAGGGTCAAAAACAAGTGTCACTAAAACAATGTTTACTATAAACCCAAAACATTTCTCAATTAGTATTATGTTTAAAACACAATTTTTAAAGATCTAATTCCATTTCTAAGTATAGTTAAAAGGGTTAAAAACAAATGTTACTAAAAAATTATTTACTATAAACCCAAAACACTTCTATACTTAACATTATCTTTAAAACGATCATTTTAAAGATCTAAGTGTACTTATTAACAAGATAATACACCTTAAATTAACTTCTCAAAACCATCTATTATAGCTTAATGTTAATTAAACCCACCTTTATTCTTTTATAAAATACTTAACTTGACCTTTTCAAAATTTTACATATATAAGTACTTTAAAAATACATATAAATTCATTTTAAACATTCATATAAAATATTGCTTAAAAAGAATTAATTTAGAATTTTTACAAAATCAATAAAAAGCACGTTTAACATTTAAAAACCCTTTACTTTAATTTTTTTTAAATAATTATTAACAATATATTTGAACTTAAAACCACTTTTAAAATACTATAATTATCGTTATTAAACACTTCCAAAGGGATCCCACAAAATTAGTTAATTTAATTATCATTTGAACTAACCTTAAATACCAAAAAGTGTTAAAAATAAAACTACATGGCAAATGTTGTAAAAAGAGCCTAGAAATGCTGTCATAGGTCAAAGACAACATTTATAGGTGTTGTAAATGCTATTGACAGAGAACACCAGGAAAACTATATAAATGTTTGAGCCAATTTCACAACTCAAACAAAGGTTTTAGGATCTTATCTTTTTTATAGTAAGCAGTATACTTAGACAACATAAAAACCATGTAAAGAAATTCTTAAGGACATTTTTATAAAGTCCTATAATAATCACCGAAAACTAGCTATTTCATAGTGCATTTATAGCGACTCCTATCATTTTCAACTTTGTTCAACCAGTCGTGAAATGATTTAAACTTTGATATTTTTATGGTTAGAGACAAACAAAAAGTACTTATTAAAACAATAAAGAAACCCCTAAGGATTTCTCTCAAAATCGTACTGAAAATAGCCGAACATAGAGAATTTTCAAAGTGCATCCATAGCGATTAATTTGCTTCTAAATTATACAACTTTGTTTCACAAGTTCTACAATATTCCAAACCACTTCCCCATAATCACATATACATATATATGTCTGGAGCATAACCGAAATATATTACCTCATAATATATTAACATACGAACAATTTGAACAAGTTTAAACACATGGGGATTCAAAGTGCTTTCATAGCAACTATCGCTATATGGACCATTCCATATCCATTCCAATTTCAACACACAATAGGAACAACAATATATATGCATTGTCAAGGCCATATCATATGTTAGATAAGGTCATAGAATTGATGATATATGATATAAAACTATCATTTCCTTTCAAAAGCAAGTAAAGTCCAAAGTTATAGCTTCATTAGTTCAATTTAACTTTACATTTCAAGCACAACAAATATATCATAATACATAAATCAAATGGTGAATAATCTCACTTCATAACCAAGTAAACATAAGCATATGCCTCTACAAACACAATAACACTCCTTACCATCATCAAACACCTAAAGATATAACCTTTTCTCTGCTTTTTTACTTTGCCTCCTTCCCTCCATCTAAATAGCTCATGTCCCAAGCTAGAAGTCCCCCCTTTTTTCTTCAAATTCTTCCATCTTTGACTTGATATTCCTTATTCTTATGACATGTTAGGACCTTCACCAAAGTATGGTGTAGTTTGGACTTTATTTTCTTTGAGTTTAGAAAGTTAAAAGAGGAGAAAGAAGCATAAAGACATAGTTCTATTCAAAACTTTGTAAAACACTTTTATGATATAATGAAGAGTATTTGTAAAATTATTTAAGAGGTAATTATAACCTGGACAACCTCCTATTTCTAGTCAAAAGAAGCCCTCAATGTGCTCACCTTTCCACCCCATTCTCCTTTACTTAGCCCTTAAGCCTTTCTTACAAAATATCTTCCAATGACCCCACTCCTTATCTTATTCCCCCACATCATTTTAGTTAACCAAAACTAGTAAAATATTTTTAGTTGCTATTAATTGCTCATAAAATTTTGGGCAAGTGCAATAAGTTTGAACAACTTCTATTGAGAAAAGTCTTTTATCGACAAAATGATTTTCGGTCATATTATCGATATTTCTTTGAACTATTTATTTTTGTAAACATTTTTCAAAAACAAGTTTACCAACATTATTTATTAATAAAAAATGGTTGACAAGGTTATAAAATCATTTTAATTGCATTAAATCAAGATTCAATTATTTAAATAATTCATATATATAAATGCGAAGTGTTCGAAACTCCGAGTCGTTACAAAGTACATGAAAGTTACACTAAAGTTGAATGCAAAAAATAATAGATAGATATATAATGCTATGAAATTTCCTCCATAATTTGCGTAGCAACTCCTTACAGAATAACTGACCTGCTCTTATTATCCAATATATTAGGGAAAAGAAGAGGTTTCAGACAAAGCTGAGTGATAAGAGTCAACTGCACAATGTATAACAGAATATATAAGTGCCATTATAATTACTTTAAAATAAGGAAATACATACCTCCCTGTTCACCAACTATATGAGACATGTGAAGATGATAATAAGAAGGTACATAAGCATGATTAGATTTAAAAAAGGTCGATACTAACCCCCTTAAAGGTTGATCGACAAATAAGAGGCAGATATATCTACATTGCCTTTTAATGCTATAAGTAATGTCAGTTCTATTCTTTTCATTAAATACATACAAGCATACACACAGACATACATACCTACACACATACATATATATGCATGCACACATGCATACATACATACATACATACATACATACATACATACATACATACATACATACATACATATATATTCTAAACTAATAGCGAGTGATACAAAATAATAAACCTGTTAGGCTAAAATTTGGGCTATATGCGAAATCATTGGTCCAAATTAAAAGAGGGTGCTTGTTTCATTGTACAATTCAAAAGTCTTTAATTATATACGCTAATCCAAAATTAAGAATCATGTATACAAGGCATGGATTATGTCGTATATGTGAGTCAAAGTCAAGGAAGTCAAATAGGAAAATTATCTAAAGTAAAAATCCTTGATTATAAAGCTTTGATTTTAATTTGTCCTAATGGCCATGGAAATCCCAATTTCTAGCTCTCTTCCACACACTTGAGAAAAATGGAAAATGAAGAAGAAGAAGATTCAGAATTTGGCTCCTTTTAGGTGGATGCACATGTCTATTTATAGAAAACTTGAGCTATTAGATTCTTAATACATGGCACCTTGCCAAAAATAGACAAGCATGACCTGTTGACATGGCACATGTTCGAAGTGGCATGTGGCACGTCTTCCTTCCTTGATTAAGGATTCATTTTTTTGATAATCCAATCATAGCTTGCCATGTAGCTAGTGGAATATAGTTACTATGCAGATTAGTCAACATGCGGCAGTATAGAAGTATCACTGTTCGATAGATTAATTCATAACCATGCGACGGCTTCAAAACATCAGCATTTGATAGCTTGCTTTATCAACACACAATAACTTCAAATCCTCAACCTTCAATGGTTTGTTTCATCATTATGCAACATCTCTAAGTCATCATCCCTTGATAGTCTTATGAATCATCCTTTGATGACTTTTATATTGACCATGCGATAGCTTTGATGAATCACCCTTCGATGGCTTTTATATTCACGATATGATAGCTCTTATAAATCAACCTACGATGGCTCTTAGATTCACCATGCAATAGATCTTATGAATCATCCATCTATGGATTTTATATTTACCATGCGATAGTTCTTATAAATCAACCAATGATGGCTCTCAGATTAAACATGAGATAGCTCTTATGAACCACCCTTCGATGGCTTTTATGTTCACCATGCGATAGCTTATATAAATCCCCCTGTGATGGCTCTTAAATTCTCCGTGCGATGGCTCTTATGAATCATCCTTTGATGGATTTTATATTCAACACGTGATTGCTCTTATAAATCAACCTTCGATGGCTTTTATATTTACCATGCGATAACACTTATAAATCAACCCATGATGGCTCTTAGATTCACTATGCGATAGATCTTATGCATCAACCTTCGATGGCTTTGATATTCGCCATGCAATAGCTATTTTTCTGCAATGTTCCTCCTTTTTAACCTGTGACAACTAGTATATTTAGGGTATAACATTTTCCCTATTTTTATAATATCGTTTTATACTTTAGTATAATATAACTCTTCGTATTCTTAAATCTATCCATCCCGACCGCTCTTTTTTTAACGGTCTGACGGTTATTTTCATTTCCCTCTTTTCCTAAAAATAGCTTTTTTCTTCCTTCTTTTCTCTTTTACCAGCTTTTATAAAGAAAACCAATCTTCTCTCAGCTTTTCTCACCAATCGAATCTTGACTTTCCTAAAATTTCCATCTGGTAAATGATTTATTGGCTATTATTTTTCCTATTATCTATTTTCCACTATTATTCAATATGATTTAACTAATTTTAAATTTTGAAATTACATAGGGTCATTTTTTAATCTTTATGTTAATAGTTTTCTTCAAATTTCTTCTTAAATTGTCATTTTGATCTGAATCTATTTACTTGGGTTGTTATCCATTGTGTATGGGTTTCAGGTCTTACCGCTTCGATAATTGTTTATGACAAACTTGATTTATCGATATGCAATGGTTCATTATTCGATAGCTCAACATACAAAAGCCATCGATATTATTATTATTTTTACAAAAGCAATTTGTGACAAACTCAGCGTTCGAGAGCTAACTTTCGTCACTACTGTTAATATGCAATACTTTATCATGCATGCCTATCCATTTGCTAGCTAACTTTTATAAGTAACTTATTATGCGATGGCTTGTCATTCGAAAGCCAATTATCTCATCATGTAATGGCTCATTATTTGAAGACCGCTTTCTACATGTAATTCATCATATGATAGCTCATTATTCAAAAGCTAATTATACAATTAATTCACAAACGATGTTTTTTTTTGAAAAAATGTGAATGGTGCCATATTTTCCATAGACTTAAGGTAATAAAAAAAAGCAGGCATATAGGCATGGTTTTATACTTAAATAACAACTTCTACATCGGCTCTTTTAAAAAGTGGAATAATCTTGATTTTGAAAATATTCCAAAGTATAAAAGATACTAGCATTACTTTATTTTCAATTCATATTACCTTTTATGTTTTTTCACCTTGGTTTCTCAATGGCTAATTATTTAGTAGCATCTCATGAGCTTCACATATATATTAAATCATTGGATTAGTTTAACTCTTAAATGGTTGGGTGACATACATTAAGAAGTAATAAAGTATGCCTTATATATTTTACTACAATATGACTAATTACTGTGATACTTTGGTTTTTCTTGTTCATTGAGTGGCTTTATTTCTCAAAATTTCCCATTTCGATGGAACTGGAAGTTTATTCAAAATGTTCATGCCTTGTTATTAAGTTCAATTTCTTATGGTTAAAGTTTTGTTATTGCTAAATGCCATCACAAATACCATGGTTGGGAACAAGAAGGAGGTTCTCAAAGGGTTGACTAAATCCTCTAAGCATAAGAATCCTCTAGAAGTAAAGCTTTACACTTCTCACGGTCATATTTCACAAAACAAGAAGAGGTCGATTCTACGTTATGATATTTTGGTATATTAGGAACCAAACCTAGGGTTCCAAGTCCCGATGATAAAATGGATGCACCTTCAAAAAGGTTTTTCGCTTTCATTCCCTCCATATCTTTCACCCTAGCTACCTACCTTTTAACCTCATCATATCTAGTGTTTTATCTTTCCTCAAAATCGCTCCTATCCAGATGAACCTCAATTCCTACAGTTATATCGAATCTTAATTTATATTGTTTATGGAGCTTAAATTGGAAGACTTGTCCCCATCCATTTTATGTTCTCTGATTACCTTTTAAAAGATAAAGAATCAAATGGAAGGCTCCATATACTATTTATGCCCTGTTAGTGCTGGAGTAATTTTTGACTTTGTTAATAGACCTAGGGACTTGAGCCATTGATTCTTTTACCTAAGGTGTTTTCTCTAGAAATTACAAGAAGATTTTTCTTCCCTTGCAAGTTGTTTTACCTTAACTTCTCTTATCTAACCACTATTTATAATAGCTTTATTAATTTTTGCTACATCATTCTTGGTTAATATTGTTAAATATCGACTCGAAGGCCACTGATCCTAAGGTCCTAGCCAACACTAACCAATTCAGCGATGTTATTAAATCCTCCAGGTGTTGCTTGATACTTCTTACTGAAGAAAAACTAAGGATATATTCCTTAATCAAACCATCTAATCGATTTTTAGGCGAGCCCCAGATGATAAAGAAGAAAAGATATGGTCCATCAACCTTTGCTATCAAGCTTGATGTTTTTACCAGTAAATTCGCCGGTACAGCATCCGACCTCCTACAGTCTTGGATATTCCCCAGGTTCTACCCTTTTTATTTTCTTTTCATATCGAAGGAGATAGATTTTTTTCTAACACTTATCGCATAACATACATTCAACTGGTAGGCGCTACTACTTTGTTGTCAGGAAACGATCCTTCCAGTTTGCCTGCTTCTTCAAAGGCTATAAGAAAGTAACGCAACAACCACCCTAACTCCAGCACCTAGTATAATGAATAGTGCGCTGCTATGGTGCACTGCTGATGTAGGATGATTATCAAGGGTGAAAAGAGGAGAAAAAACAACTTAACCTATTGTATATCTCATAGTGCATTGAATAAAATATAATAATAATATCATAGATGCAAAACAGATGATACAGTAACAACTAAAACGAACCACAATATCAGAATACATAGGTTCACAAAGTTATACAAGATAATAATAGAGTTTATACAAGTGATAATAATCTCAATATGTCTCTAAATAAAACAACAAAAACTGTCTTGGCTCCTCAACATTGCACAACAGAACAAGTACAAGTAAGTCCATATTTAATACAAGAAAGCTCTATTATTCTCATCCTTTGCACTACCACCGCATACCACCTAGACTTTCTATCTAGTCTACTCGTTTAACAGTACCCGAGATAATAAGAAGCAAAGTATAAAGCTTCGAGTCAGACAACAGTATGGTGCAAGCGATAAGAAATTTTAGAATACTATACAAGACGATATAGTCAGGAACAAGGGTATGCAGGCCATACTTGACTTGTTTTTGCACCAAGGAGTTAGCACATAATATCAATAATATGCTTCTCTACAAACATCATAAAGGTGTACTACGTCCTAAGTACAATGTCAAGTGTCTACTTATCCACATCCATAATACCTACATCAAACGACATCCCTAAAGTAACATATTACTATAAAAGCAACCATAAAAACATAATATCCATCAAACAATCGCTACCATTACTCGATGTGCCCTGGATATATGATAACTCATAGTACCATTCCTCTATCAGGAATAAATGGAAAAATCATGGTTTTCATAATACCGCTGCTTACGAGTACATTAAAAAACACTCCGAGTATAAATGATCCCTTAGCACACGCGTCTAAGCCTTTCCTTGCTTCATATAGTTTCCATCCATCCTTAAGGAACCATTCCACATTTCTTTCTTTCTACGATAGAACCATTCAACGTTCTATCCATGAGCCACACGTAGAACCTACCTTGTGGATATCATCGACACAACTCCATTGTTGCCATCGTTATTGAAACACAACTCCATCATCATCGAGTTACAATCATCAAATTCTGAAGTCTTCATCCCTCATCGTGCTGCCATATCGCAACCAAACACTGAATAAACAAGCAAACACACCCAACCTGACCTACAACAGCCCTACACCTTTCCTTGGAATTTTGACTACCATCGGCCTCACCAATTCAGATCAGTGTTGACAAGATCAGGTTTGTTCCAAACTGAATACTTAACCAATTTTGGTTAAGTGACTCGTACCCTAACTTCTTGCAACCCTCTGCATTCTTAAAGTCCCCTCTTTCCATGCATTGAGTACCCAAGTCCTTAGAACTACTCTGCTGCCTGGAAAAGAGTTTGGTACAGACTAAAAAAGGTCAGTGCTAACTTCTATACTTAGCTAATTTTTGGCATTTGTTTCATGAACTCCCTACCTTGCCTCGTACTTAAGCTTGCCTCTAAGTTTCATTACCTTTCCCTGAAGCAACTCCTCCATGACTTGAATAGTCATATCCACCAAACTGATTTCAAATCCCCATCGACTGAATTTTCACTACCCGAACTGCCTCTAAATGACCTATGGCAAGAAGTACAGGTCCTCCCATCCTGCAGTGCCCCTCCTCCAAGTTCCATCCAACATTGAGAATTTTTGTCCTTGTTTTATCTAAGTCGACGACCACTTCCTAAGTAATCTAAAAGCACTAACAACCATATTAAAGCAAAACATACAATAGAAACACTCATCCACATTCACTGAACATAAGCAATCGATCCAAACATGATAAACATACAACAATCTCCTAGATCAAACTTTACATTAAAGTGACAATATGATCCAAATGGGTTATAAAACCATTAAAATCCATTTTAATCTTTTTAAATCCATCCATAAACATATTTAAAGGTTTAGTTAAGGTTTAAAATCATTTTAACATGGAAATCATATCAAAAACATCAATGTTAACTGTATGGACAAACATATAAAATTGAGAGATCAATAATCACTCACTCAATCCCCAAAATACAGATTTAAATACTCAAATTTGAAGTGGATAGCAAAGAACATGAATTCCAAAGCACTAAAATGATAGATCTTCAATTCTCTTTGCTAATTACCCTTCTAATAAGGGATTAGGCTAAGATTAGAAAGGAACGAGAGGGTTTTTGATGAATCTAGGATTAATGGAGGTTTGGATTTATTTTTGGGAAGTGAGAAATAGTCTAGATGTATCCCATCACCCTTAATTAGGCACAATTCATGAAATGAGTTAGTGAGCCTAAGTATGAGCTTAGTTTAATTGCCCATTAATCTGTTCAGTAAAAAACATAACTTAAAACAATCATATGTCCTAAGCGGTAAATTCGTTTTACTATTATGATCATTCTACCAGAATAGAAACCATTACCCTGATCTATTAGAAGTGCATTCAGACCCTAATTATACCGCCATCAAAATTATAGGACTTACCATTTTTGGTCTGAAACGTTTGACAAAAATTCTGCAAAAAGTGTCCCTAGTAGTCATTTTCTAAATTTTAGAGTCATACAACCTTATATGAATTAAATAATAATATTTACGATCCTCCGATATGTAAAATACGAGTCATTACACTTGTCCCTCTTTTGAAATTTCACCCTTGAAATCCCCAAACAAATCATAGAATAACAAATCATAGTTACTCTGCATGCTTAACAATCATATCAACCATCAACCATACCAACCAAGCATCCATGCAATCAATAGTATAGATAAACATATCCTATCGTGCGAGATACTAAACTATCTTATATGATATCAAGTCAATAGTAAATACAATAAATGGTAGGACTAATTATGCAAAAAGCTCCAGGTATGTAGCCCTCAAGCTCTCCTCAGTTTTACATGTGCAACCGCTTTCACTTTCACCCCATTGAATCTTCTCCAATCCCATTGTCTTCCTCCTAAGCTGTTTCATATCATGTCCGACAATACAAATAGGCCCACGAGGTCACAAAGCTTCTAGTTTAATTTCGACATCATACATTAGATCTGGTCCAATTGTTATGTCCGAATCGTGCACAAACTTCTGTAAGTGAGAGATGTGGAATAAGTTGTGCACGCCCGTCTTCTTCTGAGGTAAGTCAACACTAATCTTCATGAACACCATTTCGATGATGGAGAACTCCAAATCTCTACATATTTTTATCAATTTTGCTCTTTTGCCTATCCTGGGTAGCTTTCAGTCGTCGCCAAATGATTTCAGCCTTTGTCATGGTCTCTTTGATCATATCTATCCCAAGCATCATTTTCTCGCCCGCTTCCCATCAACATAAAGGAGTGTTCGTGATTGGCCATACAATGCTTCGTGTAGTGCCATACTACTACTAGATTGATAATTATTGTATATGCGAACTCCACCAAATGCAAGTTATTGTCCCAAGAGCCTTCGAAATCGATAAAGCAAGCTCGCAAGAGATCCTCCAATGTATGATTCACTCTCTCGGTCTACCCATTATTTTGCAGGGTATAAGCTGTACTATGATGCAACTCAGACCTCAACACCTCTTGTATTCTATTCCTAAAGCCACCGGTGAATAAAGGGTTTTTGTCACTTACAATTCTATTTGGCATGCCATGGAATTGCACCACCCATTTCACATACTCAGCTAATTCAGATGCCATTCTACTAGAATTAATGGGTATGAATCAAGCACTCATCATCAATCTACCGACCGTGACCCAAATGCTATAATACCCTCCGCTGGTCCTCAACAATCCATCGGTGAAGTCCATCAAAACTTTTTCCCACTTCCATTTAGGAACCTCAAGTGGTTGCATCAACCTACTTAAATTTTTCTGCTTCGCCTTTACCAATTGGCGTTCATACACTTCGAGATGAATGTCCCAACATTCTTCTTCATCCCTTTCCAATAATATGTCTGCTTCATATCACGGTACATCCTGTTACTACTGGGGTGTATAGTCAACCCTGAATGATGGAACTCTCATAGCACCTCATTTCTCAATCTACCAATATAGAAAATAAATAATCTCTCATCCTTACGGAGTCAACCATCTCAATCATGTCTGTATTGCTTCACCTCCTCAGACTATACCACTTTTTCAATTTTCACCATGATCTCCACTAGTCAAGCATCTCGCATCTGACTAGTACCGATCCATTTGATAAAAGTAGGTTTGATAGTCAAGCTAGCCAACATCTTTGGCTCTAACCTGTAATGAGTGCTAAAGTCAAACCGGTGATATACTCCAATTGCTTCCACTCTAGGAACATTGTTCCCAAACAAGCTTGTCTTCTACATAAAGCATCGATGATTACATTTCCCTTAACGAGTGTATAATAAATGCTAAAGTAATAAGAGGCCAAGAACTCTAACCATCGCTGCTAGCGAAGGTTGAGGTCCTTTTGGGAGAAAAGGTATTATAAGGATTTATGGTCTGTGAATAGCTCGAATCTTTCTCCAAGTAGATAATGCCTCCATATCTTTAAAGAAAACATCATTCACACCAACTCAAATTATAAGATGGATACTTCCTCTCGTGCAACTTCAGTTGTCGACTAGCATAATGACAACCTTCCTCCTTGCATCAGTACTGCACCCAATCCAGTATCACAAGTCCTTGCATTAGAATGGTCAACGACGGTGCACTCGTTAACCTCTCCTTCCGGCACACGAATGCATGCTCACACTTCACATCCCAAACAAAGGTCCGATTCTTCTTTGTCAAATTGATAAACGACGCTATTACCATCAAGAAGTCCTTGATAAAATTTCTATAATATCTCTTCCAATCCTTAGAAGCTTTTTGCATCGGTAGCATTCTTGGGTTGGTTCAAATCCTGAACCGTTGCCACCTTTGCTGGATCTATTGTGATGCCTTACTCAGAGACAACATGACACAAGAATCTCACTTCCCTCTTCCAGAAGTGACACTTTAAAAACTTTGCTCTCAACTCGTGCTTCCTCAACATTTCAAGCACAATCCTCAAGTGCATCTTATGTTCCTCCTCCATCCTAGAATATATTAGAATATCATCCATGAACACAAGCGCAAACTTATTTAACCGATACCTGAAGACACGGTTCATGAGATCAAAAAAGTATGTCAAAGTATTGGTTAGCTTGAACGACATAACCAATAACTCATAGAAACCAAACGGCATACGAAATGCAGTGATCGGCAGACTCTCCTTAGCCACTCTCAACTAGTGAAAGCCCATTGCAAGATATGACTAAGAGAACACCTTCGCACCATGAAGCTGATCGAATAGACCATCAATACAAGGGAGTTGATACTTTTCTTCCTCATCACCTTATTCAGCTCACGATAATCTACACAGAGACTTAGAGAGCCATATGCCTTAGTAGTGAATACTGCAGGTGCGCCTTACTCTGATATGCTCCTACGAATGAACCATTGCTTCAACTGATCATTCACTTGCACCTCCAACTTCTTCTGCTCTCTGAGTGCCATACGTTTCAAATGCATAAATATTGGTCTGGGATCCTCCATTAAGTCCATGCAAAACTCAATCTCTTCGTGTGGTGGTAATAAGATAATCTCTTCGAATATATCCAGATATTCCCCAACGATAGGCACAGATGAAAACTCATCCTATGGGACCTCGAGCAAATATAAAAAGCTAACCATAACCCTCCTATGATAGGCAGCTAATCACCATCTTCTGCCCATCCTCAATCCCAATTTTCACCAACAGATTCTCACAGTCTACCACTACCGCATACTTCCCTAGTCAGTCCATCCTCAGGAAAATCCCAAACTCAATAAAACTCAAAACAAAGCAGTCACAAACAAAAGAGCATTCATGACTCGATAAGACCGAATCGCGACAAACCTTACAAAGACTAATGGGGCCTCCAACAAGGTTCCTCGCTACTAAAGTTCGGTCAACCATTTCGGGTCTCAATCCCAATCTATCTACCACGTCACTAGATATAAAGGAATGTGAAGCCTCGACATCAAAAAAACACGTATGGAAATACCATAAATAGAAAGCATGCCTTGAATAGTGATAACTTTTCCTCTTCTCCTTCACCGAGGGAGCACTCGACGAAGTCTGGACAACATCTAAAGCATAGCCTTCACCATGTTCTTTTGCTGCATTGGTTCTAAGAAGCTCTTCTGCATATGTCTAAACTTGCCAAAGTTATAACACTTCTTCTTCTCTTCAGACTTATGGTCTCTAATCAAGTGGCCCTTATCTCCATAACCATAGTAGACAAGATCTTACTTCACCTTTTTCTGATCATTTTTTCTCTAAAATTTCTTCCTCTTATCGTTCCATTTCTTATTGATTCCATTGCCTTGCTGCGGCTTTGGCTTCTTCTTAGCAACAACAACAGACTTGGGTTTAGGGTACAGACTCTTAAGTAAAAGGGCTTTCTTGACCACCTTATCAAAGGGCTCATCAATATACCCTACAAGCTTCTCGCCTAAATTGTTGTCCAATCCAATAATCAGCTTCTTGTTCTTCATTAAGGGAGTGTAAATGAAAATAATCCCATGCTTTGACAAGGTGTCAAACTCAGCCACATAATAGGAGACAAACATGTCCCTTTGCTTCAAAATTGCAAACTTCCTGAACAATATAGACGTCTAAGCATTCAGAATAAACTTCTCCTAAAATCTAGCTTTGAACCTGTCCCAAGTAATGTGACGACCCGGCTTTCTACGCCCAGAAAACCGTTTCGACTTGAGGAAAGAAAGGGGTGAGAAAATAGAAAAGATAGAGAAGAAAGAACAACATCAGAATCTCACAGTGGAACGAATAAATTATAATAATCACATAAGTATTTACATATCTTACAACATCAATCAGAGTTATACAGATAATACATCACATACTAGACAGTTATAAACACCTGTCTAGTTATACAACTAAATACACAAAACAACACAGAGACACCAACACAGCGGAACTATATGTATATCTACAACGCTGAAGCCTCCTGCTCCATTGCTCCTCCAAAATTCGTCAAAGCTAACCTAAATCCCTTGGCTACTCGTAAAAATTTGAGTACCCGAGAGTTTATGAAAAACAGAAAAATAAACTTCGGGTCAGACATGTGTCTGGTGTGAGTAACAGGTTAAAGTTGCTTAATTTTGAAAATCCTTTGAAATAAAAGGTATCACGTAAGACTCCCCACAAATAAACATGGGTAAGTTTTTACCTTACGCTAACCAAAACATTTGATAGGAAATTCAGTGATATTATAATAGGTCTAGGGTTTTCAAGTAAATAGAAAATGGCCGAAATTGTTACATTCATTAAATTCCAGCTACTAGCCACAAAAGTGGGTAATACAATCAAAACCGTTGGCACTTATTGGATTGTGGATTCCATACAATGGCAGGGCTATTGGGTACCGCCCGTCACAGTACGTGGCCTAGATCAACGTACCGAGGATCACTCCCGACGCCCTGCAACACAAGGCCGGAACCATTCCTTACTGAACAGTCCCGAGCAAGACAACCCCGTAGTTGTTTGCAACCAACTGCCCACACAGCCGAATAAAATGGGACATCTAGACAGGGGAAGATCTTGTCTTGCTTGGGCATGACCCACCTAACCTTGCTGCACCTCCCATGTTTTAGCCATTCTCGGTTGATGAGGCTTGAGGCTGTGATTACCTTTAGAGAATACATTTCTTAGAATGCTCATCGCCCACCTGACGATGTGTTGAAAGCATTCAATCCATACAAGTTCGTTCCGGGTTCGAACGAAACCGAAGGCATTATCTCGTTACACTCATTTTGGAATCACCCTTAGAGATAACGACAATAACCCTTGCACTCTGAATCTTCATCTTCACTTCAGATTCATGACCTATCGTTAATTTGGATCGATGTGATTTTCGGATGTTCCAAATAAGGAAAACCGATCCCGGTCTCATCGAAATCCAAAACGTGTCTTTTAAGGCCAAGTTGTCTATTTAGTCTTAACAGTTTAATTCAATATCATCAATACACACAATAGATAATTCACAATATCACAATAGATAATCACATCATCATCATAAACGGATAATCAATATTATCATCCAAACAGATAATAAAATATTATCATACTTAAACCATACATCCATATCACATAGATATTACTCATCTCATATTTGAGTGCACAATCATCAAATGAAATATCAATATCATTCATAAGCAATGATTTATAATCACAATCTATAATTAATTTAAAATGAATTAAATTAACTACTTCTATCTCTAATTAATTTAAAGTAAATTAAATTAATTACTCCATCTATAAATCCTGCTTATACAACCATTAATTAATTATAAATCAAATTAATTAATTATTCTCTAGGTATTCATCTTGATTAAAACATCTTTGATTAAACATCTTTTAATTACAATAAGTAATTAGTCTTTAATTAATTTCATAAATTTAATCATTTTAAATTATTCATATAATTACTTCATTTATTAATTGAATATGAATTATTACATTTATCCTTAATTAATTACATAAATTAATCACCACATTATTAATTATTTCTTAATTAACCAATTCTTAATTACATCATTAATTATATTAATTAATGATTCTCTAATTTAGATTTAAATTAAATTACTTTGATTAAATTAATTACATTAAATGATTCATCTTTAATTTAACTCAATTATTAATCACCCTTGATTAATAACATTCCAGTAATTAACTATCATTAATTACTTATATTAATACATTAATTATCCCATAATTAATTTTCTTCATTAATTAATCCTTTGATTAATTACAAAAGTAATTATCTAAATTACTCTATTAACACATCATCTTCCACTAATTACATTAAGTAATTATCACTTAATTACTTCCTCCACTAATTATGCTCCATTAATTACACTAAGTAATTACACTTATCAATTTATCAAATGATTTTCTTAAATTAATTAAACTAAATTAATTAACTTAATTTAATCATATCATCAAAATTTATTACAATAAGTAATTAATCTCTTAATTACTTTTATCAAGTAATTACACTTAACAATTTACAATAGGTTATCTAATTAAGCTAATTAATTATTAAAATTAATTAATTAAGTAATAATCCTTAGTTAATTATCTTCATTAACTAATAGCATTACTAATTTACTTCTTAATTGATCTCTAGTTATAAATTAATCTAAATTATTAATTTATAAATTAACTAACTTATTCATTTAATCATTTAAATATCTTAATTATTCCTAAGATAATTTATTTCTTTATTAATGATTTCATTAATATTAATGTGTATTAGAACATTACATTTAAATTTAAATTCAAATTCCATTTTGAATTTAAGATTCAAAATGATTATTTATTTAAACATTTACCAAATTTAAATTCAATTTATAATCTTGTAAATAAATGTAAATAACTTTTATTATTTACATATGAACTTATATAAGAAAATCTTTTTAAATTAAACTACTTAATTTTTTATTTAAATTTAAATTCCCAAAATACATTAATATTTTAACTTGCAACTTCAAGTTAGAACAATTTATTTAACTTTTATTCAAAAGAACTTCATAAAGACCAATTCAAACATTTATTTGAAAACTAATTACTTTTTAAAACAAACTATTTGATTTAAACTTGTTTTATATATTTAGATTTTAAAACTGATTTATTTCTCAGATTTGAATTCAAGAAAACTTGAATTCATTAGTTTAACTTTGAATTTAAAACTTTGGTTTTAACTTGCTTTTGAAAAACTTGGATTTTAAATTCTTGATTTAAAATCCTAATTCATTTTTAAAAACTTAGATTCAAAAGTTTATCTGAATCTATACTTTGAGCTTTTAGTTTTTAAACACAGTTTAAATTTTTGTTTCAGATTTTAAATTAAATTTCAAAACCTGAAATTGTCAGGTTTTAAACCTGAAAGAAAACCCATCTTTCATTGTTTTAAAACTTTATTTTTATTTCAGATTTTAACTCAAGTAAAACTTTGAATTCATACTTCAACTGGATTTAAACTTAGTTTAATTATCTGTTGCACATTTTTAACTCAGGTTTTAAATTTTTAAACTTACAGGCTTTAAAACCTGTAAAAAAAAATCTACCCGAGCCCTAAGCAAAAACACTTCGAGTCAAACGCGAAATAAACACTAGCCAATCCTTAAATAACTCGAGTAAAACTCGAGCAACTTCTCCCAGCCAAGCCCAGAAACATCAAAACCCACAATGTTCGTCGTGCACATGCACGGAGGCGGCGCCGGGCTCTGGCGATCGGGACCACCCCCTTCAAGTCGCAAATCGCACCAACGTTGACCACGAATCAACGAACAACCCTATTGTATTGTCGATCAAAATCGAGCATAGCTCGATAATTTTCAAACCTATCACCCACTCACAAAAGCGCCTTGGCATGGAAACTCCGACCCCCAGCATCACCTTCCCTTCGCCCACATGCTCATCTACGACCCAGACACCCCCCTAAACCCGGCCACACTCGACGCTACGACGAAGTCGTGGCGATTAAATATGTGAGCATCAGTAAAATTAGGTTTAGAAATTAAAACTCATGACCGCCGCCTCCACCTGCTTCTGATCGTCCACCACCCATTTTTCCCATCACCTCGGTAAGCTCCTCCATCATCAAGCAGAGCCCCGACCACCCAGATACAGTGATCACCCTAAAAATCCCAAATTTGCAATTTCAATTCATTCCAGAACTGCTCTTAACTTCTTGTATTAAAAATCTTGATTTAAGTTTTAAAATTCATATTTTGTTACAGAGATTCAAAGTATGTTCTTGAATTTATAATTTAAAAGGTTTGGTTTTTCTCTTATTCAAGTTTTTCACTGTTATTTTGATTTTCCAGAGTAATATTCAAATTTAATTCAACTTAAATAAAACTTAAACTCTAAATTATGTTGAAACAAACAATTTCTGTTTGTATACTAGGTCCTGAAGGCAATTAGATCAAGAGAGAAAAATGATTGAATCAACTCAAGCCTGGAAACAAGATAAATAGGTTATTTACAGAGACTTCAATATGTACTCAGACAACATCCATATGCACAGAAGATTTCATACATACAAATCACACTTACTCCAGATTTTAACCTTGCAACTAGTTTAAATACTTAAGTTTTAGTAATTAAAGTTACTCACATCAAATGAAAAACAGAGCAAGTTTACAATGAAAGCAGTTTGAATTTGCAGGCTTGAAATATACAGAAATTTCATCTCACAAACACCCAGAGAAAAATGAATATATAAATATTCACACAATATATTTAAGCATCCAAATATTAGCATGCAACAGATTTTAAAACTTAAGTAATTTTAAAAGTGTTACTCACCAATGCTTTTGAAAAGGGACAGAGCATTCTTGTTTTGAAACAGCTAGAACTTTAAAACCAAGAAATTGTTTGCTTAAGTTTCCTTAACCTTGTTGCCTTTGTTGATGTATGATGCTTCAGTTTTATAAAAAAATGGAAATGTTTGCTACTATTTCATTGTTTCAGGTTTGATATGTTTAGTGAACGAACTAAGAAAATAAGCAGATGTGTATATAAAGAAGTCTCAGGGTAGGTGATATCTGGGTTTAGGCTATTTGCAGGTAAAAATCTTATTATATTTTTCCAGAGATTATGTTTTTATTTGTATCAGGCAAAATTTCTGTATTAGGAGTCTGAGTTGTTTTTATACATTTCGAGTTGACTTATTTGCTGCTAAGAAATGAAAGCATTTATTATTTGAGTACTTTATGTTTCCTACTACTCATTCTTATGTATAGATATTTTTACTTAGCTTTGCATTTCTCTTACAAGCAACCTGCATATGTAATTTTCTTTTATTTTGTTTCTTAACTTTGCTTTGCATTTGATTCCTTTTTCTTGCCCGAGTCTTATTTCTACTTTGCTTGCTCTACAAAATTTCCTACAGGCCTTACTCTTTAATTTTATTTTACACAAACCTGGTTTGCTTTCATACTTGATGTTCATAGATATAAAGTTGTTTAGTCCTTGTTTAATTGCCAACATAACTATTTTACAGACATGATTACATGCTTTTGTATTTTACATACATATTATAAAATTTGTTTTAGTCATTTGCTTTGGTTTATTACTTTATTTACTTATTATTTCTTATTCTTATGTTAATATTACAATTTCTTAAGTTTATGTATTCAGACTTATTTTTATAGCCATATATTTGGTTTACACTTATGTTTCATATTTATAAAGTTTTTTTTATTTTTAAACATTGTTGAAAGATTTTATTTTAAATCATAGCTTTCCAAAATACGTGTATATATATAAACATAAGTTTAAAATAATAATTCCTATTTATTTAAAATCCATTGTAAAGATATTACATTATTATTATTGTTTTTTTTAAAAAACTCATTATTAAATTATAATAATTCATAAATGAAATCACTACATAAATACATTACTTATTTTATCAACCATATTTAAACAAAAACAAAACAACCTTTGTTAAATTTAGATTTAAGTCAAAATCATTTAAACAAATTTTGACTTTATCTTTTGTATATTTTTAAGCAAAATTTTATCAAGCTATACTAAAAAGAAAATAAAACAAATCTTTTTGTTAATAAATTTTAAACTTAAACTTAAGCTAGAATGAGTTCTAACTATTAAACATTTATCTTAGGTATTTTAAAACGATAGTTATTTATTTAGTAGCTTAATACTAAATTAAATCAAGTTTTCGAATTATCAGAAATATTAGAATTAGAAAACATGTCTTTATTTATTAATCTAAAACAGAGCTTATCTATTTATAATATATACAAATATACATTATAAATAGAAACAATTTAAATTAGCTTTTAAAAGATAAATTATCAGAAGATTATTAAATCAATTCAAATCTTATTAACAAATATTATCAAATCAATTTAATTTTTAACACAGATTATTAAATTGATATTGCCAAAAATTTCCGGGATATCACAAGTAAGCTGATCCTTGGGAATAACAACTTTAATAACATTCCACCAGTTCATGGCTCTACCGTGGAGCCATCGAGAAGCCAACCTCCTCTTCATCGCATCATCCAACACCAAGTCATCAAAAATCCTCTCGTAGGTGTCCAACCAGTCCTGCACTTCCACAGCCGATTCTATTTCTTGGAATAGTTTGTTAACAAGACAGGAAAAATCCTTATTCATCTTGCTGAAATTGATTCTAGGCGCCTGCACTTGAGCACCACAACATTAGGAGCAGCCTCTTAGGCATTTTTCAGCATGTTCACCATCATCGCGTAGAACATAGCTCGCAAATCAGGATTAGCAGTCCCTGAGCCCGCTCCTTCCTCAATTGTAGAGACATAGTTCCTTTGCAGCGTTTCTTGTGTGCCGGTTCATTCTTGATCTGTAACAAGAATGATCAGTCACGTATAAAGGAAACTACACCAATGGTAATCATGTGTGCATGCGATTTATATAATATATATACTACTATATAGTTTTAAAAATCAAAATATATATAAAGTACACTCTCTGTCGTGTATACACACACAGAGAGTCGATCCAGTCTAGGGTGATAACCCCTTCTCCATATCTATTAGATAATGGTATCAACTCACATTAATCATGTAACCTAAGCTACAAACCAAATGTGAGGTCCGTTTTACACCTTCGGCACTCAGTATAACTTAATAGTGTGCTATTGTGGTGCCTAGTCATGTAAGAGATTATCAAGGGAAAAAAGAAGAGAAATAACACATAACATATCGTGTATCTCATAGCGCATCGAATAAAATAAAATAATAACATCATATATATAATAGGCAAGACAGTAACGATTAAATGAATTATAATATCAGAGTACACAGGTTTAAAAAGTTACACAAGATAATAATTTTTTTATACAAGTGATAATAAACTTAAACTGTCTCTAAATAGAACAATGAACATTGTCTAGGCTCCACAATGTCGCAGGACGGAATAAGCATAAATAAGTCCATATATAATAAGAAAAAGCTCCATCATGTCAACCTATGCACTACCACCGTGAATCACCTAGACCTACTATCTAGTCTACTCATTATAAAGTACCTGAGATAATAAGAAGCAAAGTATAAAACCTCCAGTTAGACAATTGTACAGTGCGAGCGATAAGAAATCTCAAAATACTATACATGTCGATATGCTAAGGAAAAAGGGTATGCGAACTATACATGACTTGTCCCTGCAACCAAAGAGTTAGCATATAATATCGATAATATGCTACTCTACAAACATCGTAAAAGTATACTACATCCTATATATAATGTCGAGGTATCCACATCCACATTACCTACATCATACGACATCCTTAGAGTGATAGATTGCTACAAAAGCAACCATAACAGATATAACATCCATCAAGAAATCCTCACTATCATTTGATGTGCCTTGGATATATGATAACTCGCATGACCATTCCTTTATCGAGGATTAATGGAAAAATCACAATTTTCAGTGTACTTTCCCATCTTCCCATAGTTGACATTAGATCCATTCCACTAATCCAAGGTATACAGATTTATTCCATCGATCCGAGTTAGCCGTTCCAAGTACCCAATGAGTGTCCTCATAATACCCCCGCTTAAGAGTACATCAGAAAACACTCCAAGTATCAATAATCCCTCAACATGCATATTTAAGCCCTTTCTTTGCTACATCTAGTTTCTATTCATCCTCAAGGAATCATTTCACATTCCTTTTTTTCCACGGTAGAACCATTCGACATTCTATCCACAAGTCATCCTTCCTAGAATCCATCCTTGTGCATAATCATCCTCACGACTCCATTCACCATCAAGCCATCATCATTGAAACACAACTTTTTCACCATCGAGTTAATATCATCATTGAAGTCCTTATCCCTCATCCTACTAACACATTGCAAACAAACCCCGAACGAACAACTGAACACGTCTAGCATTACCTAAAAGACCTTTATACCTTCCCCTAGAAGTTTGATCACCATCGACCACACCAATTCAGAAGTACTAATAAGCTTAAGTCGGCACCAATCTAAGTACTTAACCAATTTTGGTTAAATGTCTCATACCTCGACTTCTTCCATCCTTCAGCCTTCTTTAAGTCCCAATTTTCCATGCCTTGTATCCCTTAGTCCTTAGAACCCCTCTATTACTTGGAAAATAGATTGGTACCGACCAAATAAGGCCGGTACCGACTTCTATATTTAGCCAAATTTAGGCATTTAGCTCTTGATATCCCTTCTTTGCCTCATGTAACAACCCTAATTTTGATTAACATTATTCAAGATGTTTAATTAGATAAAAAATATAAAAAAAATAAAATGCTAAGAAGATTGAGATCTGACCAATTGAATGGGTCGAGCCTTAACTAATGAAATAATGGGGTTAACTAAAACATTAAGTAGAATGAGGAATGCATGCCAGGGGAAAAATAGGAAAAGGAGTTTATTTACTAATACTTACCTTTCCAATCCTCTTATCCCATTATCACTTCATTCAAACAAAATGAAAATAGACCAAGGCCGACCATTAACAAAGGTTTCAAAGGGAAGATAAGCTAGGAAAATAAGTTCGAAGCTAGTGGAATCAAATCAAAATACAAATCTCAACCTTCTTAATCCATTCAGGGTAAATAATTGTTATACATCTCAAGTTTTCAATATTATTTTCCGTTTTAAGTTCAAACTCGAATCTTTTGCTTATATTATGTCATGCTATGATAGTTTGAAGGATTATATGCTTTTTATTGAATTTATAGAATTTATTTATGAAATTTAATGATATGTTTAAGTTAGAAAACCTATTATATGATTCTCGAATGACTTGGAATTTTTAAATGATATCAAAAACATTACTTTGGAAGTAGCCTTTTCATTTCATTATTTTATAAATTAGTGAGAATATTTAGTGAATTTTATAAGATTAAAAAATGAGATATTTTGGGTTTTAACCATTAGAAATAATTAAATTAGGTTTCTGGTCCCGAAATTTTATATGATAAAGAATATAATAACCTAAGTTATTATGAATTTTGAGGATTTTTCCCAAGTGTTTATAATTTAATATGAATTACTTAAGCTAGAAAGACTTAATTAATATATTTAAATACTAATGCAAGGTTTGCTATGTACTTTGGAAATGATAAATTTATTCCTTAGCATTTTTCTAGAAAGGATTTTGATAAATAAAGATGTTATCCAATAGTATTTTGACAAATATAAGAGGTTGGTAAAAGGAAAGTACTTTTATTAGTAAGAAATCAGTTTTTAGAGTAATAGAGGCTTTGCGATGCCGAAGCTTACGATGCAGCATTTCATCATGCCATCTGTATATTCTTTGACACCCATCAAGTGCGATGCATAATGATGTCAACTTCGGTTGATATAAAATGGATCGGCTTGGTCGACGTAGGAAGCCAAGCATTAAGGTTGGCACACTGAGCTTCGAAGTGGACTAGGCCGCTTTCTATAATATGTTGATGCTGCACTTTTAACTATGCCGCTTGTTTTCAACAACGTCGTCGACCCCAACAGTTTCAATGAGGCTTATAGCAGTGACAATGATGTCGCATGTTTTAACTATATCATCCTTGACTGTATAGGAAACTGTGCCACTATTATTAACTTTGGCAATACGGAATGCCATGTTTTACAACTTTGACCCTAATGATGCTAGTTGTTTTCCTTAAGGTATTGACACCAAGTCATGTCAATGTCAACACCTTTCTTTTAAGACTTTAAACAATGCAAATCAAGTTTTATATTCGACAACACCAACATCCTATGAGGTGCAAAGTCCATGTCATTGGCCTTATGACCTTATGTTTTATACATTTAAGACTTTAGTATTTCTATTGAAGAGAGGAGACGACCCCAATGGCGATAATGACACCGAGCTTTATCAATATAAAGAGCTTGATTGTTTTGGCCTTATGGTTTATCTTTTAGAGGCGATGACTTCTAAGTGGTTTCAAAATTCAGCAACATTGTTTTATAAAAAGCATTTGTCATGACATATGTATTTTGAATATAGTAAAGGGCTATAATTTCCTTCTTTAAATGTATGATTTTAAAGGTTAAATGATTTATAAGGAATTATATTTTCAAGGAAATAAATATGGTATTTAGCTCAGAATTTTACTAAAAGGATTAGTGTTCTTATCAACTTTAGATAAATTGTTATAGGATGAATTGATTCGAAGATTGGAAAAGTGGATGAGATTGGTGTAGGGTCACGCCCTATACTTTAGCTTGTAGTCCCTAGCTAATATAAGTTCAAAATTCCAATGCATATGGCTTTATCATCGGTAATACTAAAACTAAATATATGCACAAAAAGGCAGATGAGATATGTTATTGGTGAGCCCGCAAACCATTCAGATCAATTGACTCTAGGAATAGTAAGTTTCGAACAAACAATTTAGTTGTCTTCTAATAGTATGTTAGATAGTTTGATATTTGATAGGCTCAAGTCAACCATAAATTTATAGTCAGCCAGAGTAAACTATGTTGTTGGGATTGATAGTTCATTGATTTAAGTAGATTGTTTATGATTACCTATGTTGCATGCATGCATGTTATTGTTATTATTGTTTATTTTAACCAGTTTGGTTTAGGACTTTGATTTGAAAAAGATATATTTTACGGAAATTAGCGAGGGGAAAACCCATCCCGCTTAGCGGCGTGGTCTCACTTAATATCTACAAACTATGATGACATATTATTATTCACACCAGGCTTTTTGTGACACGAAGTTTATGTTGTCCCCTTAAACTCTTGAGTGCTCAAAATTTGATTTGAGTAGGTCATGAGTATGGGCTTTGTAGGTTAAGTAGGTTTTGGAAAATAAATCTTTCGGAGATGTGCAGAAGGAAAAGCAACATATGTAGGAGTCTATCTATTACTTTTATCCACTGTGTTATGTCAGTTGTTGTATGAATGTATTGACAGTAGAAGTATCTATCTATTTGGTAACTCTGATCAACCATAGGGGTATCTTCATATGTCGCTCTTGAAGTATTCTGTAATAACTATATTTTATTTGAACACGGGTAATATTTGGGATTATGTACTGAATATGAAATTATGTTTGAAATGAAATTAGGAAGTTTTCTTTGAAATTATGTTAAAAATCATTTCATATTTTTATGCTTCTGATATTATGAATGCCATTAACATGACCGCTTTTTGCCATTGGAAATTAATACTATAGATGACTGCAACATCTATAGTGCTTAATTTCGGACCTCAAGATAGCGGATGTAATAACCTGGTATCAAAGCATAGGGTAACTAAAGAATTTTGAACTTTAAAATATTTTTTGAAAAACATAATCTTAATTATTCAAAATAAGATTAGGGTATGGGATAACGCTGTAGTAGTGTACTTGTATTTTCTATATATAAGTATATGCTTGATCCCTATTCTCCCCCTCTCTTAGGTCGTTCTTTCGTGTCTTACTAAGGTTCAAATGTGGATTTAAGGAAGTAAGGCACAGAGGTAGGAAATATGAGAGTGAATCTTAGTGGAGGAAGCACCACTACCAATGGAAATGCCAAGCCTAACACTAGGAGAAATATGGGTCGACATAGAGCTGCTAACGTAGCTGTAGGAACACCACCGGTGATATGGGAGCAATGTATCCGTTCTTTATCAACATGTTGCAAGCTTGAGCTGCTACTGAATTATTTGGTGGAAATGTTGGAGGAGCTAATTAGGAAGTTCCAGTTGTCAACAATTATGCTGTTTTGAGTAGAGACGATGCAAGACTTGGAGGGAAACCATTTATTGGAACGGAGAATGCAATTGAAGTGGAGAATTAGTAGCTTCATTATGAGAGGATTTTTGTTGATATTGGTTTGAATAACAACAGAAGAGGAGGTTGGCATCCATGCATTTGCAAGGAGCTGCGTTGTAGTGGTGGAATATGTGACTATTGAGGTAGTAGAGGAAATTTTGACTTAGGCTGAAGTCAGAAGGAGGTTTGAAGAAAAATTTATATCTGAAATTGCTTTGTAATCTCTATTGGGTAAGTCTGCTGAATTAATGCAAGGTAATATGACTGTGTTGGAGTATGCAACAAGATTTGAGGAGTTGTCCTGATATGGATATACTACCATGGATACAACGATCAAAAGAAATTCATCCATGGGTTGAGACCTGATCTTGCTAGAGCAACTTTACCACATCTTAGGGATCAGTGTAATGTAGTAGAAAAGATGGCTTTGAGAAATGAGGAGATTCTTACTTTCTTTAGTGGTTATAAGGTAGTGGAGGCTCAGAGTGGAAGTTCTTTCATAAGAAAGGAACTCAGAAGGTCAGAGCAGCTAAGAAAGGAAAAGAAAATGTTGCGTGTTAAAAGTGTCGAAAGAAAAGGCATTTTGCGAATGAGTGTTGTTCAAGAGATGGAAAGACAATTATTCGAAGGAAGAATATCAAGTGCTTTAACTGTGACTGGATTAGACACTATAAGAATCAATGCAAGAAACTAGCTAAGGTGGAGAAAGGCAAAGTGTTTTCTTTGGAACTGGCTACCTTGAGACCGATAGTTGAGGAGCAAGGAAAAGCTGTGATGGGGGTGCGCTTTTGATTCATGGCTCTCCTATTAGAGTACCATTTGATACTGGTGCATCACATTCTTTTATATCTCATTGTTTAGTAGATAATCTTAACCTAAAACCTCATACCTAGTTACTTCCTTAAGGGTTGTGAATTTGATAGATGGGCATGCAACTCTAGGGATGAGATGTGACCATTTAAAGTTCGCATTATTAGGTCATATATTTTTCTACAGTTTGCATGTGTTTTATTTTGTGGGCTTTGGTATTATTTTGGGTATGGATTGGTTAATTAAATATGATGCTAGAATATTTTGCTACAATAGGAAAATATCACTACGACACTAGTAGTGATCAAATTATATACTCAACGGAGAATCCAAGTTTCGATGTCTGTGATTTATTGGGTGTAATAAAGGAGGAAGATGAGTTAAATCAGGTTTTTGTACTTAGAGAATTTGCAGATGTTTTTGAGCCTATTACAGAGCTACCGCTGAAACGGGCTATTGATTTTTCAAGTAGATCTTGTACCTGGAGCTGAACTCGTAAGTAGATCGCCTTGCAAGATGACACCTACCAAGATGAAGGTGTTAAATGTATAGCTAGTGGAATTAGAAGAAAAGAACTTTATTAGACAAAGTAGTTCGCCTTAGGGAGCAGCTTGGTGTTCATGAAGAAACCAAATAGGTCGTTAAGATTGTTCATCGATTATTGTAAATTGAATGAAAAGTCAATAAAGAATTGATATCTTTTGCTGAGAATTAATGATTTATTTGATCAGTTGAGTAAAGCCAAAGTATTTTTCCAATTGGATTTCATTATAGGGTTCCATCAACTAAGGGTGGTGGAAGACAATATTCCATTGACGGCGTTTAGAACAAGATATGGTTCCTATGAGTGTTTAGTAATGCCATGTGGATTGACTAATGCGCTTGCTTTCTTCGTAGATTTAATGAACCGGATTTTCCAAGAGCACTTGGATAGGTTCTATTAGTATTCATAGACAACATTTTGATATATTCTAAGGATGAAAGAGATCAAGAGATTCATCTTAGAATAGTGCCTGAGATGCTGAGGCAACATCAATTTAAAGTGAAGTTTTCAAAGTGTCATTTTTGAAAGAAAGAGGTGAATTTTCTAGGTCATGTAGTCTCAGAAAAGGGGTTGTCCGTAGATGCGGCTAAGATAAAAGCAGTTAATAACCAGAAGAGATCCAAAACGATGATTGACATATAGAGTTTTCTTGGACTAGCTAGCTACCACCAGAGATTCATCAAGGATTTCCCTCGTATAGCAGCACCGATGAATAAGCTAACAAGGAAGGACGTGAAGTATGTTTGGAATTATAAATGTGAGGAGGCATTCTAGAAGATGGAACATTTATTGACCAATGCGTCCGTGTTAGTTGTTCTGGATGGAAATCAAGATTTGATGGTGTATACTGATGCGTATGAAATGGGATAAGGGCTTAAGTTAATACAGAGGGGTAAAGTGATTGCCTACACTTCGCGATAGCTCAGATCGCACAAGGTTAGATATCCGACTGATGGCTTGGATTTACTGAGGTAATTTTTGTCTTGAGGGTGTGGAGACATTACCTTTTGGGAGAACGGTTCGAGTTGTATACGGATCATAAGTCGCTAAGATACTTATTCTCTCAGAAGGAGTTGATAATGAGACAACATAGATGGATAGAGTTTTTAGCTACTTATGATTTTGGAATTGAGTACACAATTGGAAAAGGAACCAAAGTTGCATAAGTGCTTAGGGAAACACATCAAAATGTATTTTTAGCTATGCTGGCAGAGTGGAAGGATCTGGAAGCATTGACTTCATGTAATGTAAGGTTAAGATCGACTATCAGTTCTAATTAGAGTTCCACAATATTATCTTGTTTGGAAGTTTGACCGGTATTGATCGAAAGAGTTGCTTCTAAGCAAAGAGGTGATCCATTGCTGGCTGAAAGAATTAGAAGATTGGAAGGATGTAATAGAGATTGATGATTTGAAGGATTTTTATCTTGACCCAGAATGGATGGTTGAGAAAGAGTGGATGATTATGTGTTTTCGATGTTAGTGACCTAAGGAAAGAAGTTCTTAAGAAGTGTCATCGATCGAAGTTTACTATTCATCCAGGAGGAACTAAGATGTAGCAAGATATGAAGAGAAGTTTCTTCTTGGAAGGTATGAAAAGGGATGCAGGCTTATGGGTAAAGCAGTGTTTGAATTGCCAACAAGTGAAAGCCAAACATAGAAGCCAAGTGGATTGCTTTAGCCTTTGGTCATACTAGTTTGGAAGTGGGATTTGATATCTATAGATTTTATTGGCTGGTTGCCAAGGTCAAATAAGGGAAATGAAAGTATATGAGTCATAGTTGATAGATCGACCAAGAGTGCACATTTCATTCCTATTAAATCGACAAGAATGACACGTGTTTTGGCTAAGTTGTTCAAGAAGAATATTGTTAAGCTGTATAGGATTCCTAGTAGTATAGTTGGCGATAGAGATGCTTTGTTTATTAGTAAATTCTGACAGAGTCTATAGGAGGTTTTAGGTTCCAAGCTCAAGATGAGTACCGCTTACCATCCATAGACTAATGTTTAAACAGAAAGAGTTAACAAAGTCTTAGAGGATTTGTTAAGAGCTTATGTGCTAGATTTTGGAGGATCGCGCGAAAACCATCTAAACTTATTCAAGTTTTCATATAACAATGTTATCAAACTAGTATAGGGATGACATCTTTTGAATATTTATCAGGAAGGCCATCTAAATCACCTGTATATTGGTTAGAGAACGGAGATAGATCAGTTCTTGGTTGGAATATGGTAAGAGAAGCCACAGAAAAGATTAAGGTGATTCAAGCTAGAATGAAGGAAATTCAATCTAGGCAGAATTTTTTTGTAGATAAGAGATGGAAAGACTTGGAATTGTCAATTGGAGAACATGTTTTCGTCAAAGTATCATCAATAAAGGGTGTAGTAAGATTTGGGAAGTTAGGGAAATTAGCACCTAGGTTTGTTGGACCATTTCTTATTATAGAAAGAATCAGGAAACTTGCTTACATGATAGAGTTACTGAGCAGTTTGGCAGGAGTCCACAATGTTTTCCATATTTATCCTCTAAGGAAGTGTGTTTGTGATCTAGGAACTACTATTTCTTTGACTGCATTGAAAGACTTAGTAGTGGAACTGGGCATGACCATAGTTAAGACATCTAGTTCGTATAGTGGCTAAGGATGAGAAGAAGCTAAGGAACAAGACAGTCGAGTTAGTTAAGTTCCGATGGAGTGACGAAGAGAGAGTCTGTACTTGAGATACAAAGAGTAAGATAAGAGACGCTTATCTTGATTTGTTTTGATGGTATGTTTCACATCCATGTTTTATGTATGTTAAGTACCTTATTGTAATTTCAAGGAAGAAATTCTTTACGGAGGGGGGGTCTATAACAACCCTAATATTTATTTACATTATTTAAGGTATTTAATTATATAAATAAAATAAAATAATGTAAAATGGAAAGAAGATTGAGATTTGACAATTAGAATAGGTCGAGCCTTAACTAATGAATAAATGGGATCAATAAAAACATTAATAAGAAAAAGGAACACATGTAAGGGGGAAAATGGGAAAATGAGTTTATTTCCTTATACTCACCCATCCATCCTCTTATCTCATTATCACTTCATTCAAAGAAAACAAAGCGGACTAGGCCGCTTTCCTTAATACATTGATGCGCATTCTAAACTATGTCGCCTGTTTTCAGTAATGTCGCTAACCCCAATGGTTTCGAAGAGGCTTATAGAGGTAATAATGACGCTGCACATTTTAACTATGTCGTCCTCGCCCTATAGGTAACTATGCTACTATTATTGACTTCGACAATATAGGATACCACGTTTTACAGCTTCATCCCTAATGATGTCGATTGTATTCCTTAAGGTATTGGCGTCGAGGCTTGTCAATGTCAACACCTCTCTTTTAAGATTTTAAACCATGCAAACCAAATTTAATATTCAACAACGCTAACACTCTATGAGGTGTGAAGTCCATGTTATCGGCCTTATGGCTTTATGTTTTATAAGTTAAAGACTTTAACGTTTTTATTGAAGAGGGGCGACAAACCTAATGGTAATAATGACGTCGAGCTTTATCAATATAAAGAGTTTGATTGTTTGGGTATTATAACTTATGTTTAAGAGGCGTAGAGCTCTAAGTGGTTTTGAAATTCACCAATGTTGTTCTATAAAATGCCTTTCTCATGACATAAGTATTTTGAATATAGTAAAGGGCTATAAATTCCTTGTTTAAAAGTATGATTTCAAAGGTTAAATCATTTATAAAGAATTATGTTTTCAAGGAAATAAAAAGGGTATTTAGCCTAGAATTTTATTAAATGGATTAACGTTCTGATCACCTTTAGATAAATTATGATAGGATGATTTGACTCAGATATTAGAAAACCGGATGAGATTGGTGTAGGGTCGTGCAATATACTTTAGCTAGTAGCCCTAGCTAATATAAGTCCAAAATTCCAGTGCATAGGGCTTTGTCATGGATAAGATTAAAAGTAAATGCACGCATAGAAAGAAAACACACAGATGAGATAGGTTATTGATGAGCCCGCAAAACCATTAGGATCAGTTGACCCTAGGAATAATAAGTTTCGGATAGACCATCTTGTTGTCTTTTAACAATAGGTTAGATAATTTGATATATCTGATAGGCCCGAGTCAGCCATAGGTTTATAATCAGTCTGAGTAAATTATGATGTTGGGATGGATAGTCCATCGATTTAAACATATTGTTTATGATTACATATGTTGCATGCATGCATATCATTGTTATTATTGTTTATTGTAGCTAGTTTGGTCGTAGGACTTTGATTTGCAAAAGATATATTATAAGAGATATTAGTGAGGGAAAAACCCGTTCCGCTTATGACATGGTATCACTTAATATCATAAACCGAGACGACATTTTATTAATCACACCAAGCTTTTTGTCTGATTCAAAGTTTAGGTCTTTCCCTTATACTCTCAGGTGCTCAGAATTTGATTTGAGTAGGTCGGGAGTAAGGGCTTTACATGTTAAGTAGGTTTTGGCGAATAAATCTTCTAGAGATGTGCAGGAGGCAAAGCTAGCTATACAGGAGTCTATTACTTTTATCCACTGTGTTATGTCAGTTGTTGTATGAATGTATTAACAGTAGATGTATCTGTCTATTTAGTAACTCTGATCAATCAGGGGGTAACTTCATATGTCGGTTCTAGAGTATTTTGTAATAAATATATTTATCTGAACCTAGACAACATTTGGGATTATGCACTGAATATGAAATTATAACTTTGAAATGAAATTTGGAAGTTTGCTTTGAAATTATTTTAAAATCATTTCATATCTTGTGCTTTTGATAATATGAATACCATTAACATGACCGCATTTTGTCATCGGAAATTAATACTATGATGACTGCAACATCTGTGGCGCTTAGTTTCCAATCTCAAGATGGGGGATGTCACACCTCATCCTGAAGCTTATTTCAAAGTTTCATTTCCTTTGCCCCGAAGCAACTCCCCATCACTTGAACAATCATCTCCACCGACCTGATTTCAGATCCCCATTAACCTGATTTTCACCACCTAAACCGCCTCCAAATGACCTACAAGCTCCTCCCATCCTCTAAAGCCCCTCCTTCAAGTTTTATCTGATTTTAAGCATTTCTGTCCTCGTTTTTCCTAAATGGACGACCACTACAGTAAAAGCACTAACAACCACATGAAAACAAAACATACGTGGTAGCCATCATCCATATACATTCATTAAACGTTAGCTATTAATCCAAACATGATAAACATATAAGAATCTACCTAGATCTAACTTTTCATATCAAAAACATCAATTTTAACTATATCGACAAACACAGAATAGTGAGAGATCAATAATCACTCACCCAACACCCAATATACTAATTCAAATGCTCAAATGTGAAGTGTACAGTAAAGAATACGAATTCCAAAGAAACAAAAATATATTTAATTCTCTTTGTTAATTTCCCTTTTAATGACAGATTAGGCTAAGATTAGTTAGAAAAAGATAGGTTTTCGATGAAATTAGGGTTAATGGAGGTCTGGAATTGTTTTTGAGAAGTAAGAAGTGATTTACATCAGCCTCATCAACCCCAATTAGGCACAATTTCTAAAATTAGTTAGTGAGCCTAAGTATGGGCTTAGTTTAATTTCCCATTAACCTGTTTGGTTGCAAATAGAGCTTCAAACGGCCATATCTCCTAAACGGTAAATCTGTTTTCCTATTACGACCACTCTACAGAAAGAGAAACCATCATCCAAATCTAATGGAAGCGGTATTTGTCCCTAATTTAATCCCTATCAAAAGTGATAGGCCTTACAAGAATATTTGGCTCAAAATTATCCAATAAAAATTCTGCAAGTGGGAAATGTCCATCGAAGTCATTTCCTAAAGTTTTAGAGTTATGCAACCTTGTATGAAATAAATAATAGTATTTCACAATCGACCGATATGTAAAATGCAGGTCCTTACAAGTCATCGCTGTTTACGGCTACTTCTTCATCTCTTATCTCTACCGTGGAAGATATTTTGGCGTCGACCAAGAAAAAGAAGTGGTAAAGTTCTAGCGATTTAACTGCTTCCTATGAGCCTCCCTTCAAAAAGCCTAAGGAGGAAGATCTCGCTTTGTCTTTGCTTTTGGCTCTTGCATCTAAACCAACGCTGCTATAATCACCCTTTTAGTTCAAAGCCTTATTAAAGATGTTACTACTCTCCTCATCGTGGCTCTATAGCTTTTCTTCAACAAGATTTAGGGCTGAACTCTCCTTCTTTCGAGGATGTTCCTCCACCTCATTCCAGGATGGAAATTCCTTGTGCCTTAGGCTTTGAGGAGTTACTGACAAGTACTCTCCATTATCCTACCATAATTTCGCTGAACGTCATGAAAACTTATTCTTCACCCTTAACGGAAACTCTCATTTATCTTTTACAGCATCTCATCCCGGTAGGTTTCTATCCTTCTTTTTTACTTTGACATGTTATAAGTCTTAATCATTCCAATACTAACTCTATATCATGACTCCTCTCAAATTGGAAAGCACTTATTTAATTTCCAGTAATTGTCCCCACTTTCTTTAGAGAATATGTCCTTGTTATAGGAATTAAACTCTTCACTTTTTGAGAAGATATCTACTCTTGAGGTTCAACTTTGTGACCTTCAATCTAACAGTGAATCATTATCTGCTAAAAAAACTACAGCTATAACCCTTTTGGACTTAGAAACAAAAAAAATCCTAAGAATTAAAGGACAAGGTGAAAGCTTTGGAGAATATACTCGCTCAGACTCAATAGGAAATTTCTGATTTTAAAGCGATCTTTGCTCGTGTCCCCACTTTTTGGAAGAATATTTAGATAATAAAGACCTTTCTATTGGCAAACCGAAGTCAACCTTTCAGGCCATCAAACCCAATGTCTCTTCCTTCCTGAATGATGTTCTCCTCTGGTGGAAGGACCAAAGTTCCAAGGCTGTCCTATTCACCTCTTATTAGGATAACATTGATCGATGCTCGGATATGAACTTCCCTTCATTTCATGCTATGGGAATAAATTATAAAAGAAAATTCGATATTCTCCAAAACCATATTCCAAGGGATTATTTTGAGTTTGAAGATGTGTATAATATTAGTCCTAATAAGTTTCTAGCCCTTGATGATATTTCGTTAGATAATGACGGTGATGAGTCAGAGAGTGATGGAAATAATAAGTCTGATGATGATAATGTTGATGATAATAATAACAGAGGTGATGGTGCTGGTGACTCTACCTGAAATAATTCACCGAGAAAGGATGGGTATGATGACTCAAACCAAGGTGGATTTGTAGCTCCTTAAGGTTCGAGTCACACGTCTGATTTTCCATCTTTTGACGTTGATATAGAGTCTGATAAAACTCCATCTCCTATAAATCCTACTAGTAAACTAGCGCCTCTTAAATCAAGCACATTTGGTTAACCTCCTTCTGAAGCTGCTCTGGATTGATCTTTTTGGCTATGCATTACAGTGACTCCCCAATAGTTAATTTTTCACCCAGTCATTGTTCCTTAGTTCATTTTGCTTTATAGTTTATAGTTCTTAATATAACCTAATTATCAACGTAGAAAGACAAATATGAATTATGCAGAGATTATATTAGATAAAAAGAGAGCGAGAAAATTTTAAGACTTAACATAGAAAGGGATAGGCTATGCAAGGATTTAAACAACCCGAATGTGAAATATATAAGGCTTTTAAAATGTCTTAAGTATTTTGAGGGTTTTGAAAATAAAAGAGCCGTGCCTCTACTTTGGAATCATGTTTTCATCAAACCAATTTTCATAAGGAAATGAAGAGTCGACTACCCTCCTTTGGATATTGATTAGGGATAGGGTAAGTTAATGGAATGACTGTATCTAGTGTATGCGTGATTTCTCAAGCCTACCTTTTCTTTTCTCAACGATGATTGCGGAGGCTTAATCAAACGTCTCCATAAGAGGTACTTAGACATGCGTTGATCTGACCCTCACCCGAGAGAGTGTTGGAACTTACCTAGAGTCCCTACCATGCCTTTAACTATTGACTCTCTCCCTCCTGACAAAATTAAGTTTAATGGGAATAGATTTTTTTTCAAGTATTATAAAGAGTATATTCTTTATGAATCATAGTTGTTGTATATCTTTTAATTTTTGTTCTTCATCTCCTATGTCAAGGGATAAATCGAGTAAATTGGTTAGACTAAAAAGGACTTTTAAAGAAAATTATCCTTTGATTAGCAAATCCCGCCTATTGAAATATTGCTTTGTTCACGACCTTCACCTTATGTATAGTCAATTTCCAAACCTAGATTTCAATCTGTTAGGAGATTAAAAAGACTAACCCTTCATGAAATTTGAACTAACTATGCCAAATTGTTGTGTGGCGAACTCAGCCCTCCTTCTAAAGAATGGGATTATCATGGGTTCCCCTCGGTTTACACTCCTTTCGGTATCGAAGAACCTTTCAGAACTACAATTCCCATTTCACCTTCCTCTTTTTAGAAAATTCCAGATGTCTTCTATCATTCTACGAATTAACAACATCGTAATTTTCAGGGTTATTTTTTCCTATAAATGTAATAATCTTAGTCGTTTGTTTAACTATTAACGAAAAGATTATCGTTGCTTATATTTTTTGTTTTCTTCTATCGAGAATTAACTATTGTTCACGTTGTGTTTCAGAATAAAGAATTGTTGTTATCTCTTCATGATCCCAACCTTAATAAACCTCTTGCGAGTGTTTGATACAAATGAACACGACCTTAAGAGATTGCCCTACCCATTGTCTTTTTGGTTCATCATCTGGTGCCAACACTGAAGCAAACAAATAGTATAAGAAGAACATTTATGTGAAATCTATTATAAAGACTTCCTAAGAGATGACTAACAATATTGAAAAGAAAATTACTTCTAAGGATGATGAAATTTCAAGATTAATTGAAAAGCTTGGTGTAATGACCCGTATTCTACGTATCGGTGGATCGTAGGATATTTGAATTATTTTCATATACGATCATATGTTTCTATTATTTGGGAAATGAATTTTAAGGAAATTTCCCACATCCATGATTTTAGCAAATTTTTATGTAACCATTTTGACCCTGTAAATATTACATGGACTATAACTTTTAATAGAAACCGAGTTAAGGTCCAAAACCACTTCCATTAGATTCGATGATCATTTCCCTTTTCATAGCTAGGTTACATTAAGAAAACAGACTAGCCATTTAAGAGTTATGGCTATTTAAAATTTTCTTTGATTTTGAGTAGCTTAAGTGGGTAATTAGGGTCATTAGTGCTAAGGCTATAACCCATGTTAGGAATTGGAGTATGTGGAGACTGATGGGAACTCATCCCATAATTTCTCTATTCGCAAAATAGTTTGAAACCTCCATTAAGCCTCACCAAAAAAACAACCCTTAAACCTACTTTAATTAGCTAAATTACGCCATTAAGAGGAGATTAGCATGATTAACACTTGGTAGTGGAGCTTTGTTGTCTAAAGAGCCTTGGATTTTGTGCCTTTTATTATTCATTGGAGGATTTAGGCTTTGATTTTGATTAAGGTGAGTGATTAGGTCTCTCATTTACTAATTAGGTCATTAAACACCCTAAATAATGTCTTAAAAATTATCTAAAAATATTAAAAAGATTTTTCGACCATATTACATCATATATACTCTTATGGATCCCTTTCTTCACCTTAGATTTAGATCTTTTTAAAATGATAGATTTGGATATTGTTGTTAATACTAATATATTATGGATGTATGATTGCTTAATGTTTGAATGGTTGAAAACATTGATTAAAAGTCGATTTGTACTTCAGATTAGTTCTTGGATCGTCGATGATCTAGGAATTAAAAGTTGTTAGATCGAGGTGCGATCTATGGGTTAACAAGGAAGGCCTCATAAGGTTGCACATTAAATTTTAGGTCATTTAGAGTTCACATAGTCAATATATGGGCATTAAAGCACACATTGGCTCTTGGACCGATATGGATCAAAATTTTGATCGGTATGGATACAAATTAGGATTGGTTTGGACCTAAAATTTGGATCGGTGGGGGGAGATGAAGCATGGAAGTTTCGAGTATGGAAATGGGATGTGAGCTATGGATTGGAGCAAAGAGAGTAGTAGGAATGAAGTGGAGCCAAAATCGTATGAATTTGGCTAATTGTAGGATTGGTCCCCTTGGATTGGTACCGATCCATGGGGGTTGACCCAATCAACATGCGATCCATGGTGGTAGCTCGGATCGGTGAAGTTCCTAGTTTGGTGGTAGCTTGGATCGATGAAGTTCCTAGTTTGGTGGGAGCTTAGATCGGTGAAGTTCCTAGTATGGTGGTGGCTTGGGAAAACGAACAACTCTACGGTCGGTACCGATCTATACCCTTGGTTTAGTACCAATCCATACAAATTAATGCAAATGACCATCACTTGAGGGTAACTTGGTAAGCTGTTGTTCCTAGTTTGGAGGTAGCTTTGATAGTTGTTGATCATAGCGTGAAGGTAGATTGGATTGTTGGTGATCTTGGCTTAAGGGTAGCTTGGATTATGATGATTACATGATGGGAAGTGATGGCTTCGATGATGGATAACTATACTTTGAGTAGAGTAGCCAGATTAAAGGAACAGTTGGAGGAAAGTTATGGGACGCATGATGACATTCTATGACAATGGTTGTCCAGAATAGTTCCCAGCTATGATGACTTCAGATGCGAGTCATAACAACAGTTCTAGGATGGGTTATGCTATGGATGACGTGTGCAAAGGGATCGTTGATATTCATAATGTTATGCGTTACTCGTAAAGCAGGAGTTTGTGAGGATTCTCACTTGGATTTGCGATGATTGCCCCAGATCACATGATATCTTGATCTATTTGCCCTGGACTGATGCGATGATAGGGTAGTTCCTGGCTAATTGAGTAGCATGGCTTCAAGTAATGAGAAACCTACGACGTTGAGTAGTCCTTGATTATAGCGCTGGGGTCATACGAGTATCATATATCCAATGCACTGAGTGAGTATGAGGATGGATGATGGATGTTATGTTTGCTTGATTTTTTTACCACCTCAAGTATGTCACACGATGTAGATATTACTAATGCAAATATCTAGACACCCTTAGTACTTTAACAAATAGCACACCCATGATGGCTATCATAGAGTACTGTATATCTTTTATATTGGCAACTATGTGGATGCAGGGACAAGTCAGGTAAGATTCTCCATAGCATTTTTCCTAGAATATTGACTTTATATTATCTGAGATTTATACCGCTCACACTAGACTGCTATCCGACCTGGGCTTTTATGCTTTGCTTCCTATTACTCTTGGTACTCTTAAATGAGTAGAATAGGGATATCAGGTTTGGGGAGCACGTGTAACTGGACAGGTAGTGAGAAGGAGATTATTCTCTCGTATTATTATATGCACTCATTTGCTATTCCGCTTGTTAGTGCAAAATTTTGTCTACACCAACTCCCAAGGTCAAAGGTATATCATGAAAGTCAGTTGAGTTATAGGTCCCAGGTATGAGGTTACCGAGACCTGATGTAATTAAGTTGGAGTTACAGAAGGTTAAACTATAGAGGGAAGAAGACAAAGTGCTGAAAGTAAATAATACCAAGAGTTTAATAGCGGTTCGTTTCGAAGTCTCTATGTCCACCGTCCTTTCCTTATTTAGTTACCTTTGTATAGCCAAAAGGCCTATTACACTGAATCTAGGCATTTCCGCCATTAATGAGTTTTTGAATAGAGCTCCAATATAAGAAAGTACTATATGATTTATGTATGTTCTTTTTGCATCTAAGGATCTCTTGTGCCTTCAGATTGCCGCCTAGCCAATATGACATAACGCTATTGGTGGAGAGCCTTCTATTTGGGATTGATGACCTAGCTTGCTATGTATGGCTTAGATTTGAATGTTTATCATTGTTCGTTTGAGTGCATTTTGACATGGATTGCTGATGTGATGCTTGTACATAGCTTCTCGGATACCTTCCACTTATCTAGACCATTGGCCTCGGCCAAGACTATTTGAACCATTGATTGTTGATACTTGTTGAATTGTCTTTGGTTTCGGTAGCTTCTACCCTTGGTTAAGCTTCTTGTTTCAGCCGAACAGTGATCTTTGTCTCGATCGATACCTTGACTCATGCTTTTGAACTATATGCTCTCGAATACTAAGTTTGGTGTTTAAGCTTTAGTTGGAAACTAAATAACGGGTCTCGGAATTACAAGTCAATGAAATTTCTTCCTAAATGGTTGTAATTTATACTTCGCGGAAATTATGGTATAACATATGCCCTCCAAATTTCACCTTATACGGTTAGTATGAGGTGGACTTTTGGAAAGAATGGTGTTATATTATGCTTTGCCCTTGGCTTGTTTATTCCATTCCAATCATAAAGTTGATTTTGAGCTTTCAGAGATAGTAGTATTCTAGGAACTTTTGTGAGAATTGCTTTACTTAGACAACTTGCAAATATCTAATCTTATTTAGAGGGTTTTGAAAACCGAAGGGTGAAATTTTAAATTGAGCCATGAGGTCAAAAAAGTTAAAATCATATTTTCCACTTGAAGCCATCTAGGCTAAGTGGTAAGCGAAACTATTTTCGTGCTCAGAGGCAATACCTTATTGAGACCGCGAGTTCAAAACTTTTGAAAACTATGCTTGTCACTTTAAGCCATCTAGGCTAAGTGGTAAACGAAACCGTTTTGGTGTAGAGAGGCAAAATCTAGTTCGAGACCATGAGGTCGAAACTTTTGAAAACTATGCTTGTCACTTGAAGCCATCTAGGCTAAGTGGTAAACGAAACCGTTTTGGTGTAGAGAGGCAAAATCTAGTTCGAGACCATGAGGTCGAAACTTTTGAAAACTATGCTTGTCACTTGAAGCCATCTAGGCTAAGTGGTAAGTGAAAATGTTTTGGTGCCGAAAGGCAAAACCTAATTTAAGACTATGAGATCAAAACTTTTGAAAACTATGCTTGTCACTTAAAGCCATCTAGGCTGAGTGGTAAGAAAAACTATTTTTGTGCCGAGAGGTAAAAACTAATTTGAGACCGTGAGGTCAAATTTTTTGAAAACTATGTTTGTCACTTGAAGCCATTTAGGCAAAGCTAAGCGAAACTGTTTTAGTGCCAAGTGGCAAAACCTAATTTGAGATCGTGAGGTCAAAACTTTTGAAAATCGTGCTTGTCATCTGAAGTCATCTAGGCTAAGTGGTAAGAAAAATTATTTTAGTGCTAAGAGGCAAAACCTAATTCGAGACTGTGTGGTGAAAACTTTTAAAACTATGCTTGTCACTTGAAGTCATCTAGGCTAAGTTCGAAGCAAAACTATTTTGGTACCAAGAGACAAAATCCAATTTTGAGATTGTGAGGCCTAAATTTTAAAAATCGTGCTTGACACTTGAAGTCATCTTAACTAAGTGACAAGCGAAACTATTTCAATTCCTAGAGCCAAATCTCATTTGAGACTGCGAGTTAAGGGGATACTTGTTTTGTGAGATCTAAAGGGAAGTCAAGGTCTGATTTTGAAAGGACGGGTCCTGTTCATGCATCAAATGCTTTTGCCAACTGTCACAATTTCAGTGGCCTTTTCTCTGGTCTAGGATGATCCTTATTTTTATTTAGCATATGTAATCTAAGGCTAAGGTTCACTTAGCCATGTAACCTCTACCATCAGTCTTGAAATTTTTAATACACACTTTCATTTTCTTCTTCCTTACTCATATTTCCAATAATTGCATTCACCATTTGTTTGCGCCAAAATTGGCCACAAACCCCAAATACCGTGAAAGCACCAGTGTATGAACACAAATCAGCAATATTCAAACACAAATCACAGATCTCAGCAAATAACCCAAGAATGCTTGCACAAAAATGGGCAAACACCTCCAAGTCGTATGATTTAGTTGATTTTATGTTATTCGTAGTGATTTGGGTGGTTTATGCAAATACGTAAAAAGCAGGGACTAAATTGTAAAAGACACACAGATTTATAGTGGTTCGGCCAGAATGTGCCTACATCCACTTTATATGTTATTCTCCTTTTCTATCCAGATTACAAGTACAAAGCTTGTAGTACAAGTGTATGAAAGTTGTTTGAAAGTTTCTTTCGGGCTTGAGCTCTCAAACTTGTCCGCCATTGTAGTACCCCTGCCCCTCTATTTCTAGAGTGAGGTTGGGGGTAGGGTCTAGGATGTTTATAGCTGCTGGTGGGCCTGGGCTGATGCAATCTGGACCGGCAACTTTGGTTCGGCATGCTCTGGTTCGGTCGTTGCTTGGTGGAGTTTGATTCGGTGGTGTGTAGAGGGTTGGTCCGGTCTTGGTTTGGTTCGGTGGGACTTGGTTCGGTGGGGAGACATCCGGTGATGGTTGGTCCGGTGCTTGATTCTGAGGCTTGGATCGGTGGGAAGGGAAGTGGAGTTGGTTCGGTCTCGGTACTACCGAATGGATCCTATACTGAGAATGCCGAATGATCCCTTGTGTTGGGAATGCCGAATGAGCCTTCATATTTGAGAATGCCGAATGAGCCATGGGGAGTTCGAATACCGAACAAACTCAAACACTTGAACTACCGGACGAAAGCGAGGGGTTTTAAGTACCAGATGACGCTTATTACCGGATGAACTCGGGGAGTGTAGTGTCGAACGAACTCTTGCCTTACTTTACCGAATGAACCTTTGTACTTGAATCATGAGTGAAATCCCAGACTTATATACGCTTGCTTGCTTCTTCTTGCTCCGGTCGTGGTGGAAACGCACACAACATTGATATTCCAGTTTTGACCAAAAATGGGATAACACTTTGCCCCCCCGAAACATGCCTTGTGATAATAAGGCGTGTTTTGAATGGTTCCGAATCCATTATCCAAAGTCCATAGCCATATTGCCAGAGTATATCATCCTTGACTGCTCCGAGTCGATGTCCAATTCCAAATCCAATAACCAAAGCCTGAGCCAATTCCGCATCCATCCGAATTCGACAACCGAGTCCCAATCCATCCTTATCCAATAGCCAATAACCGAATCCAGGACCTCTTTGGGTCGATATCCAAATCCATAACCTCTCCGGGTTCTTGCCAAGCGTGATCCACATCTGATGACCGTGGTCCAGTGTCCCTGGTCGTTGAGCTAACCTCTTCGGGTTCTTGCCAAGCGTAATCCACACTTGACGACCTTGGTCCAGTGTCCCTGGACGTTGAGCTAACCTCTACGGGTTCTTGCCAAGCGTAATCCACACTTGACGACCTTGGTCCAGTGTCCCTGGACGTTGAGCTAACCTCTCCGGGTTCTTGCCAAGCGTAATCCACACTTGACGACCTTGGTCCAGTGTCCCTGGACGCTGTACAATGCCATGGCTTAAGTCCTAAGCCGAATCCTGGTCTCTCCGGACCCTTGTGGAGCATAGTCCATACTCAACGACCTGAAAATAACAATTGATAATACAGGGCCTAAGTCCTAGGCCGAATCCTGGTCACTTCGGACCCTTGCTGAGCATAGTCCATACTCGACGACCTGAATGAGTCAATTTACCATGTTCGGGCGAAGCGACTCACCCCTTGTCAGGCATAATCCATACCTGACGACCGTTTACCAAAAATCAGATAAAGTCCAATCGAAATCCAATCCAAAATCCACATCCAAAATCCAAATCAAAGCCAGAAAACCAGAATAAAAATCCAATCAAAATCCAATCCAAAATCCACATACAAAATCCAAATCAAAACCAGAAAACCAGAAATCCAAACCAGCATCCAAAACCGAAAACAATTATTCAAAGGAAAATCCAAATCAAAAAGCAAGAAAAACCAGGAGCTCAATCCAAGCTCCAAAACCGAAAACCAAAAACAAAAGCAGTGTCCAATCCAAAAGCAAAAGATAAATTTCACAAACCATAGCATTGCAGTTTATCATTATTCAGAGCATGCCTAGGGGCTATCCCCGTCCCCGTACATGTGTAAATGACTTGGTTTCTTGCCAATAGTTCGCTACTTATTTCATAATAACATGGTCAATGGATGATCAACTGACCACCATTCCTGGGCCTCCCGCCATCGTAGCTTGAGGTAGGCGGCGGTTGCTCCTGCCCCGCCGTTGCATTCCGAGGTCCAACGTATTGTGGCAGCTGTCCATTCCTTACATGCTCCTCAGTTATGTCCTTTAGGTGCCTGCAGCTGTTGGTGTCGTGTCCATCCAAATCATGGAAGAGACAGTGCCTTCCTGATGTTCTTTCCCGTTCTGTTGGTTCTCTCCTAGCCGGCCTCCGGTAGAGAAGGCGATTCCGAGTATACAGGTATATCCGCTCCAGCGTCTCGTTCAATCCTGTGTATGTGGAAAACTTTGGATCCTTCCATTGCTTCCTAGCATTTCTAGAATCATCGTCCAACTTCCTTTTTCCTTTGTCTTTATCCAAACCTTTGCTGGATGGTCCTCCAATCTCAATTGCATTAACCTTTTTTAACTTTAAATCCGTACTCGCATCTTCTTGCCGAAGGAACCTTTCTGCCTCGTGAAAGAATTCGTCGAGATCCCGTGGGGGATCTCGTATCAGAGATACCTTGAAATCTAAGTTCTCCCTGACTCCTGATACTGCTGCCATTAAAACCATCGATGGATCGGGCCGATCCACCGAAGCAACTGCGGCACTGAATCGAGTTAGAAAGGCTCTAAACGATTCATCCATCCTTTGCTTTACCGATGTCAATGTCATCACGTTCTTCGGTCTCTTGACATGAACCCGAAACTGTCCCAAAAACCTTTCTACCAATTCCCTCCAGGTCCTGATAGATCCTTCTTCCAGCTGCCTAAACCACATCGCAGCTAAGTCCGTCAAGTACAAAGGGAAGCATCGGGCCATCACTTCCTCCGATGCCCCCAGCACCTTCATGTGTCTGGTGTACCTCATCAAGTGATTCGTAGGGTCTGCCTTGCCATCGTATACCTCCACGCTAGGTAGCTTGAACTTAGGTGGATTTTGAGCCATCCTTATTTCTCGAGCGAACGAACTCCTGTTCACTCCTTCCAAGTCTCCGTTGGTCAAACCACCTAGCACTGTCTTCCTAATTATATCTACCAATCCAGCGTTGTCTGTCGGGGGTTGCCCCCGAGGGTATTCCGGTACATACTCTTCATGTGGCTCGCTAGCAGCAACGTTGGTTCTAGCCTGTTGAACTCCTTCCAAAGGTCCTCCTGTGTTGGATCCTGCGGGCCTGCCCCCAAGTCCTTGTCGATTGCCTACTGGCTCTGCATCCTGTCCTCCATTGGGTTCCATAACCCTAGCTCCTTGTCCTGCATCCACGGCTGCTGTAGCTGTTCCTAAGTTCTGGGCCCCTGCAGCTCTCATTTGCTCTAATAAAGTCTGCATCATCTCCTATTGACTCTTCGACAACCTCTCTTGCAGTGAATTCGTTATGGCTTCCATTTCAGCCCGGGTTATGTAGATCGAAGCTGGTACTTCCTCACCTATGGAGGATGCTTGTTGACTTCCTTCCTGTTGGCTTCTCTCAGCCCTTAGCCTTCTACTATTTTGCCTAGTCATTGTCTTCCAAATCCAAACTTCTATCCGATGCAGCGGGTGCTAGTCCTTCTCAGTGAAAGCACCAAAGTGTTTGCACCAAAATTGGCCACAAACCCCAAATACCGTGAAAGCACCAGTGTATGAACACAAATCAGCAATATTCAAACACAAATCACAGATCTCAGCATATAACCCAAGAATGCTTGCACAAAAATGAGCAAACACCTCCAAGTCGTATGATTTAGTTGATTTTATGTTATTCGTAGTGATTTGGGTGGTTTATGCAAATACGTGAAAAGCAGGGACTAAATTGTAAAAGACACACAGATTTATAGTGGTTCGGCCAGAATGTGCCTACATCCACTTTATATGTTATTCTCCTTTTCTATCCAGATTACAAGTACAAAGCTTGTAGTACAAGTGTATGAAAGTTGTTTGAAAGTTTCTTCCGGGCTTGAGCTCTCAAACTTGTCTGCGATTGTTGTACCCCTGCCCCTCTATTTCTAGAGTGAGGTTGGGGGCAGGGGTCTAGGATGTTTATAGCTGCTGGTGGGCCTGGGCTGATGCAATCTGGACCGGCAACTTTGTTTCGGCATGCTCTGGTTCGGTCGTTGCTTGGTGGAGTTTGATTCGGTGGTGTGTAGAGGGTTGGTCCGGTCTTGGTTTGGTTCGGTGGGACTTGGTTCGGTGGGGAGACATCCGGTGATGGTTGGTCCGGTGCTTGATTCTGAGGCTTGGATCGGTGGGAAGGGAAGTGGAGTTGGTTCGGTCTCGGTACTACCGAATGGATCCTATACTGAGAATGCCGAATGATCCCTTGTGTTGGGAATGCCGAATGAGCCTTCATATTTGAGAATGCCGAATGAGCCATGGGGAGTTCGAATACCGAACGAACTCAAACACTTGAACTACCGGACGAAAGCGAGGGGTTTTAAGTACCAGATGACGCTTATTACTGGATGAACCCGGGGAGTGTAGTGTCGAACGAACTCTTGCCTTGCTTTACCGAATGAACCTTTGTACTTGAATCATGAGTGAAATCCCAGACTTATATACGCTTGCTTGCTTCTTCTTGCTCCGGTCGTGGTGGAAACGCACACAACATTGATATTCCAGTTTTGACCGAAAATGGGATAACACCATTAAAGCTTGGAGATTTTTACAGATTACTACAAATCTTCAACTAGAATCGGTAAGTTTTCAGTCTCTCCTATGGTTTTATTAGTATCTTTTATTCCTATTATTATTTGCGAGAATTTACCATTTTTAAATTTACGAAAATTTTGATTTTGACCACCATTGTGATATCAACGATTGATTTTGTTAGGGGTATTGTCCGGTTAGTTAATCCATGATGCCTATTATCTGCTAAACCAAGATTTTCTTCCTAGATCGAACCTTTCACCTACTTAGGTTGATAATCATATTATAGATAAGATGGTACTTTGAGAGAGTTTAGAATTTTGAGTTTGGGCCATAGAACCTAATTTTAGGCCCAATTCCCTTTTGGATCATAAGACCTTAACCTTTTAAGTAACAATTTAAAAATTCTTATTTAGTGACTAGTTTAACATTGGTCCCCTTCTAAATCTGTCGATGGAAAAAACTATAACCGATCAAGGGGAGCTATATAATTGGATAGAGAGTTATGAGGTTGAGGAAGTCGAGGTTAAGGCTCTAAGTCTAGAAGATGACTGGAGTGGACCTCCTGAAGGGTTCTGTACATGGACACTAAGCATTTGGAAAATGGGGTATCACTTCCCCTTGCTTCTTTATTTGTTAATATATTGGAATTCTATGGAATTAGCTTCCAACTTAGGGAGGTTTCGTATAGCATCTTATCAGCTTTAGCAATTCTGTATAGGAAGAAAGGGTACACGACATGGCTACTTCCAAGATTTACTTATATAATTTACATAGGTCATCCGATTGTTTTACAGTTCCCCTGTACTTCCTTCGATTTTGGAAGAAAATGCCCCTAATCAAACCACTCAATAAGGTAACGACCACTCGTTGATTTTTCGTGAAGGCAGATGATCCTCGAGTTGTTGCTCTATTACCAAGGGCTTGTAAGTTTTCAAACCTTTTCTGTTTAGAGTGCTCTCACTTTTAAGCTTTGTTACCTAATATCTTTTTCTCTTTTATCTCTTTAGCTAAACTTTGGAGGGACAAGGCTCTAACTCTCAAGATTCTCTTCAACGTAAGGTATGAGGAGGTGGTGAAAATTTTGAAAGGGGAAAGGCTTAGACACATTATTCTTATCGAAGCCAATCTCAAGGCTTATGGGTTGTTATCATCCTTGGCTAGGATTCCTGCATATGATCCCCCTTTAATCGAAAACATCCCATTGGACGTGATTAATCTATGAAATCCTGAATAATCCACCCATTCTGACCTTAAAAGTGCCAAGAATGAAAGATAAGATGCTACCCCTAATATTAGACTCGGTTCTGAATACTTTATAACATTATTCCTGAATACTAATTTCATGAAATATAAGTTTATTTATCTAATGTGCTTTCTCCTTTTCATGTGGTCGTGGCTTTGGATGATATGCTTGCAATAGGAGTGTTGCTTTTGAGCAAGCCATCCTCTACTTCCACTTCTACTCGACCGAAGCTAGCTTTGGAGGATCCTTTCCTAAACAAGAAATTTAAAAGGAACATCTCTTCTACTAAATCCATTCCTGCCTCAGACACTCTCATTTTAGCTTCCTCTTTTAGGGATTAGTTGGATCAGGTGATCCAGGTAACCCGTTCTATGACCGATGATTATCTACCCAAGGTTGTGAGGAACTCTCGAGTGGAGTTAGCCGATGACATTAGTAATTTTAGGAGGATGATGAGTATGGGAATGGAGGATCATCTTAGGGTAAAAGCTTCCTTTTTCCTATGAAATATTTATCCCTCTAGTTTGCATAATAACCTTCTTTTTTCAGGCTTTAGCCGACTTCTCGGTTCTACTCAAGGGTTTCACAAGATGAACAGAGAGTTAGAGAGGGCTATGCTATTAGGAGACAATTGGCCGAATATAAAGAGAAGGCTGTATCTATGGGGGAACAGTTTGCTAAATACAAAGAGAAGGCCGAGAAGGAGGCTCGTGATGAAAGGGAGAAGAAGCTTTTGGAGCTAAAAGCTTTCAAAACCAAAATTGTTGAATTGGAAAAGGCTTTAAAAGACAAGAAGGCCAAGCATCAAAAGGCCAAAGAGGAGTTAGCAGAAGCTAAGAAAGGGCTCCTAGACCTGGTAACTAAAGAAGAAGCTAAGAAGTTGGCTACCGCTGAAGCCTTTAAAATTCTTTACGAAGCTTATATGCATAACTAGAACAAGGATGTGATTCTCTATATAGGCTTCGATCCAAATGGTAAAAGGATCGATAATAGGTTTTCCTAGAGGCATGAGAAATCCCAAGCTACGACAAGTTTGAACACTCGGTTCCAGGAGAAGAAGGTGACAAAAGTGGAGAGGTAGGTCATGATTCTGAATTCTATAATTTTAATATAAGTAATGTTTGACTTGTGGTTTGTAATGATCTTTGATACACTTTCTTCATGCCATTCTTTGTTACGACTATTTACTTTGATGGTATTTTCATTTGGCATTACGTTCTTGATAAATTATTTCTTTACCGACTTCTTCATGTCTATTTTGCACTACTTTTCCCTTAACCATGTTTAAACAGAGGAAATCCAGTTTCACCTCTCGTTATGAAGTATTGTGGAAGAGGAGCCAAACTAGAAGCGATCACAGGCACCCTCAAAACCTAACTAAATCTAGTAGATTAAGGAATGTAGAGTTTCTAATAAGATTAAAGAGGTGCAGGAAACACATGACTAAACCTGTGCCAAATTAATTAATTCCCTTAAGCTTAGAGGTACTCGGTTAGCCAATTAGATCTTAGATCTTAGGAGCCAATTAAACTTTTTTCTTAAGGAGAAAGAGATGAGGTTTTTCAAGAATTTACCCGATTCTCAAAACTGTATCCAAGAGATTCACAGGTTAAAAACAGAAGGGTACCTTTCCTTAGATGGTTCTGTGATCCAAGCCTAACTATAACTCTAGAGGCTCTTCCTAGTTAGCAAAGTGTAACCCCACCTTTCTTAGCTATTACCGAAGGGAAGACTCCTAAAAGCGAACATGTCTCGGTCCTCAATGCATTCTGTAAGCTAACCTTATACGGCCCCTAGTACACTCTTCTCCTTCAGAACAATCAGTACCAAAGGGTGGTTTAGGAAAGGATATTACTTTTTCCAATATAGCCAAGCCCTCGGGGTCCGTTGCTAATATAAGAGTAGAGGCCTTAAGATAATTTTAGCTACATAAAGAGAAATTTCCCTATATCGGGAGATCATGAATTCTGTACTTTCATTTCTCACTGTCTATATTAATTCTCTGTGGAATGAAATATAATTTCCTTTATGACGATCTGCCTTTTCTGGTTTTAATTCGAATTTCTTTTAGGGGCAATGATGTCCTAACTGCTTAGAACTAGAGGGATTGTGCCTCTTTGTAATGAAATCTAGATGATAAAATAGCTGAACTAACTAAGTGTAGCCCTGATCTTGGTACCAAGATCCATTCCATCTTGAAAGACAATGAATCCTCAAAGTGAACTCTATAACATTTATCCAGGAAGATGTCTGCTATTCCGGAGGCAATGCCGATTAATAGCCAGGCATCAGAATTTGTTGTTTCTAGTTTATGGAAGTTTAATTCTACTCTCCAACGGCAATTGGATGAAGCTCACGATAGCTTTCAATAACCAAATTATAAGAACTTGAAACTGAAAATAAGCGAATTAACGAAGTTACGGTTGCTTCCCCTCCAGCTCGCAGAAGGGGTGGAGGTAGAAGTTGTGCCGCTATGGGACTTTCTTCTTCTTATAGGGCTACAATTGTCTTTTCGGGTCTCGCTCCCGACATTTCCAAGATGAAGGGAGTTTTCCTTTAGTCCCGGTGCCTAATGCATTAAACATTCTTGTATGTACTAGGGTTGGTCGAAGATCTTGTTCAGGCAATATAAGAAGGAATGAATATCTAAGACATATGATAAGATGGAGGAGCATTTCAAATCTTGCATGGAAGGGGCCGTGACGGAAGCCGAAACTATAATTAGGAATGTGTATGAAGTCTTACGAGATGCTGCCTCTTATTTTTGTATGTTGGGTTCCAAACGTACTAATAATCATTTGGATAATCTTTTTATAACATTGAGGTCCTTTTTCTTCTTTTCGGTTGACTAGTTCATTTGGCTCGAGCCATTTTTCTTGTCCTTTTTAATTCTATCTTGGGGTTTTTCTTGTCGTTTGGTGTCTCACCGTATTGGGGTTTTCAATGTCTATTCTTACTAGCTTGATGCCATCCTTACGGTTTGGATTGGGATCCTTACCCAATGCTCATTTTTACTTAGGAACTCTACTCCTAAAATTCTAATCTTATTAGGAATTCTATCCGATTTTAATCTTGTGCATGATACTTCTCTATCATGGCTCACTATGGTTGGGAACCTACCTAATACTCTCATCTAACTGGGAATCTATATGGCACCTCTTGTTCATGGCTCACTATCATTGTGATCTTCCTAACACTCTAATCTAACTAGGAATCTACCCCATGCATGACACATCTTGTCTATAGCCTCGCTATCATTGGGAATCTTTCTAACACTCTAACCAAACATGGAATCTACCCAATGCATGGCACTTCTCATCCATGGCTCACTATCATTAGAAATCTACTCAATACTCTAATCTAATTAGGAAATTACTAGTGCATAGCACTTCTCATCTATGGCTCACTATCATTGGAAACCTACCCAACACTCTAATCTAACTGGAAACCTACCCAGTGTATGGTACTACTTGACCTTGGCTCACTATTATTGGGAATCTATCCAACACTCTAATCTAACTGGGAATCTACCCAGCACATGGTACTACTTGATCACCGCTCACTATTATTGGGAATCTACCCAACACTCTAATCTAACTAGGAATCTACCCACATGATATTACTTGACTATAGGTCAATATTATTGGGAATCTACCCAACACTCTAATATAAGTAGTGATCTACCTAGTGCATGATTCCATTTGACCATGACTCACTATCAGTAAGCATTCAAATTTTTGACACCTTAACCCAGGTGATATTGGCCTTACACTTTGTTGCACATCACTATGGGGGTGCTCTTATGGCGAGGTCCATCAACTCATTGCTAGGTCCCAATCTACAGCCGTTATGAATGGCTTCAGCAATCTATAACCACTTTTGGTAGGTGTCGCCTATTTACAACCACTTTTGGCTGGTGTTGGCCATCTAAATTTACTTTTGGTCAGTATCAGCCATCTAAAACTACTTTTAAGTTGATGATCATTTTGAAGGAAAACATGAATTTTTGGAAAGAATGCTTTTCGTATTATTAAATGTTTTTGAAATTGGGTAGTTAGTAGGTTTTATCTTTAGGTAGAAAACATATTTAATTCAAGTTAGAGAAAGAGAATTATTGCAAAAATTAACATTTTTAAGAAGAAAGTAAAACTCTTTATTGACCTCATCCGATCAATAAAAGAGTTTTCAGCATTTGGACTCTAAATGCAGACATAACAATAAAAAATAACTAAAAATGGGGATTCTTTATCTTTAGAAGGGGGTGCATGTATGTGTGTCTATATATGTGTGTGTGTATATATATTCATTCGAATGGATCTACACAAATTTCCCCTGAAACATAGAAACAAAGTTAGACATTTATAAAGATGAGATATTTAAGTATCTATCAAATAAACTTAGTCAGTCTCTTTTTCTGTATGAAGTTTTCCATGGCTTATGAAAGTCTTCGGCACTCATTTGTTTCATGCCCATTCACTTGATGATAAACATAGTAATTATTTTATTTCAGATCTTCTTTGATGGGTGGGGAACAGTATGGATAATGGAGTTCTCCATGTGTTTTCAAAGATAGGATTTGGTTGATTGGAGTAAGGACTTGGTCTCATTGGGCCTCCTTCCATGGTCGAAGCGCAGAGGTGACTGGGAAGGTTATTTTAGCAAGGGATAGGAACATTTATTTATCATTATCATGACTAAATCCTTAATTTTGTTTGCCATAGCCTTGATCATCCCATAGAGTTGAGTTGACTCTTGAAGAGACTCCTAAGGATACTTAGAAAGTTGTCTGATGTGAAGAGCTAGAAGTTCATAAACATGATCATATTCTTTTCCATTTTATTTATCTGAAATGAGGGTAACCAATCTCTCATTATTGTCCTCTTCAATAAGCCGAATATGAAGGTCGAGGGGCAACTTTGAGGTTAGAGTCTTGAAGCTATCATGGTCGAAGGGATGATGTTACTGGCGAGAGGGAACAAATGACGGAGGTTCATGATCTCCTTCTAGTGCCAAAAATTTTAGTGTAGAATTTCGTCTACACTAATAGCCCAAGGTCAAAGTTATATCTTCGGAAGTCTTTTGGGTTTTACGTCCCAAATATGTGGTTACCGTGACCTGATGTAATTAAGTTGGAGTTATGGAAGGTTGAACTATAGAGTCGTGATGGTAAAAAAAAAGAAGATAAAGTGGAGAAAGTAAATAACACCGAGACTTTTACAGTTTTTTAGGCCGGATGTCCCTACATCCACTGTCGTTTCCTTGTTTAGTTATCCTTGTATAGCCGAGAGGCTTATTACATTGAATCTAGGCATTTTCTCCATTCATAAGTTTTTGAATAGAGCTCTAATATAGGATAACACTATATGATTTATGTAGGTCCTTTTTGTGCCCAAAGATCCCTTGTGACTTGGGACCTCCTATTTATAGCCAACATGACATAACACCATTGGTGGAGAGCCTTCTCTTTAGGACTGGTTACCTAGGTTGCTATGTGCGGCTTAGATATGAACATTTATCATCATCTAGTTGAGTTTATTTTGACGCGAATTACTAACATGATGCTTGTATATATAACTTCTTGGATATCTTCCATTTATCCTTACCATTGGTCTCGGTTTGGACTATTTGAGCCGTTGATCGTTAATACTTATTGAATTGCCTTTGGTTTCGGTAGTTGCTGCCCTTGGTTAAGCTTCTTGTTTCAACCGAGTGATGACCTTGGTCTCGGCCTATTCCTTGACTTGTGCTGTTGAACTATATGCTCTCGGATACTAAGTCCAGTGTTTAAGCTCTCGTTGGAAACTAAATAATGGGTCATGGAATTACAAGTCAAGGAACTTTCTTTCCAAATGGTTATAATTTGTATTTTGTGGAAATTATAGTGTAACACCACTACACATCACCATCAAGATTGCTAGTGCCTTACTATATAAAGACAAATTACGAGTTATTATTTTATGTATAACTCTATGATTTATGTTGTTTACTGTATGGATCTATATACTTTGATGTTGTGATTCATCCAGTTATGTACCGTCTCGCCTGTTTCATATTTAGAATGTTTGTTATTATATTTTATTTGATGCGCTGCAAGATTTATGGTAGGTTATGTATTGCTAATTTACTTTACAACCATTGTGTTAACCTAAAAAATGGATAAACACCCTGGTTTGTGTATGAAAGCACGAGCGCTCTTGTGATAGAGCAATAACCTAGATAATAGGCATTGAAAAAGATAGTAGAAGAAAGAAGACAAGGAATTTTTATAGTGGTTTGACTGTTAATGAAATTTACATCCACTTTATAGTTTTATTATAGACCGATGGCCGTTACAAGTATTGTTTGATTACGAGGCTTTTGATTATCCTTAGCTAGATTGAATCCCCAGAGTTGGAATCTACTGGAGAATCACAGTGAATCCTTTTGGAGATTGTTGTAAGAGAGGTAGAGAGTGAAGAAAGTTTCCAGCAAAGCTTCAGCAACTGGTCCGAAGAAGATCCCTTTTGTGTTGCAGGTAGGATGGAATTTACAGAGATTGGAGAGTTTCTAGGCCAGCCCTGTTCACTGGCTGCTTGATATGGACTCAGGAAGATGCAACGAAGCTCAGCTCATGATCCAAGCCAAAACCATGGATCGCTAGTGATCCATAGATTTAGCTCGCGTGTGAGCCAATCATTTAGCTCCTTCTTTCCCTTCTTGCCTAGTTAGCTCGCCAAGAATCCATGAACAAGTATGGATCGGTGGCGATCCGTGGTGTAGCGATCCATACACTTAGCATATTTTGGCTTTCTTCGCTTCCATGTGCCTTAGCGACCCAGTGATGAAGTATGGATCATTGGCGATCTATAACGTATGAATCACTTGCGATCCATGGACGTAGACTTTTTCTAGACTTTGATGTCTGACATGCTTTTGTTGCTTTGTATTGACGTTGTTCGTATAGTTTTGTTGCGTGTCTCCTTGTTTTGATGATGATTTTTTGCTAGTTTCATTTGGCTCCTTATTCTAGTCCCTTCGATTGGCTTTTGAGCTATTCTGACTCGATGAAGTTCTCTCAACTTCCTCTGGATTCTGCTAGGTTAAAAACTCGGATAACATTTGCCCCATAGAGTATTGTTTCATATAAAATAAGGCGTGCTTTGGAAGTAACTTCTTTTGAGTCCTCATTTTGTGAAATCTAGTTGATTATGTCGAGGTTACCATGCAAAATTGGATTTGACTGTTGAATTTTCGATGTGAATCATCAGAGTCCACCTCAAGATGTTTTTCTCAATTGACCAACTTATGATAGCCGTTCGTTTTTTGATTTCGATTTGAATTTCAGTTCCTATTATTGACAATGTAATCTTTGTTCCATAGTTTACGCAAGGATTTAAGTTGGTAAGTGTGTGCATGATGTTGGTTTGGAATTGTCCCATATAGTTTTAATTCGACCGACAGTGAAGCTAAGTTTGTCTCGAACGATTGTACACCGTTCTAGAGCGATGCCTTGCACCTTTTCTTTAGCCTTTTCTTCTTGAGAATTTGGTTAAGTTCCCATCGATGTTTTTGAGTTCCAATATGACAATATTCTAGAATCAGATATAGTGGATGATTCAATCATATCTCTCTTTCTTTTTCTGTATTCCAGAGATCTTGAAAGTAAAAGCTTCCCGCGTCGCTTCGAGCAGCGGCTTCATTATCGATCGTCGATCGATAATGGGAAAGTGTGGAAGAGATAATTTCAAAGCACATATGGATTTTTTTTCAAATGTAAGCAGACTAGATTGTTTGTTCGCAGTATTCAGGATACTGGACTCTTCTCATGTAGATAACATACAACATTTATCGTGGTCAACGCTCAGGACCCGATTGGTCAACATACGTCGACTTCCTTTGGATTCTAGGTGTTGGTTGTACAAGGATATTATTTAAAGTAAAACATACCCGACAGGGTTGAATGCCATGTTTTGTCGTTGAAAATGAATTCTCGGTCATCCAGTCTTTAGTCTGGCGGAGACACTCCCACTCCTCCAGAAGCTGGGTCTTTCATAACTTAGGCTTCGCTTATAATCCCTATCAAATTGGGATGATTGATTATAGTTAAATTAAAAGGAAAAATTGTTCTTATAGAGTTGTATTTGAAGTTCAATCATGCACAACTTTAGTCTTCTAAAACTAGTGCATGAGTTATTTGATTGCAAATATCCTTCCTTTGTGGTTTTTGGAATTCGATCTGCATGCTAGCTTCTATTCAGGGGACTATTGGCTTTATTAATGGGCTTTAAGAATTTGTTTTTATTGAACTATGAGGTAGCTTGGTCTAGCCTGTTTCTTTAGCTAATCCCTACTTATGCTTAATTGAGTTCATTTCAACAAAGTGTTGGTGTAAATGCCTTAGTCCGTAGGGCTGATTACTTTGACTACCGAACCAATTATGTTTTGAAAGACTAGGTCTCCTAAGAAATAAGTTCGATTTCCCCAGTTTGATTGACATGATAACTCCTATCTTCGGGAATTATGGACTTTGTTGCTTGATCCCAAGATCTGAGTTTTGTAATGACGTTGATATATATTAGAAATATGTGTTTCTGGCATCTTTTGCTAAAGTAAGTTCTCCTGAGTCCGATGTTGAGATCCTAGTCATGTGTTGGTTCCTATCTTCGGAAACTCATACATGAATGACTCAACTCTATGGATTTTTCCTTGATGCAGTCAGTCTTCAGATAGCATGAGATGCCAAAAGTTAAGGCTGAAGATTCAATCAAACTCTTGCTTCTGTTTCTGATAGTCAATGTATCAATAGTTTCATTTTGGGCTTTCTTCCTAGCATCACCAAACTTCGAGTAATGGAATATTCCTACAAATTGGAACCAAATGATCTTATTAGACAGTAAGTAGGCCATCGATCCTTCTCGTCATCGTCCGACGATGAGCGACGGTTGATTTCTGAATGTTAGATCCTTCATTTCCTTTGTTGGCGATTTTGTTGCCAGAATGCTTTGTTTTGTGATACAAAACCGTTATCCAACCAACCTCATGGTTATTCATGTTTGGACTTTTGGAGCATTTTGTTCGATCAGGTATCTATGCTTCTATCCCTTCTTGAGGGACTAGCTATTTCAAATGCCTGTATTTGGACAATTGAGAGAGATGAAAATCTATGGGGTGAATTTCTCAATTGCCCACAGTCTGGCTCTCAATCCCATTATGGAATTGAGGAAGTTCGAGGATTATACTTCCGACCTTTCATGATTGCTCTCGCTTGTCCTTGGCCATGCATGTTCTTCTTGGTTGTTGACGTTGTCATGGATGTTTTGTTCATATGTCAACTCCTATCTTTGAGAGTTGATAACCTTGCTGCTTGGTTCCCAAGCAAAATTTCCTCGAGGCTGCCTGTCTCTCGACTGTCTCTAAATTCTTTCTAAGTTGAATTTTGGATGTGCACCAGCTTTCATCCCTAGAAATTAGTGCATGGAGACTACAATCCCGAGGTTTCCTTTCGATGTTTCTTTATTCCTATGCAGTGGCTGATTCCTATGATTAAAGGCCGAACCATTCGGCTGACATATGAAAGGATATGTCTTCCGGTCCTTGCCTGTCATTGGGCAACAATAATTTCCTGAAGAGAAGGTGGAAACTCAGTTGAGGACTAGCTTCTTTCTACAGAAGCTATTGCATCGATGGTTCACTGTGATGAGTGTTTCTCATCAACCCTATAGATTAAAGTTTCATTGGCATTGTCGGGGCAATACCGGTACTTATTGAGTAGAATGTTTTTCGGAATTGCAGGGGCAACATCGGTACTTATGAAATAGAAAGTTTCCTAGCATTGCCAGAGCAACACTGGTACTTAAGAAATAGAAAAATTTTCTGGCGTTACAAGCAACACCAGTGCTTAAAAGATAAAAGAAGGCCTTGGCATTGGCGAGGCAACACCGAAACCAAGGAGGTTGGGATCGATTTTCCCTGCCAATTCGACGGTGCTCTTAATCCAGTTAGGTACTAGTTTCGACCTTTGAAAACTAGCACATCGATGGTTGGATTATAGAAGTATTTTCTTAGTGCTGCCTATCTTTGGGCAGTGTTAAAGTCATATTGGTGAGGGTTGAATCATTCATTCGATCCCGTAGAGTTGAATAGATTCCTTTTAACCCAGTGTTGTTGTTTTCTCAACATTGCTTAAATCTGAGAGATGCCATGTTCTGGAAGGGTGAGAGCCCCAGGCGTTTCCGCTACCTAGCTTTGTTTATAACCATCAAGTATTACCCTCAAGGCTGTTGCTTAACCAATCCTATAGTTATTCTTATTCACGAAAAATCGAACTTCCTCCCACCAGTTTTTGTTATGATCTGACGACTATCTACAGAACCCTTCATTTCTGGGCGGGACCCTTCACTTCTAGGTGTCAACTCCAGGTTCTTATATAAAATCTGAAATTGTGGAGCAAGTCATCACATTTACCCTGGTATGACCACATTCATTCTTATGCTGATCATGGACTGGTAGGGTTCGATAGTGTTTATCTTGAATCCGTGACACTTAACCTTGCTTGTTTCAGGCCATATGCATTATGCCGGACTAACAACATTGTTGTGATATCAACCTTGTTCATTGGTTGCAATCTTTGGTAATCAATGGTTAGTTGCTCAATTTTGAGCATTCTCTCCTTGCCATTGTTTGTCTTTGAATAACAGCTGGTTTTTTGCAAATTAGGGTTTGAGACCTATTCGAGCACCTGCTTCTGTCTTTGGAAGCTGGTGCGTTGATGATTTGTTTCTTGAAATGCCTTCCGTCATCGTCTATCTCTGTACGACTAAAACACCCCACACTCCTTAGTATATCCAAAAGAACACACTAGAGGACGTGGTGCGTTGTAGTAATAAACTAAAACTAGAAGAGACTAAGATTTACAAGATAAAAATTGGTAAAAACAGCGAAAATAATTTAAATAATAACTTATTTATAACAGAACTTCATAATTGCTTTAAAAACCAAATAAGTCACCAGATACCAAATACATCACATGTCAAAATACCACGCATACATGTCCTATGAAATCGAAGAAAACCATAGTCTCAAAAAATAAGAGTACTACTATTCCCCAAAATGTGCCAGTTCAAGTACAGAACAAAAAGCTGAAATAAAAGAAGTGGAAGTACATTGCGGAATCTCCTTCAAAGAAACCTCCAAGCAACTGCAACCTATTATCCTCTTCCTTAATTGCCCATGGGGAGGAAAAGGGGGAAAATAGAGGAGTAGATCAGACTAAATATTTGGTGAATGATAGTAATTACTAGAATCTTTAAGCAAAGTAACAGTAATAGACCTTACAACAGTTCTAGTGTATATAAAGGAAAGAAAGAGAACATGAAGAAAAACGAATAAGCTGGAAATAAACACGAATTACTAAATTAATGCAATTGATTAACTTGATTGTTTGCACTTGTCTTTGATAGCTGCTTTGATTAGGCTGAATTCCTAATCCTGTAATTAGGCTGAAATCCTAATTCCACCCTATGATTGGCCTGCTTATTGCGGACTAGACACTATATAACTCCCTATAAAGAAATGGTGCCTATGAATGACGCGAAAAGTATATACTGTGGACTAGACATTATATAACTCCCTACACAGAAGGCAGTGGTGCCTACGAAAGGTACACATACTAAGCGCTTGGAACTCATAACGATTACTGAGCACTCAAATGGAAGTCACATGCGTAACTGCCACCATGCTCTACCCGCTGTTCCACCTATTGGGTCTTCTTATTACCTCAAAATCAAGCATAAGCATGCCCCTTATCCCACTTTAGGCTAATGTAAGATCACCTTGTCCATAGAAAATAGGGAAAATGCTATTGGTATTGGCCCATCATCCAAACAATATCTAGTTGCGCCCTTTGCCCAAATCCATATGATTTGAACTTCTACATATTGACCAATTACTACCATTAATCGCATAAGCGAGCCCCACATCTTACTTCAGGATTATGTGAAACACCGTGTCCATAGAAATAATATGGGAATGCTATTTGGTATAGGTCCTACTTAATTCTTGCTTTTTAACTTAGATAAATTATTTAAATAAGCCTTTACTTTTGTTCTTGCTATCTGTGCTTATCCTAAGTCTTAACTAAGCTTCATTATGTTCTTTCTCTTATTATAACATACGTTATAATTATGCTTATTATTTAACCCAAGGTCTAAGTGTAAAAATAAGCTTCTTTCATCTTATACTCTTTTTAGTTATAATTCTAAGTTATAACTAGGCCAATTATCTTTAATTAGTCGAATTCTAACATTAATATCATAATTAGGCTAAATTTCAGTCTTAATTCCATTTTTATTATAATCTTTACACTTTACATCTTATCTTCCGTTATTTTAGTATTCTTATAACTTTAATCCATATTCGCGCTTAATCTATTCTAATCTATACGCAAAGAAGAAGAAATAAAAGAAAACTAAAAATAAAAGAAAATCCAAAGTGTAGAAAAAAGATGTAAATAACGCATAAATAACGGTAAATAAATTAAAATGCTGTAAATAAATGGAAAAGCTATACTAACAGAATTAAACTAAAACTAACTGAAAAAATATATAAAAGAAATAGAATGAAAATAATTCTAAAAACTGTAAATAAATTACTAAAAAGGTTATTCCAAAAATCGTAGCAAAACTATAACTATTGGAAACCCTATTATTTTAAATTACTTAAAGAAATCTAAAATAATCACAATCACGCATCTGTCATCCTAAGCTCTTCCCTTTTGGTCTTCTCGGATCTACTTAAGGGTATTAAAATATTTTTATGAAAACGATTCTCTCATTGGAAAATTATTCCTTTTAGGGTCCTTCCTGAAAAGGTGAGCCCAAGCAGAGAAAATCTAGAATGAGAAAAGTGTTAGGCATAGGATTCTATTTAGGGTGTAGAAGTGGATCTTGGAACGTTGGATTTGAGGATTGAACATGATGCTACCACATCATAGGTAGAATAGGAGCCATCGAATGCAAGAACGGAAGGACCGGATTGGTTAAAAAAATGCAAATGTCATGTAAGACGTTCAAACAAATGAAACGAACTTTCGTTCGTTCAAAAGGTGAGGTGGGTCTACCGGGAGGTCGACCGCCCTGGCGCTTAGGTCGACCGGCCGGTTGGCCTTACCCATATTATATATATATATATTTCCGATTCTTCTTTATCTTTGTTTAATTCATAACTTACTCATGTTAGCTCGGATTTTGACGTTCTATATATGGAAATTGACCAAAAATTACCACGGACATAATGATGCAACTCTCGTGGCTCAATTCTGATAATTTCACAAATTTATTTTATTATTTCATTAATTAACGAATTAATTATTATGAGTTAAATGTTGGATTGTTATATCTCCCCTCCTTAAAGGATTTCGTCCCCAAAATCTCTAAGCATAAAAGAATGAACTAAATGTTTTCATCCAAGTTCTACACCCAACTACTCAACCATCATCCATTACATCCATTGTCCGTAAAAAAAATTAATGTAATTTATGATACTTATGCAATTAGTGTAGTGTCAATGTCCCTAACTAATGCAAAAGATTAGGTGGTCCACTGATTCAATTGACCTCCTTTTATACAATCTTGCTCGTGCCATGTATCCATGAATGCAAAGTTCCCTAATGATAACTGATAGTTCTATGTGCGTGCTACAACCATCATCCAAATGAAACAATAATGTGTTAAATGTCCATTTTATAGCAACCATGAAAAATAAAATAAAAATGCACCCACATCCATATGCATATGCTCTAGTATCCTAGTTAGGTTGATCCCTAAGAGATAATAGTGCCTAGTGTAAGTATATGCATCCATAGCATCCACTAGCAAACACTTGCAACCACTAGCAAACATCATACATAACATGTTTTCGTAACATGTTTACATCAAATCCTACCATCCATAGATTAAATCCTAAGTTATACCCTCCCAAAGGATAATAAAGGAAAGAACCTATTAAAAACTAATGATGGAAATAGGAAATTCGAAAACTTATTATCAAATAAATGTGGATATGAGATATGAATTTTCGTCTAATCAAACTAATCTTCTCCGAAGTCACCTTAACTGTGTCGGAACCAAAGCAATCCCTCTATAGACTCTATCCAATATGAAAGCAACTTGCGTGGTCTTCCATAAAGAGCTTCGAATGGTGCTACTCTAATGCTAGCTTGAAAACTACTATCATGTGAGAATTCCACCAAAGGAAGATGCTTTTCCCAAGTTTCTTCAAAATCAAAAATACACGTCCTCAACCATGTGTGCCTTACAATCTTACTAATTTCACTTTACTGTTCTTCTTTAGCCCGCTCACATGAATCAACATTCCTAGGTGTTATCCTGCCTTTTGGCAATGCCATGACACCAAGAAATTGACCGAGAACCAAAGACAGTTCATCCCTGGAAACGGTATACAAAGGTTCACTATGGATACTAGTAAATTTTGCATGAGTCCGGATCGAGCTACAATTGATATGACATGACGTGCAATGCTATAAAAGGAAACATCCCAAATTTCAAGTCAATCGGAGTTCATATGCTCGAGTTATGGATCGATCAAAGTCTATGAAAAAACACGCTCTGTTCGTATCCATCGATGCACATTGGTTCATTTCGTATCCATCAATTTCGCATCGATGCCATTCATAACGACAATGCTCGCTCCACGTCGTATCCATCTTCCCTGGTTCTATTTCGTATCCATAACTTTTACTCAGGTTCATATCGATCAATCAACATCGATTCGTTTTGGTGTCAATTGTACAGTTCGTTTCGATCGATCATCAATTGATACGAATGGGCCACCCAAAGACCGTTACGAACTAATTTCTTCTATCGATACAAAACAAACCAAACTCCATTATATGAAGTATATGCATATGATCGATGCAAAAGCAGCCTCCAAGTCATCGATACGAAGCAACCTTGTGCATCGATGCGAGGTAGAGACGAAAGCATCGATACGAAACGAATCCACCAAGTCGTTACGAACAGAGTACATTCAGGTGGACGACTCAGTCACTCGGTGTGAAATGTGGATCGATCCAAAAAGTTAGCGCCACATCAACTAGCAAGCACATGCTCGGGACGATACGAACAAAGCGATGTGAAGAGGATCGATGCGAATTCGGCAGCCTTCAGTAAATCTAAACGTGCATCGATCATAACTCACAATCTACAAGTCCAAATACTACCAAATTTTCACAGGAGCTTATATACAACCTAAAGAACGTTCATGATCGATCTCGACTTGACTGGACAAAATATTGATCGGTACAAAATTCATTCGTATCGATCACGGATCGAGTGCAAATGACATTGGATCGATCTTATGGGCCCACCCACATGAGAGAAGAGGTCTTTCGAGATTTGAGTGAGATATTTACAACCTACGCCTATAAATAGCAGCCCAGGACTTACAGATAAGGGACTTTTGGCTCTTCTACATCCAGATTCTGTTGAAATCACTGCTGTATTCAAGTCTTACTGTTGTAATTCGTTGTAACCAGCAAGCAAAAGTTAATAAAAGTCAATCATTTCATAGTGGACATAGGCCATATGCCGAACCACTCAAAATCTTTGTGTTTCTCTGCTGTTTTTTATTATTGTTTGGAGTGTTTGTTGGATAATCCTCCTTTTACATTTATTTTCTTCATTTTATCTCTTCAAACACTTCCTAAGAGTATTATGCCCAATTTTGGTACAAACACTTTTGACGCTTTCACTGAAAATACCCAGTTTTTCTCCTGCTCGTTGGATCTACTATCGATATCGAATTGCATAAATCTAAGAAAAAGATCCAGATTTCAAGCTTAAAGTTCTTCCATCCTATTCATATTTGCATCAAGTCTAGAAAAGAGCTTCGCCATCTATAATGGTTAACATTACGACTACTCAACTAGCGCTGATCCACAAGGACGGGACAGGCAGAATCCCATAAAGCTACCTCCTGTCGATCAGAATGCTGTCAGACTATCAAACCCACAGGATCCTGTCACCAAGGAAGAGTTTCAGCTGCTTATGCAAGAACTGACTTAGAGCCGCCAACATCTCACTCAATAACTCCATGCTAATGTGGAACCGACCAACCAACTGAATCGTCAAAGATGAAGGAGGTCCATGAGGGATCAAGCTTCCTATTCATCTACTGAGAGTTCAGCCTCTTCAGATTACCATCACAGATCCACACGTCCACGGCTGGATGGGAGTTATACTCAAGCTACTAGACGTCAACATACACCAAATATTGGGCAACCTAGAGTTGGCCCGTCAACCAGCTATCAGACTGGACCTTCCTCATAGGGAGATACTATTCCGTATCATGTTACAAACAACTGCACTGCCACTGCTGCTACTGAATTTGGAGTTGATGCTCGAAATCGGACAGATCCAAACCATCGCCAACATGAATACACTCCCGAAACTTATGTTCCAAAGAACATAGAACCAAGGAGGCGAGATATGGGCCATCAACCCGTCCATCCCATGTGGAACCCAACCACACCTTGGCCCAGCAGGCCCAGAATGTCCAAATGCCGGACATCCCGACGATGGTCTGCCAGATGATCCGAGAGAGTCTAGGCCTCACCAATGACGATTGCGGAATCTTTCGGAGTCATACTTCTTTTACTGATGAGATACTTTATGCTGAATCACCTTGGCGATTCAGGATGCCTACTTTACCCATTTATGAAGGGAGCTCTGATCCTAATCAACATATCTTGAAGTATGAATGGTTAATGAATGCTGCACGATTTGATGATGCAGTTAAGTGTCAAAGTTTCAAGGTCTCGCTGGGTGCATAGCGACTATGTGGTTCACCCGTTTACCACCTCGATCTATCTCGCGTTTTGATCAATTGGCGACAAAGTTTGTTGAGCAGTTCTGCATGCATGTAACGAGGCCGGAGGATGTTAATACTTTGTCTAATGTCACTCAAGCTCCTAGAGAGACACTCAGATGTTATTTAGAGAGATTTCATGCTGCATGCGCTGAGATTAGCAATCCCAATGATAACTCTATTTTGATAGCATTAACTATGGAGATTGATCTCGATTCCGAGTTTGGCAACTGGTTGGTTGGAAAACCTCCTGCGTCATTGGGCCGTTTCCATTCTAAGGCAGCCCAATTCTTGAGGAGGGAGGATGCAAAACAGTCTAGGAAAAGGATGACGCAGGGCCTAGTGTGGAAGGAATTCAGAGCAATGTTGCCATTAAACAAAAAGGGGAGAGTTCCAGAAAAGTGCAATTGAACATACAGAATAAATCAACAGAAAGGCGATGGTAATCAAAGTAAGAAGCGTGATCAGAATCGCGGTCCACGACATAGGGCTCCTATGTTTTATAATTATACTCCTTTAAATACGTTGTTGGAAAATGTGTATTTACAGACCTGCAACAGTATTCAGTACAAGAAACCTGCTCCGAAACTATCATCGGAGCGACATATTCAGACAGGGAAGTTTTGTAGATTCCATGAAAGCTACGACCATAACACAAACGAGTGCTGTTATTTGCAGGATATAATTGAAAAGTTGATCCGAGAGAGAAAATTAGAGCAGATTGTGCGAGCGCGACAGTCTTGAGGTGCAGGTCCATCAAATCAGGAATATATGCTGAATCAGGTGAGACCGGAGGAACCCGCTCCTACCCATGGGAGGTTGGTGATAAATACTATTAGTGGTGGTCCTCAACCAGCAAACCGATGCTGGAAGGAAATGGAGTCGTATGTCAGTTCTGTAAGGCATGCGAGCTTCGAATGTTGTAGTTGTTTGGAAGATGGGGCTTCGGCCAAGCAATAGAAGACGACGACTGATGACATCGTCTTTCGAGAAAGAGATGCCGACCGGGTCGAAGCCCCAACCATCGATCCACTTGTCATATCAGCTCAAGTAGGTCCTGCTTGGATGAAGAGGATCTTGGTAGATAGTGAGAGTTCTGTGAATATATTGTTTAAGCGAGCCTATGACCAAATGAAAATGGAGACTAAAGATTTGAAGCCTTGTCAATCCCATATTCATGGCTACAACGGGAGTGCAACCATACCCACTGGAGTGGTGGATCTGCCAGTGGAATTAGGAATTGGAGAACGCCAAAGAGTCTGGTATTACAATTTGTTGTGCTGGATATAGACTCGCTATATAATGCTTTCTTGGGCTGACCGACCCTAGCTGAATATTGGGCTGCGATTCCTCCTTGGTGTTTGACTCTAAAGATCCCCACCGATCATGAAGTTGGAGTCGTTCAAGGAGATCAAGTTGCTGGACGAGCCTGTTATGTTGCTGAGCTATGAGAGGCGCAATGAAAGGAGAAAGGAAATGCCGTAGAGGAATCTCTCTACGTCCTCTTTGTTGAGAATTGACGCCTGGGCCTAGGCCCGGGCATCACAACCAATTCCCAAGGGATCTTGACACGAGAGATACCGAAAGTGAAGACAAAAGTAAAGAAGTTAAGCTTCTCTAACAGAGCTGACGATCAATGTGCCGATCGATAGTGACAACGACTATAAGATTATAAAGATTGGGCCTCAGTTAAGCCAGCAAATGCATGAGGAATTGGTTGAGTTTCCCCGGGCAAACCTCGATGTGTTTGCCTGGTCACATTTTGACTATGTGGAATCTCCCAAGACATCGCAAGCCACATGTTGAATATTGACCCGCGGCACGTCTTGGTCAAATAAAAAGGCGTGGTATGGATCTAGAGAGATCTACCGCCCTTAAGGAAGAGGTGGATAAGTTTTAAATGGAACAGATTTATTCAAGATGCATTATACCCGAAATGGGTATCCAAGCCTGTACTTGTCCGAAAGCCAAACGGGAAATGAAGAACATGTGTTGACTACTCAGACTTGAATAAAGCTTGCCCCAAAGATAGTTTTCCACTTCCTCATATCGATCAGTTCGTAGATTCAATGGGTGGACATGAACTCTTATCCTTCATGAATGCATATTCCGGTTACAACCAAATACCCATGAACTTACCCGACCAGGAGCATACCAGCTTCGTAACCAATCTGGAACTTTACTGCTACAAAGTTATGCCTTTCGGACTCTAGAATGCCGATGCATCTTACAAATGGTTGGTTAATCGAATGTTTGCCAACCAGATTGGAAAAACCATGGAGGTATACGTGAACGACATGCTAGTAAAGTCACGATTCTCCGCTGATCATATCAGAGACCTAGAATCAATGTTTAACATCCTCCGAGAATATAGAATGAAGCTCAATCCGTTGAAATGTCACTTAGGGTTGCATCAGGAAAATTCCTCTGGTTTATGGTCAACGCTCGAGGAATCGAAGCCAATCCCGAAAAGATCCGGGAAATCAAAAATCTCGAAACCCCAAGAACTATAAAGCAGGACTAGAGCCTCAACGGGAAAGTAGCAGCATTGAGCAGGTTCATTTCAAAAACCAGTGACAAATGCATTCCCTTCTTAGATCTGATCAGAAAAGGGAAACATAACATTAAATGGACTGTGAAATGTGAGGGTGCATTCTGAGCACTGGTCCAACATCTCTCCACACCACCTATTCTGTCAAAGCCTATCGATCACGAGAGATTATATATCTATTTGGCAGTTTTGGACAGCGCAATCAGCGCTGCCCTAATTCGAGAGGAAGACTGAATACAAAGGTCGGTCTACTACATTAGGAAACAACTGGCCGGTGCTGAGAGAAATTATCCGAAGCTTGATAAGTTGGCTTATTGTCTTGTTATTGCCTCAAGGAAGCTCCATTTGCATATCTAGGTTCATCCTATCACCGTTTACACTGACCAGCCATTACGACAGGTCCTTACGCGGCCTGAGACGTCTGGTAAGCTACTCAAGTGGAATATCGAGTTAAGTCAGTTTGACATTACTCACACTCCAAGGCGAAGTCCTAGCAGATTTCAGAGCTGAATTTACTGTCCCAGAGGACTTGCCTGAAACCAGTGAATCTCCCAAGTATATCTGGAAGCTACATACTGATGGTGCATCAAATGACCGTTGCTCAGGTGCTAGAGTTGTGCTTGAAACTCCCGAAGGACGATCTATATGCTACACTTTAAAGTTCGATTTTCATTCGACCAACAAAATGAAGCTGAATATGAGGCTGTGCTTGCCGGATTGAGACTTGCCAGAGATTTAAAAACCATTGCTATCGAAATTTATTGTGATTCGCAACTGGTCGTCTGTCAAGTTTGTAGGGAATACCAGGCAGAAGACCGAAGATTGGATGCTTACCTAACTTGGATTCAGAAAAAATTAAATCAATTCTATTATTATGCTATCTATTGCATACCCCAAGAGCGCAATCCGAAAGCTAATTCGTTAGCAAAGTTAGCCAGTATAGGTGAAGCGCAACAAATGGGACTCGTACCTATGGAAGCATTATCTTCCCCGAGCATCGATCAAATGGGGACAGATTGGGTATTTGAGGTTGTTCTCGATAATGAGTCAAGGATGTCTCCATGCAAATAATTTAAGTCCCTAAAGCGTGGACATATCACTAAAGCTTAAGCGGGCATAACCGGTCGTCGACGAACAGGTGCAATCCCCAGAGTGTGGACACGATCACCAACTAATGAGCGAGTGTACTTCAAATACCCAAAACTCATCATGTTTCCGTGCCGTTTCATAACGATTAAGACCGATGTGTTAAAGGAAAACAACGATTGCTGACTGAACTTTCCAATGTTTCCTCGAATATGGGGGTAGAACTTAAGTACCGACCACTGATTGAAACAGCGCGATATCGAAATTCGACTTAACACTCGATTGCGACCCGAAACAGTAGCCTCGATACTTAGCAAATAAATCCAGTTTCGAAGTAAGGAACTAAAGTTTCACATGTATATCGAAGGAAAGTTCGAGTACCGAAACATTTAAGCAAATTAACACAATTTGAACATAATTTGTACAGAAGACAAAATGGAATTATATTACTATTCTTTGAAAAGGAAGAACAAGTACAAATTTTTTCCAGAAAATCCTACTAACAGGGGCCTAATCCACATCTACACACGACCTGCAAAAAGAAAACAAAAGAAGATTTCTATCTATCTATCAAAAATGGGCCAAAGGGACGTATCTACTCTGTTTTGTTTCTCAGCTTCTTCTTCGACGTTAACTCGCTAAAGCTGCCACTCGGCTTCCTTTTTGACCCCTTGCTTTTTGGCGGCTTGTCTCCAATTGGAGGTATTATATCAATTTCCTCCTCCGAACACAAATGTATTGAAATACTTCTTGAAGGCAGAGTCGGAGGGACATGATCAATAGTAGGAGGCCTGATAGGTACACTTATCTCAGTGGCCGTTCCTCCCGAAGATATCACCCGCAAAGAGGCTGGACTAGGGCCAGCCATTTCACCTCCAAAACTACTAGCTCGGGCAGCTACTTCAGTTTTGGCATTAATCTCGGCTATTATTTATTCTTTGTGAACCGTTTGGGCCTCGCCGATAACATTAGAAGTTGGGCCTGAGGAGCTAGTCATAGGTGCACCTCCACTCATGAAAAACGGCAGATCAGCAATGGGGTCACTGTGATGACCGAGAAGTTCCTCCATCATTTGTTCATCGAAAATAAGTGTGCTTCCTTGTACCCCATCCGTAGATGCAGTAGCCATTGTCATGGTCACTTCTGTTATGATAGCCTTTTACTCGTGAACTCTTGGGTCGCAGGAGGCATAGCAGGTGTAGCCCCAATCATTAGGTAGAAACAAAAGAAAAACCGTTAACAATTACTACAAATTATGCCTCTGATATTGAGCAAGCATAAGAAGTGTTCAGAATACCTTCCTCAGTTTGACATGCGGCGGCGGAGCATGTTCAAATACTTGCTCTTGGGATGGTGACAACCACGATTGATCCAAATTATAAGCAAGAACGGACTGAGGATCAACTGTAGATGTAGTTTTAGGCTAGGTTGGCACGAGAGTTTTAGAACTTATATTAGTGTTCGATGCCAGAACCTTCTCCTACCTCCGAATGTTGAGAGCCGAGTTTCTCATTTTCATTTGAGATCATCGTATCGTGGAGAATTTTCCGTTCGTCTTTGCTCAACACCCGGTTCTCGAGCTCGAAATCATCAATCGATTTGACTTGGTGAGCAACCTTTTCATCTTCTACTAATTGGCCCCAAGCGTTATACAGATGTGTTGGATAATTGTCAATCCAGGTCAAATTTCTATGTTTCAAGACGTTAGCATTATATGTTATCAGAAGATCTTCAATGTCGGCCTCCAACCTGGCTTCTGCCATTTTAACTTCATCCTCAACCTTGGCCTCAACCCCCGAAATTCTAAGTGCTGCCTCATCCCTTTCACCCCTAAACACCAAAAATTGTTCGCATGCCTCTTGGGCTACTTTATTTGCATCATCTTTTTCTTTAATGATTTCAAATTTTTTGGCTTCGAGCTCGTTGAGGTCTTTCAAAGCAGCGTCCCTCTCAGCTATAACTGTGGTGTTCCGGTGGCCCATCTTCTCTACCAAAGCTAAATGCGTTTGACGCATTCTTTCCATAGATTAAGTTTCCTCATCAGCTTTTTTGGTGGCCTCTATTTCAGATTGCCGAGAATATTCTGCTTCATCGTTAAGCACTTGAATAGTACGGTCCTTCTAAGTGAGCTCGGTCTTTAACTTCTCGATTGTTTTGGCTCGCTCAAAAATCAATGCCGACGCTTTATCTGCAGCTTTCATCTACTCCTTGTATTGAGTATAAATGTCATGAATATAGTCATGCATCCTTTGTTCTGGCTTAGACGGAATTTTCTTTAAGTGAGGAGGAAAGATAAAACCGTCGAAGCAAATGTTTGGAAAATCTTTTCTCAACTGGGCAATTTTAATTGTTCCTTCCCCAGTGGGCTCGGTGATAGCTTGTTCAATGATAATAGGTGTTTCGACCTCAGTTTTGCGGCGTTGTGAATCAGGCCTGAGGGCTTGAGAAGATGGTTTTTGACACGGAGGCTCTAGTGGTTGTTTTCCGCGACTAGAGGGTTATGTTGGAGCTCGAGGAGGGAAGTGTGATCGAGAGTGATGTCTATATTCTCTGTCCCTATCCCTCTCATAACACTCTTGGCTAGAATAACCACGATCATGGTCTCTATCAGCCTCCCTTCAGCGGGATTCATAGTATGAACTCGATGATTGGCGTGTCGAACGGAGACTTCCAAGCATAAAATCTCGCCTAGTCATTGTATCTGTAGAATAAAAGAAAAGTGGAGTTAGTGATCCCTAGAAGTGAACAATTTAAGATCGGAAATCATGTGGTGTTGTGAAGTGTATATGTATGTGCAAACCCTCGACCAACCGAAAATGTCGACCAAACTTGTTGGAAGAGACTCGCTTAATTCTAGAGCACTTTGAAGCCCCTTCAATTCGAGTGTCGTGTTGAAGTGACAAAAAGTCCGAAATCAGAATATCGGCAAGTAAGTCAAAAGGATTCTCTATTCGCAAAGGAGGAGCCTTCGAAATCCTAATACCGGAGATTGGTAGGGACACGACTACAGATTTCCATCTCGAAGATTTATAACGCTTGTGTGCTACTGCCTTGCCTTTTCTCCTTCCCTCTAAACCCTAAAAACTGTCTGAAGGCCTAGCTACATGTTCGTCATCAGTGGGAGTATCCTCGCTATTGCCTTCCTCAACTATTATAATCCCAGCGCCCTACGCTTGGCCCGGTTTGTTGGAACTGCCCTGATCGACCCTTCGGGTCTAATGCTCTGATTTTGATCGATAAGCCCAACGATCCTCAAGTTTTCATCTGCGAGCAACGAATCGATATCTCCCATTTCACTTGGCACTTCCTGAAGAACCCGTACTATTTTTTTGAAGTGTATGCCTTTAGGTCATGGAATTGTGGCTGTAAAGGAAAGAAGATATTAGTTTTAGTGCCGATTACGACTATTCTGCTAGTTACAGGAGGAATTATAGCACTTATGTCTGGCTAACCACCGAATGGTAAATCCAGGAGGGCATCGGACATAGAACCACTCAGTTTTGAAGTAGCTCAATCTGGTCCAGGCACCAGTCACAACTGGCAGTTCCTGACCGCCTTTAGGAACGTGAAAGAAGGACTATCTCCTCGACTTTTGATATCGAACAAGTATCTGATTTCAATCGGGGTTGGGGGTCGAAAAAGATGCTGCATAAATACAATGAATAGACTGTTTAGCAATGCATATCCATTCGGATGTAATTGTGATAAGGCGACTCCAAAGAAAGCTAGCACCTCTCGAATGTATTAGTTGAATGGAGAGAGTCTTCGCTGTGCACGAATGTCAATTAAAGGCTGTAAACCCTTTCTGGCGGAGCATGTGGTCTATCGTTCAGTCCCGATAATAAGCATCGTCCAATGGAAAACCGTACCTTAGGCATATCCGCCCCAACATGTCTTCGGAGACAATGGACGACACAGAATCTTACGGATTCCCGATAAAGCGGGCTCCTGGCAGCTCGTCCGAAGCTGGAACTATAACTTCGACCACAATGGCCGATATCTCTATTACTAAGGGAGGTGAACTTTAAAGCTCCTACTGCTATGAACTTGTGGATTCAATAACTATTCAACTTATCAAAAACCATCATTAGATGATAATAAGCCCGTGTGTTCCCCAGTGTGAAGTGCATGAATGTGTTGTGCAGTGTAGTGCTACATGATACTTAAGAAATTCTACAAAATTTAAGGAATGTTCAAACGACGAGATTTTGAAACTACACTTGAGTGACCGTCATCGCTGACCATCACAACCATGCCATCCAGATTTTAGAGGCCGATCCGAGTTAAAGTTAGTTAAAATTCTATCAAGTTACAGTTTCATCGACGAGCTTCGAAGGGCAGTCAAATTACGCAATTTAACGGTTATGTCCAGTTATGCAAGGCAGAAGCTCGTCAGAGTCAAGTATTCAAGTATGCAAGAGATTTTGTCTCGGTTGAAAATTTGAATTTGAATCGATCACCATAATTCCCTTCATATCAATCCAAAAGCCATCGCTACGTATCAGTCATAGAGCAATAGTTTGTATCAATCGCCCAAGGTCATTTCATATCGATCAAAATCTCTTAATTCGTATCGATCATCAGCGGCGTTTTCGTATCGATCATCATACCCCAGATTTCATATCGGTCGATCGATACGAAGATCCACCGGCCATCGATACGAAACAAGACTTTCCCATCAATACATGATCACACTCTACCAGGATTGATACGAGCATCCTCCTGCAACCCATCAGTTCCAGATCGATACGAATTCCTCATCCCAGATCAATACGAGGGTGTTCTTTTTTCCTTCTTCCATTGATGCAAGGTCAAGGCAGAGCGTCTCTTCCACGAGTACTTTGTATCCCTCCATACTTCATCTTCTCCAATCAATAAAAAGACTATTTGACCTTCCTCGACCTCGCTTCGACCATCTCCGACCTCCTCATCATCAGAATCGATCATGTATGCAAGCGGGATGGCATGAGAGTTCAACTCTCACCATATTAAGATTGAGTTTCTTCGATTATGTACCAATTGGAGCAGTTAGTTCAAAGGATTAGAGAATTGAATGACTCGAAGACAAAGGCAAGTTCTTTTCCTCTTATGCTCTTATCTATACGAAGGTAGTGTGTAGGAATGGAAGCAAGTGAAATTTTTCCTAAGTCCCAAATGTATTTATATGATCTCGTATCCAATGGAGAAAACAATTCATATCCCAGTAGCCAAAACGATTGAAGCAGTCAGAATATCTATCGACACGAAGAGACTCATTCGTATTTGGCAACTCAAAGCGGTGCGGAAATCAGCATTTCGTATCCATCACTGACCGACCATCATCTTCGTACCCATCAGTAGGAATCCTGTCGATATGAAAGATGCAGCAGGATCATGCTTGAGCAACTCAACTCCATCGATACGAGAAACACGGCAAAGGCACGTTGAAGCTACTTAGATCCATTGATGCGAAAGGATAATTTCGTATCCATTACTCTGAGGTCCACTGATACTCATATCCATCAATATGAGACATGTAAAAAAGAAAAAAAAGAAGATAAAAGAACCAACCAATCCATGTCGATCGCCATCGATGCAAAAAATTGATTTTTCAACTTTTCACATCAATCCAGGAGAGGATCAATGTGAAGAAAAACTCCAAAATAACCATCGGGCGTTGCTACAACTCGAATTTCACATCGGGTCAGGAGAGGGTCGACACAGAATTCGATGCAAGAAAATCGACAATGACTCACGAACGTGCAAACGTTAGCGAGAGTCAGACTAACATACATAACATGAATGACGGACTAACGTTCGATGTTTAAAATTCACAGAGATTGAATGCTCACCTGGTGACAATTACAACGACGGACAACAGTTTGCTATCGTCCAATATTCAGTTACAACAGTACACAGTACAACAATTGGTGGCAAACAATTCATTATTTATATTACTAAAGATCAACCAAAAGTAACATCTTTCGACGGTAAGACAACAACCGTTCAGACAAGCGAACAAAATTATTCAGAATGAAGATTGCAATTTTTCAAAGCACGTCATTTTCTCACAAGACGTACTTTGGGGGGCAAATTTTATCCCGTCTTTCGGCAATGCCGTGATACTAAGAAATTGACTGAGAACCAAAGGCAGTTCATCCTAGGAAACGGTATACACAGGTTCGCTATGGATACTGGTAAGTTTTTTCTTAGTCCGAATCAACTTACAATTGATATGACATGCATGCAAAGCTATGAAAGCCAACGTTCCAAATTTCAAATCAATTGGAGTTCATATGGTCGAGTTATGGATCGATCAAACTCTATGAAAAAACACATTCTATTCATATCCATCGATGCGCATCGGTTCATTTTGTATCCATGTATATCACATCGATCCCTTTTGTGTCCACAATGCCTGCACCACTTCATATCTGTCTTCCCTGGTTCTGTTTCGTATCCATCACGTTTACTCGGGTTCATATCGATCAATCAACATCGATTCGTATTGGTGTCAATTGTACAGTTCGTATCGATCGATCATCAATCGATACGAATGGGCCACCCAACGATCGATACGAAGTAATTTCTCTTATCGCTACAAGACAAGCCAAACACCGTCAATACGAAGTATCTACATGTGATCGATGCAAAAGCAGCCCCCAAGTCATCGATACGAAGCAACCTTGTGCATCGATGCGAGACAGAGACGAAAGCATCGATACGAAATGAATCTACCAAGTCGATACAAATAGAGCACATTTAGGTGGACGACTCGTCACTCGGCGTGAAAAGTGGATCGATCCAAGAAGTTAGCGCCACGTCAACTAGCAAGCACGTGCTTGGAATGATATGAACAAAGCGATGCAAAGTGGATCGATGCGAATTCAGCAGCCTTCAATAAATCTAAACTTGCATCGATCATAACTCACAATCTACAAGTCCAAATGCTACCAAATTTTCACAGGAGCTTGCGTACAACCTAAAGAACACTCATGATCGATCTAGACTCGATTGGACGAAATATTAATCGATACGAAATTCATTCGTATCGATCACGGATCGAGTGCAAATGACATGGGATCGATCCTGTGGGCCCACCCACATGAGAGAAGAGGTCTTCCGAGATTTGAGCGAGATATTTACAACCTACATCTATTAATAGCAGTCCAGAACCAATAGAAAAGGGACTTTGGCTCTTCTACATCCAGACTATGTCGAAATCACAATTGTATTCAAGTCTTACTGTTGTAGTTCGTTGTAACCAGCAAGCAAAAGTTAATAAAAGTCAATCATTTCATAGTGGACGTATGCCATACGCCAAACACTTCTAAATCTTTGTGTTTCTTTGTTGTTTTTCAGATTATTGTTTGAAGTGTTTGTTAGATAATCCTCTTTTTACATTTATTTTCTTCATTTTATCTCTTCAAACACTTCCAAAGAGTGTTGTGCCGAATTTTGGTACAAACACTAGGTTCTCACTAGTGCCCTATATGCTTTACGGTAAACTCTATTATTACTTCCAAATGAAATTACTGCTGTTTTCTTTATAGCCTTACACCTTTTCCATCACTCCTTAGGGATTTATTCCTATCTATTCCACTTTTAAGAGTTTGGTTTGGTATTTATCCTCTCATTTCAAAAATATAGGCTTTTAAATTTTCGAATCTCAAAATCTTTGTCCTTAAAAGTGTTATCTTTAAATTCTTCTTAAATTCAAAAATACTCGGTTGATTAACATTTTATGTTTCTAGATTTGCATTCTTACATCCTTTTGAACTTACATTATTTCCCAAATCTAGATGGAAAAACTTTCAAACTCTAAGTCCAAAACATACTCCTTATGTGTCTTCAAAACATCTTCTTATTGCACCTAATAGTCTCATACCCTAATGTATTGGAATTGCTTTCTCTCATGAGAAATTATTGACACTAAAATCTTCTATGAATCTTTTAAAAGAAGATTTCATGTTTATGTGAAATTACAAGGAACTTATTTTATGTTTTTCGAAATAGGCTATACAAAATATGATGCTCCCATACTTGTATATCAATTTCATGCATTCCTTGTAACTTGCACAAAACATTTTTATTGGTTTCGTGGAAAATGATAGCATTACTCTGTTTATTCCAATAGATTAAAGTACGTTTAATTTATATTCTCTTATGATAGACAATTTTATGAAATTTACTAATTTTCGAATATTTAACTTACACTTTTCTTTTCAAAAAAAACTCATTTTCATTTATATATCCATAACTAGAAAACATTTTCTTATACCTATTTAGTTAATAGGTGTATTCACAAATCACTTTTAATTCTATTCTTAGAAATTATCGTTTAAAAATACATTTTTATTTCGGTTTAAAATAGATGTTGCGTAAAATACTGTTACTGCCATCTAAAAAATAATAATGTGTGAATTTAATTAAAAATAAATACTAATAAACCATATCTACTATGTAAAAACAATTCCTTGGGAGTCGCTTACTATAAATGTAGCATTATAGTCTACGCTCCCTTTATTTTCACGAAAACATCTATTACAATAATAAATGTTGTAATCTACGTTTTCGATACTTAAACGCTTTAGATTTTCATATTTTAAATCTTTGTTTACTTTCAAAGAAACTAGTGAGCTATGTACGCTTTATAATTCTTTAAAAAGAATTTCACCTTTTGAACAAAATTATCATCATATAAAAACCAATTTAAATCTCTTACTATATTCCCAAAAACCTAATATTTACTTTAAAAATATTGATAATTATATAATTTTTTCTTTCAATTATAATAATTTCAGTTTATTGGGTTAGACATAAAGTGGATTTTTCTACTTACTACCCTAGGAGTATCCTTCCTTAACCTTGGAAATCTCATTTACTTACTTAAAGTCCTATGTTCCTATACTCATGTTTATTCTAAGGTACTACCTTTAAATCCACTTATATGAAAAAATTATAATTTTTGCAATTATCTACACATGGCTTACCTCCTTTTCTATTGTACATCCCCAATCTTTTCTTACCACTCTTTGGATTTTCACAATCCAAGCCTAAATGTACAAAATTATTTATCAAACTCTTTCCATGTGTAGACCTTCTCTATGCACTAAGAAAGGCACTTCCTTATGCGAAAAGCGATACTTCAAGAACATTGCTTTCAACCGAAGAATGCGAAGTGTACGAAGAACCTCCTCTAGATGAATAACATGCTCCTCCTTACTCTTGGATAACACCAAAATGTCGTCCACGAATACAACCACAAACTTATTTAGGACTTCTCTAAAAATACGGCTCATCAAGTCAACAAAATAGTTTAGGGCATTGGTTAGTATAAAAGGCCTAACCAACCACTCAAAGAATCCATCGGGTGTCCTAAATGCGGTCTTATTAATGCTATCATCAGCGACCCTAAGCTGATGAAATCCTGTGCCTAAATCTAGCTGGGAAAATACCAAAGAGCCAACTAACTGGTCAAAAAGATCATCAATCCTAAGAAGTGGATAATGATTCTCTTTCGTAAGCTTATTCAACTCCATATAGTCTACGCAAAGTCGAAGGGTACCATCCACCTTAGTAGCGAAGACGACTGGTGCTTCCTACTCCGATATGCTTCTTCTTATGAAACCTTTCTCCAAAAGCTCATGGATCTTACTTTCTCAATTCCTTCCTCTCCTTAGGTGCCATGGGTAATACTACTATCTTAGCATTATCTATCAAATAAATCCTGAAGTCAATCTCTCTCTTACGGGGTAGTCCCCTAACCTCCTCTAAGACGTCTGGTAAATTTCTGACAACAGGAACCGAATCTAACTCTGATGACGATGAATCGAGGGAATAAAGGAAGCTCAACATAACCGGCCCTTGCGGGTCGTAAGAAACCTCGAGAGTCCTATCGCTGCATGTCTCTAGCCTAACGATTCTCCGTTCGCAATCTAATATAACTCCATATGTGGATAGCTAATCCATTCCCTAAATCATCCCATATCCCGAAAGTCCCAATACATAGGCGTCATAATCAAATTCTACCCCTAGGATAAAAAATTTCAAAATCCTACAAACCGTAGACAAGTGTGCCGATCCTCCTATGGGTTTGAAACAACAATGGGGTCTACTACTAAAGAGATGTGTAAGTGCAAACAATCTATCAAAGAACTAGAGATGAAAGAATGTGATGCTCTAGAATCGAAAGATTTTAAATGGGAAAATCAGAAATAGAAACCAAACTTTCCTAGCTCGATCCGGTCCGCTGCTAGAAAGTGTTGCATCCAAACCTTGAATCTGTGCTGCAGGTGCACTCGCTCCCTGCCCCATCCCTTGAGGACAAAAATTACTAAGATGACCGAGTTGTCCACAACTGTAACACTTCTTCACCTTCTCTCTCTTGTAGTCTTTAGCGTAATGACCAACCATTCTACAGCATTTACATCTCCCACTTTTCTTGATTCGCTTCTGAGGTCCTCCTTCCTTTTACCCTTACCATATCCTTATTGTCCTTCCCCCACTGCTTTTTAAAGCTTGTTGGAACCTTCTTAAGCTCTCCCTTCAACTGTTAAGATGTAGATTGACCACTTTGTCGGTCCTTCAAACCTAACCGACCAAACCTTTGCTCTATATTCTCAAACCTAGCTCACGTCTCTTTTGAATTCTCAATGCCAAAAAAAGTTCTGCCTCCTATACTAGCGAAGTCCTTACATAGCTTAGAAAAACCGACTGGTGTAGGTGGATTAAAGAGAATTCCACCTATCGGTGTTGTATTGGGTGCTTGCACATGCACCTTTGGTACCGTAACTCTATGGAACCAGTCAGCCATACTATGCAAAGAAAAAGGAAACATAGGCTTGTAAGAATCAAAAGAAGGTTGAACTAGACTTTGAGGGGATTTTTTTATAAAATCTCTTTTATACTTGAAAACTATCTCTAAGAGTTTCTTGAAAAATACTTTTAAAATAAGTTATTTTGAAAAATGCTTTACTTTTTAAAATAAATTTTTAGGAATCCTGTAACCTTAGGCTCTGATACCAAATAAAACACCTTATGCCCCTTAGTATACCCAATAGGACACACTGGAGGGTGTGGTGCATTGCAGGTATAAACTAAAACTAGCAGAGACTAAGATTCACAAGACATAAATAGGTACAAACAACAGAAACAATTTAAATAATAGCTTATTTAGAATAGAAATTCATAATTGCTTTAAAAACCAAATAATTCACCAAATACCAAATACATCACATGTCAAAATACCATGCAAATATGTCTTATGAAATCAAAGAAAACCATAGTCTCAAAAAATCAGAGTACAACTATTCCCCAACACATGCCAATACAAGTAAAGAACAAAAAGCTAAAATAAAAGAAGTGGATGTACATAGTGAAATCTCCTTCTAAGAAACCTCCAAGCAACTACGACCTACTATCCTCTTCCTTGATTGCCTATGAGGAGAAAAGGGGGAAAATAGAGGAGTGTGTTAGAATAAAAGTCTGGTAAATGATAGTAATTACTAGAATCTTTAAGCAAAGTAAAAGTAATAGACCTTACAACAGTTTTAGTATATATAAAGGAAACAAAGAGAACAAGAAGGAAAAGGAATAAGATGCAAATAAATATGACTTATTAAATTAACGAAATTGATTAACTTTGATTGTTTTCACTTGTCTTTGATAGTTGCTTTGATTAGGCTGAATTTCTAATCCTATAATTAGGCTAAAATCCTAATTCTACCATATGATTGACCTGTTACTCCATAGAACTTACTACGGACTAGACGCTATATAACTCCCTATACAGAAATGGTGTTTATGAATGACATGAGAAGTATCTACTATGAACTAGACATTATATAGCTCCCTATACAGAAGGCAATGGTGCCTACGAAAGCACATATACTAAGCGCTTGGAACTCATAACGATTACTAAGCACCCGAATAGAAGTCGCACATGTAACCACCACCATTCTCATGTTACATGTTGTTCCACCTATTAGGTCTTCTTTTTACCTCAAACTCCAGCATAAGCGTGCCCCTCATCCCACTTCAGGATAATGTGAGATCACCGTGTTCATAGGAAATACGAGAAATGCTGTTGGTACTGGCCCGTCATTCAAACAATATGTAATTACGTCCCTTGCCCAAATCCCCATGATTTGGACTTCTACTTATTAATAAATTTACTACCATTATTGGCATAAGCATAACCCTTGTCTCACTTCAAGATTATGTGCAACACCGTGCCCATAGAAATAATAGGGGAATGCTATTTAGTATAGGTCCTACTTTAATTCTTGCTTATTAACTTAGATAAATTAGTTAAATAAGCCTTTACTTTTGTTCTTGCTATCTGTGCTTATTAATTTATCCTAAGTCTCAAAATAAGCTTCACTATGTTCTTTTTCTTAATATAATCTATGTTATAATCATGATTATTACTTAACCCAAGAATTAAGTGTAAAAATAAGCTTCTTTCATCTTATACTCTTTTTAGTTATAGTTCTAAGTTATAACTAGGCCAATTATCTTTAATTAGTCAAATTCTAACATTAATATCATAATTAGGCTAAATTTCAGTCTTAATTCCATTTTTATTATAATCTTTACACTTTACATCTTATCTTCCGTTATTTTAGTATTCTTATAACTTTAATCCATATTCGCGCTTAATCTATTCTAATCTATACGCAAAGAAGAAGAAATAAAAGAAAACTAAAAATAAAAGAAAATCCAAAGTGTAGAAAAAAGATGTAAATAACGCATAAATAACGGTAAATAAATTAAAATGCTGTAAATAAATGGAAAAGCTATACTAACAGAATTAAACTAAAACTAACTGAAAAAATATATAAAAGAAATAGAATGAAAATAATTCTAAAAACTGTAAATAAATTACTAAAAAGGTTATTCCAAAAATCGTAGCAAAACTATAACTATTGGAAACCCTATTATTTTAAATTACTTAAAGAAATCTAAAATAATCACAATCACGCATCTATCATCCTAAGCTCTTCCCTTTTGGTCTTCTCGGATCTACTTAAGGGTATTAAAATATTTTTATGAAAACGATTCTCTCATTGGAAAATTATTCCTTTTAGGGTCCTTCCTGAAAAGGTGAGCCCAAGCAGAGAAAATCTAGAATGAGAAAAAGTGTTAGGCATAGGATTCTATTTAGGGTGTAGAAGTGGATCTTGGAACGTTGGATTTGAGGATTGAACATGATGCTACCACATCATAGGCAGAATAGGAGCCATCGAATGCAAGAACGGAAGGAACGGATTGGTTAAAAAAATGCAAATGTCATGTAAGACGTTCAAACAAATGAAACGAACTTTCGTTCTTTCAAAAGGTGAGGTGGGTCTACCGGGAGGTCGACCGCCCTGGCGCTTAGGTCGACCGGCCGGTCGGCCTTACCCATATTATATATATATATATTTCCGATTCTTCTTTATCTTTGTTTAATTCATAACTTACTCATGTTAGCTCGGATTTTGACGTTCTATATATGGAAATTGACCAAAAATTACTACGGACATAATGATGCAACTCTCGTGGCTCAATTCTGATAATTTCACAAATTTATTTTATTATTTCATTAATTAACGAATTAATTATTATGAGTTAAATGTTGGATTGTTATATCTCCCCTCCTTAAAGGATTTCGTCCCCAAAATCTTTAAGCATAAAAGAATGAACTAAATGTTTTCATCCAAGTTCTACACCCAACTAATTTATCTAAGTTAAAATACTGTAAATAAATGGAAAAGCTATTATTTTGAGACCCAAATACTAATCCAAAGCGTACGAAAAAGATGTAAATAACGCATAAATAATTTTAAATAAGTTAAAATACTGTAAATAAATGGAAAAGCTATTATTAACAGAATTAAACTAAAACTACCTTAAAAATAGCTAAAAGAAATAGACTAAGAATAATTCTAAAAACTGTAAATAAATTACTAAAAAGGTTATTCCAATAATCGTAGTAAAAACTACAACTATTGGAAACCCTATTATTTTAAATTACTTAAAGAAATCTAAAATAATTACAATCACTCACCCGTGGTCCTAAGCTCTTCCATTTTGGTCTTCCCGGATCCACTTGAGGGTATTAAAATATTTTTATCAAAAAGATTATTTTCTTGGAAAATTATTCCTTTTAGGGCCCTTCTTGAAAAGGTGAACCCAAGCGGAGAAAATCTAGAGTGAGAAATAGTGTTAGGCCTAGGGTTCTATTTATAGGTGTAGAAGTGGATCTCGGACCATTGGATTTGAGGATTGAACATGAAGCAACCACATCATAGGTTGAATAGGAGTCATCAGATGCAAGAGCAGAAGGACCAGATTGTTTAAAAGAATGCAAATGATGCGTGCAATGTTCGAACGAACAAAACAAACTTTTGTTCATTCAAAAGGTGAGGTGGGTCGACCGCCCTAATGCCTAGGTCGATCAGCCGGTCGACCTAGCCCATATTACTTATGCTTTTTTTTCGATTCTTCTTTAACTTTGTTTATTCATAACTTGCTGATATAAGGTCGGATTCTTACGTTCTATATATGAAAATTGACCAAAAAATTATTACGGACATAATGTTGCAACTCCCGTGGCTCAATTATGATAATTTCACAAAGTTATTTTATTATTTCATTAATTAATGAATTAATTATTATGGATCAAATTTCGGGTTGTTACAACGACGGTAATTTCCTCCTTTTATTGCAAGTTGGAGCAATCTTTTATCCTAACCAAATGCTAATGTGTTATGTGCCCCTTAGTCTACATGGCTAATTAATTCAAGCAAATGATGTGAGACTTGATGTTCTAGGCGACGACTCCCTAGATGCCCCGTACGTCTTCTCTCTTATCTTTGTGAAACCGTGACTTGGGTGTCATGAATTTTGACATTTTGTACATTAACTTAGGTCAAAGATCAGAATTCTTTGCCAATTTCTTAATTTGTGAGCTTTGTGGCACTACAAATGCAATGTCGGTTCTTTCGGGTAGTGGGAGTTGATCCCCGTTAATCCTGCAATAGATAAGTTTCTCGATGTTGTCAGGACAACACCAGTACTTAGAATATTTTAATGGTTTTTCAATGATGCTAGAGCAACATCAAGCAGTGTTTGTGTGGCTCATCAGAATAACAGATTTTAGGATCATTATGCCCCGTCAATTTGGATCAGTTCTGGCGCTCCTTGGTGTTACCTATCTTCGGGCAACATGAGGAGTTTACGTTTGAGGAGCATGATTTCATGGCTTAGGGAGTTAATGCATGACTTATGAAATACACGACTTTTGGGGCCGATAGGACCCATCAGTCCGGAACGGTTTTAGTGCTCCTCGATGTTGCCTACCTTTGGGAAACATTAGGAGTTTGAGTTTTAAGAGTCAGTGCACGAATTACGGAGTGCATGGATTTTTATACTCCTCGATATTACTTATCTTCGGGCAATGTAAGGAGTTGGTATTTTGAAATTTAGTGCGTGGCTTTTGAAGAGCACGTCTTTTCGTACTTCTCGATGTTGCCTATCTTCGGGCAACATAAGGAGTTGGTATTTTGAAATTTAGTGCGCGACTTATAAAGTGCGTGGCTTTTGGCACTCCTCAGTGTGCCTATCTTCGGGCAATGTGAGGAGCGTATGTTTTGGTGTGGCTTACAAAATGCATGGCTTTTTATGCTCCTCGATATTGCCTATTTTCGAGTAATGTGAGGAGCGTACGTTTTGGCGCGGCTAATGAATTTCACGGCTTTTGGTACTCCTCGGCATTGCCTATCTTTGGGAAATATGGGGAGCTTAAGTTTTAAGAGCCAATGCGCAACTTATGGAGTACGCAGCTTTTCATACTCCTCGATGTTGTCTATCTTCGGACAATAAGAGAAGCGTACATTTTAGGGCTAGTGCACGGCTTTTGGTACTCCTCGGTGTTACCTATCATCGAGCAACGTGAGGAGCGTATGTTTTGGTGCGGCTTATGAAATGCATGGCTTTTTATGATCCTCGGTGTTGCCTATCTTCGGGCAACGTGAGGAGTGTAAATTTGGTCCTTCCCGATGTTGTCGGAGGAACGATACCATTTCTTGAAGGTAAGGATTGAGTTTTCCCATCAATCTAATGATTTGACATCGTTGGAACATGATTTCATCGGTTCTAAGCGATAATTGGTTTTTGGACCAGATAATCATGGCTTGGATGATCCTCCCACATTTCAAGAACACGTGCATGGCCAAACAGATAAGGTTTCCATGGTGGAGAGATCTACAGCCGACCGCATGAAGATGGCTATGAAGAAAGAGCTTATGGATTTAGGGGTAAGACTCTTAGTTTTTGGTCCAAACTGCCTTTAGAGAATTGGTCTTTAACTCTCAAACAGTCTAAGAGGAAAAGGAACCAGTCTCCAAGGGTGGTAAAGAGAAGTTGGGAAGAAGTAAGCAAGTATTATGCTTCTATTTTGTTTTTTGCGCTAGCTAGATCGTTCAGTCTGTAGTTGTCAGAATGCTAGAATTTTGATCGGGCATAACAGAATTGAGGTATGATTAGTCTCTGCCTTCTTTGTAGCTATTCAAGTGTGTGTAGTGCCCTCCGTGCCATAGGTTTGTTGGCACGCTTGAACTATATCCGGGTTTCTCCGCATCGTCTAGTTGCCCTAGTCCAGTAAGTGCTGTTCCCTCGAGTTCTAGGCCTTGGCTTGAATTAATTCAGCATCTGATTAACCACAAGGTCGGTTCAGTTTTGGCTTAGATCCTTTAAGAATCTATGAAGCTCTGGAGTTCAACACTATTTGTTTGATCGGTTGTTGAAAGTGACTCCATTAATTATGCGGAGTTGTTGATATGATTGTCGATTTGTGGCACCGGAGCGTGACTTCGTTTACTTCGGGGAGCTCTGGATCAGATGATTGATGATCTTCCAGTTCACCTTCGTGGATACTAGTCACACATAAATTTCGCTGATATACCGGTTTGCCTTCACGATGCTTTAGTTTGTGAAAGACCTTCCCATTCGCGAGAGGTTTTTGGATCAAATGATCGCTGATCTACTGGTTCACCTTTACGTCGCATTAGTTCATCAAAGACCTTCACGTTCCCGAACGGTTTTTTGGATCACATGACCAATGATCTACCGGTTCACTTTCATGATGCTTTACTTCTTGAAAGACCTTTACATTCGCAAAGAGTTTTTTGGATCAGATGACCGCTGATATATCGGTTCACCTTCACGACACTTTAGTTCATGAAAGACCTTTATGTTTGCGAAGGGTTTTTGGATTAGATGGTCGTTGATCTATGATTCACCTTCATGATGCTTAAATTCATGAAAGACCTCCACGTTCGCAAAGGATTTTTTATTATCGGATGTCCGGCAACCAGACAGCCTTGGAATGATAATTTATCGATTTCAAGAGGAGTTTTAGGTCATTTGTCCGACGGCCCGGTGATCTTAAAGAAGTGATTCATCAACTTCAAGAGGAATTTTTTAGATTCAGCTTGATGGAACACACTTTTATCGGTTCATGTAGGCTAAGGTGTTGGATTTGTTTATTCAAGGATCCTTTGGACAAGACTTCTCGACGCCACCAGCAATGTTGGTTCTCACCCGGCGATTGACATGACTCGTTGAGGGCATAGAAGCATTTTTTTCGCCGTGTTGTCTACAATGCCCCTAGTGTCCCGGTACGACTCATTTGGAAAAGGAGAATAGACAAGGATGGGTAAGAAGGCATCATTTTAGATTGCTATCTCATTCCTTAGTTTCTAGCTAGCTAGAGTGTTACTTGATAATCATCTTTTCATTTGATTTCGTCAATAAGGTGAGGCACTTTTCTATTGGGTCTTAGTAGCCTTGCTTGGGCAGAAGGTCCCCGAGGTCCTGTAGCTCCTTTACCGTTTAGTATATTCTTTGGCACACTACCGGGTTTGCATTCTTCTAATTGCACTACTTCTATTCTTTACAACCGGCTTTCCTTCCCATAGAATTCTTCCAGGGTAGCAGAATGTTTCAACCTTTAATGATTCCTGAGGGCCTTGCAGCAGACTGCACCCATCGCCCTTGCTTCGTCCATATGCTAGTCATACATGTAAAGAAGCAATTTCGAATCAGTTGTATAGTTGTCTAAAAGATATAGTTGGCATGATAAACTTCGTTGATAATCTTCTTGCTGAACGGCTTCAGCGAATGGGTTTCGATTGGGAAAGATGCTCTAACCATTATCAGATCGGTCCTTTCTCAAGTTACAGCCATTTATAACACTTGAGAATGATATATGCATGATTATCTATGCTTGAATGATTGGAAATGCCGATTGAATGACGAATCACTTGTGATGGGGTCATGGATCAATAACGATCCCCAAAAAACTTCAAACCATGTGAGATCATTCTGGGGTGACAAACAAGGCCCCACAAGGTTGCATTTCAAATTTCAAGGTATGCGGAGTTCGCACGTTCAAGTTATGGGCAAAATAAGATGGATCGACATTGATGGATTAGTGATATTTTGCTTGGAGTCCGACCTAAAAAAATTTGCTATTTGCTTGGAGTTAGCACATGATTCGTTTGGAGTCATAGAATTTGAAGTGCTGGGTTGGGGACAAACATTGCTCATAGCCATTTGCATGTTTTCTTGGAGAAAATCTTGGTTTTACTCGAGTCTGATTTCTCGCAAGAATTTCCTAGGTTTACATTGAGTCAAATGGGTGATACCTGAGTTCGACTTCGAGTCAATCCTGAAGTGAGTTTTTTAATGACCATTTTGATGATTTTTGATGTTTGAAGACGTCCATTCTTGATAGGAGCTGCATGATGGGATTTGAAGCTAGTCAGTCGAGAGTGGTCACCATATCTCATGGGAGCTTGGCCTTGTAATCAATTATATCTCTTTCAAACGTGGCCCCCGAAGTTCACGGTATATGTTACGACACTTTTGGTAAGCTGATTCACTGGAGAAAGTATTGTGATCTGAGCCAATTCAATGGATCGTTGGCGATCCAAAAAGTATGCTAGAAAGCGAGCCCACCCCTTAGCATCCTTCTCCCACCTTGTTCCATGTAGGTAATTGCAAAACAATGAAATGGTATGGATCGCTAGTGATCCATAGCATAGCATATGGATCGCTGGCTATCTATATACTTAGAATATTATTAGACTTTGCTATGGAATTTTTGGTAGTCTTGTGAAAAGATATGGATCGCTAGCGAACCATATTGCATGGATCGTTAGCGATCCATGTACTTAGTTGATTTTTGAGCTTTGCCCTTTGGATCGCGTCTACTATCTCATGTTGATGTCCTCCATCTAATTTCATAGCTTGTTGCCATGTTTTGATGATGATCCATACATTGGTTGCATTGGACTGCTATTGAATCAAGATGCAAAGGGATTAGTGGACCCACGAGCAAACCATATGGATCACTAGTGATCCATAACAGATGGGTCACTAGCGACCCATCACCTTAGCGTGTGTTTTCTTGCTTTTTCTCCAATCCTTCTTGGTTGGTTCTTCTATTCTCAACAGTAAGCCTTCTAAGAAGAGATTGAGGATCTATCTTCTGAATCTATCTGATCCAAAGTGGATAGTTAGATCTAAGCCTAAGTTTAATTTTTAGTGAAAGCATCAAAATGTTAACCCAAAAAATGGATCAACACCCTGGTTTGAGTATGAAAGCACCAGCCCTGTTTTGATAGAGTAATAACACAAATAATAGGTATAGAAGAAGACAGTAAAAGAAAGGAGACAGGGAATTTTTATAGTGGTTCGGCTGTTAATGAACCCTAGTCCACTTTATCCAAAGTAGATTTTTGTTACAAGTAGTGTTTGATTACAAGGCTTTTGACTATCTTTAGCTAGATTGAATCCCCAGATTTGGAATCCACTGGAGAATCACAGCGAATCCCTTTGAGATTGTTGTGAGGGAGGTAGAGAGTAAAAAAAGTTCCCAATAGAGCTTTAGCAATCAGTCCGAAGAAGATCCCCTTTGTGTTATAGGTAGGATGATATTTATAGATATTGGAGATTTTATGGGCCAGGCCTATTCACTAACTGCTTGCAGATAGACTTAGGAAGATGCAACAAAGCTCATCTCGCGACTTGAGCTAAAACCATGGAACGCTAGCAATCCATGGTCTATGGATCGATAGTAATCCATAGATTTAGCTTGCTTGTGAGCCAATCACTTAGCTCCTCCTTTCCCTTATTCGCCTAGTTAGCTCGCCAAGAATCCATGAACAAGTATGGATCACTAGCAACCCATGGTTTATGGATTGCTAGCGATCCATACACTAAGTGTATTTTGGCTTTCTTCGCTTCCTATATGGCTTAGCGAACCGGTGATGAAGTATGGATAGCTGGCGATCCATCGCGTATGGATCGCTAGCGATCCATACGCTTAGAACTTTTCTGGACTTTGATGTCCGGCATGCTTTTCTTACTTTGTATTGACGTTGTTCATGTAGTCTGGTTACATGCCGCTTTGTTTTGATGATGATCTTTTTGCTAGTTGTGTTTGACTCCTTGTTATAGTCCCTTCAATTGGCTTTTGAGCTATTCCGACTTGATAGAGTTCTCTCAACTTCCTTTGGATTCTACTGGGTTAAAAACCCAGGTAACATAGTGATGATCGCCCTGCTTCAACTAAGCATGGATACAACGCACTATACAGGTATATAGGGTGTCGTTGATCTAGGGCATTCGTCATACTTGGCTTATATTTCATCCCTCAACAACGGTAGGAATATAATGAAAAATTTTCTCAACTGAACTAATGAATTTTTGATTTGGAAGTTGACATAATGAAGTACAAAAATGAGTGTCAGTCATATGAGCTTATATTGACTAAGGGTGAAAAGGGTTTCCTACTCCCACTCCATCCGAATCCCCTAAAAAGACACTTTCACTTACCTCTTCTTTATCTCAAGGTCATTTGGCATATGGTAGTTGTGCAACCGACCTAACTTTAGAAGCAGATTTGGCGAGCTTGCGAGATTAAGCAGATCCTTCAAGATGGAATGTAACTAGAAAATAAAAGATTATTGGAATAAAAAGGTCGTCGAAACATTTTCGGAACTAAGATTGGAATTCGAGACATTGAAATGCCAAAAGAATGAACTTGCATTGGAGATTGAAGCTCTAGAAAATGATAAACACACCTTATCTAACAAAAGCTTTTTAGATAAAGAGTGCGAACAAGACTTATGAAAAGGCATTATTGATTCAAATTAACTCTATCAATTCCCTTGGGATATCCGCTAGAAGAAGAAGTTGAAGAAATACTTTCTTATAGCCATTCAATACCATCAATCCTTCCATCGCATTAGAAACCTTAATGAACAAGGCAAAGGATATTAAAGTTCAATTATAATTAATGCAATTTTATTACACTAGGGCCTCGCAACTTGATTCTTGTTTGCACCAAAAATTAGCATAAACACTCAATAGATATTTTATAGAGAAATAAATAAAGAATATAAAATAAAAACAGTGAAACAAGCAATTAAACGCAAGAAAATCAAAGCAATAACAAAAACACAACGATTATAGTGGTTCGACATTGTTTGTCTACGTCCACTTTGAATAATTAGTATTATTAGTCACTTTTTAAACCAAATACAATAAGGATCAGATGAAAATCCTTAGTTACAATAGAGTACAAATCAACTAGCAGCATAAAAGTCCTAAAAATAAATAACCAAGCCTGTATTTATTGAGGAAGATGGCGAAATATCTCCTTGAAAATTCGGCAGAGGGATCTCCAAAACCATGTAGACCCACAAACAGGATTGCATGGGTGAAATCTCAAGGAATAGGGATCAGCATCGATCCCTATTTTGGGAGAATTTGGGGGTGCAATCCCTATGGGAGCTTTACCATGTTGTAATATGCTCAGCCTTCAAGTTTTATGCCAATTGGATTAGTAGAACTTGAGTTATTGCTCAATATTTGCTATAATGTGAATTGTTTCCTGATTCTAGCTGATCCCTGTTGAAGGAAGAGGGCCGATCCATCTTGCTTCATCATTTTAATGTGCGGTCCCTAAGGTAGACTCCATAGGGTCCCCACATCTTGCTTACAAAATGCATTGGACTTATGTATTTTGAAATATTGGTTGTTTCCTATTGACTTGCACTTGCTTAGCTGAAATATGCCAATCCCTATGATTGGGAGGGATTATGGCCGATCCCTTTCCTGTGTTAAACTATACTCGATTCTTTGAACATTTTGCATTACACATCTTTCAATTTCATTCAATCAGGGCATTATATTATCATCTATACTTGATCTTTGGACCCCACAATCATCACTCTAGACTTACCGGCCTGATGACAGTCAAATCTGACTTGTCCAATCAGTTCAGATATAGCCGGGTGAAAATGCGGGATAACACTTGCCTTTAAAAGTTTATCTTGTGCTGAAAATGACAAGCTTTCAGTCGAAGCAAGTTAGAGTCGTCGATAAGAATTTTATCCAGTTTTTGAATAATCGCTATCCTTTCGTCGAACTACTTTCCCAAAGTGTTGTATCTCTCTTTGATCGTCATGACGCTTGGTCGATTTCTAACAGCATAAACTTAGGATTATATTCCGTCAGTTGATATCTATGTCCGGTTCTATAAGACTAGTAGGCTTTGGCAATCTATTCTAGTCTCGACCTTGAAAGCTTTAGGTTTGAATTCAATTTCTGTCCATTTCAAAATTTGAACTTTTAGAATATATATATACGTGCACGTTTCGGTACATGTTCTTGTCGTTGGCTCCCAGACACGTTTGTATGCTCACAGGTCATTACCAACTTTCGTTGAATTAGATGCAATTTCATTGCATTTTATATTTATTTCTATAATTCTATGTAAGCTTGCATGCACATAGGGTTCGTAACCGATCTCTTTTTCTCTCCTTTTCTTTTGTAGGGCCGATCCCTTCCTTTTTCTTTTTTGTTTTAATAGGGAACAGAATTTTTATGGTCGATCCCTTTCTCCTCTATATATGTAAGGATCGCCATTCTTTTAGTCGATCCCTTTTTTTTTTCTCTTCTATTCTTTTTTTTAGTGTTGATAAGGATAACATGGATCCCCAAGTCAAGGGATCATATCCAATCCCTCCTTATTCTTAGAACCCAATCTTTTGGCTTCGTGGAGAATGAAAATGTAGGCTGAACCCTTATCCCCCATATATAAGTTAAAACCTTTCTTCTCCATCCCTCACTTATTCACTTCATTTCCCTTTAATTTTATCCACTTCACTACCAAACCCTTCTTATTTTACATTAGAGCCAAACCCTTCCCCCTCTCTTCCTTCCTTAATTTCAAAACAAAATCCACTGCAACCCAACATACTTCTACAAATCCGATCCCTCTTGTAACAGCCCGCAAACCCATACCCCTTGAGTCGACACTATTCTCCATCACTCAACTCAAGATGAGGTAAAAGAAGAAAATAGAAAACAACATCAGAATCTTACCATCGCAGCGGAATAAAATATAATAGATAGTAACAGATCTTTACACAAAAGAAAATTATATCTGTTTTATGCATACATCATCAAAATACATCATTAGAGTACAACATCATCAACAACTTATAACCGGACAATCATTTAAACTTGACCTCAAAACTGAATACACAGTGGAAAAATAATCAAGTACAGAAGTACGTATCGCCATCCAGCTCGTCTCCTGAGCTCCACAACATCATATCATGTATTCTATAATACTCGGTCGGACCCGAGCATTATAGTTAAATAACACCCGAGTCAGTCTGGAATACCAGCGTGAGAAAACCACACTCAAATTGATTATTAAAATTTCAAAATTCTTTTGAAATCAAAAGAATCTCGTAAGACCACGCCACAAATAAACATGTCGGGTTTTTGCCTTACGATAGCCAAAACACTTTTTATTAAAATCCTCTGATATTATAATAGTGTCTATAGAAAGTAAAATAGAATCTAGCTGAAATGCTCGCATCTCACGTTTCAGCAATAGTTGGGCACAATCAAAACTGTACAGGCGCGTATGGAGAATGGATTTCCAACTAATGACTGGGCACTGAGGTACCACCTGTCACAGTACGTGGCCTAGATCACCGTACCGAGGATTACTCCCAATCCCCTACAACACAAGGTCGGGACTACCCCTTACTGAAGAATCCCAAGTAAGATCACCCCACAGTTGGGATCAGCAACCGCACCACTAAGCCGAATAAAAGGGACATCTAGACAGGGATGACCTCACCCTAATGGGCGCTACCCACCTAGCCTTGCTGCATAACCCCTGATTTTCAGTCATTCCCGGTTGATGAGGCTTGAGGCTAAGCGTTACCTTTCTGGAGCGTTTCACTTAGAATGCTCATCGTCCACCTGACGATGTTCTAAAAGCATCCATCCATACAAGTCCGTCCTGGGTTCGAACGGAATCGAAGGCACTACTCCTACTACATCCATTTTGGAAACCCTCAGGATTAGTAGCGACTAGCCCTTGCACTTCACTGCTCCATCTTCGAATCCAAACTCGTCTTCCTCACGAAAACGTACAAACCGGATCGAAGTGATTTTCAGGAAATAAATCCCGATCCCAATCTCTTCGAAACGATCAGCGCATTGGCCAATATTGATAATCCGTTATTTAACTATCAATTAACATTCCCAAACAACCATCAAACAATAAATAATCTACCCAAATTATTTATTACCCTTAAAATATCTTCGCAAAATATATTTCCATTTTCAATCCTTTTTTGAATACAGTTTTCAAACCATACTCTTCTCGTGGAATAAATACCCAACTATATATTCCCACCGAAAACACCTAGTACAAAACTTTAGATTTTTAAAATAATTTAAAACACTTTATTATACATTATACTTTAAAACATTTAAAATAAAAATTATTTTAGTACCTTATTCAAAAATATATACTTTAAGAATAATTAAAATAAAGCTGCTTTACACAATAAAAAAATCAGATTCCTAACTTTTAAAACATAATTCCAAGCCACCTTTAAATAATTACTGCTATAATGAATTAGAAAAATATACTTATTTTAAAATTTAAACATTTAGAAATAATAACTTTCCTAAAACATACTTTTAACAACTTAAACTTTTTACTTATACTTAAAAATTTATTTTGAAAACGTACTTGGCCATCCAGGAGAATACACTTCTCTTTCACATCCTTTAAACATAATTTACTATTTATTTTAAACAAATTTATCCATTCCTTTAATAAGTTTCCACCGTGAATTTATTCTTCCAAATATCTACTGATATATTACTCCACTTTTATAAATCCAGTTTATAAATTTCTTAGTCACCGTCTCTTTGAAATTTTCAATTTCAAACACTTAAATCAATTTTCAAATTGATTTCCAATTTACTCCATCTGGAAATAAATTCATTTACTAACTTATTTATTTCAAAACCCATTGACTTCAGATTTTTAATTCTTACTTATGATTTAAAATCTTTTAACTGAAAATACCAATTTCATATTTTCCCTAATTCTTTCTTTATCCATTCAAATAAATTTAAACCTTGAATTTCAAAATAACTTCTTTATTTCTTGAAACAACATCACTTGAGTTTAAAAATAAATTCACTTATGCCCATTTATTCAAGATCTCATTTCCCGCACTTGGAATTATATTTATTAGAATTTAGACATCACTTTTTATTCCTTTTCAATTTGTTTTCATTTTATTTAAATCTCTATGATTATTTTACAAAAACTTACTCTTTTATTTTATTTTCAGAAATCCTATTTCTATAGATTTTGATAACTCAGTTCACCGAAATATTTTAAATCAACCATAGTATCCAACATTTCCAATTATCAATATAATTCGTCCTACGGTATCTAATAATCATAACAGAGAATATTAAATAATCTAAATAAATGTTGAGGAATCCAGTTGGATCCCTCCAACCTGTTTCCCTGCATCCACAGATGTTAGCACAACATAAAATACCAATTCCACTTCAAGGTGGAATATCACGGTATATGAGATTAAATAATATCATCCGCTATTATGCGACGCATAGGGTCTCATCCACTATATAATGCGAGAAATCAATCACTTCAATATATACTATATACTACTATATAATATAGCACATCAAATCAATTCAATCATTCAACCAATTATTGAATTTAACTATTTAAATTTAAATTAAAACCCAGATGAGTGAGATTAACTCACATTTAAATTTGTTTGCAGTCCACTTCAATTCAACTTGGTTTCCTGGGATATAACCTTGTATAAACATTTATAATTTTTATCAATATTCGAGTCAATTGAACAATTAAATTTTCAGAGATTTCATTCTAAACAAATAAAATTTAATTTTAAATCGATTTCCATTTACAGATTTAATTAACCAAAGATTTTATTTTAAACTTAATAATTAAATTTTAAATAGATTTTTCTTTTAATAAAAATATCTTTAGCAATTAAAATAATTGAATAAGTTTAATAAACAAATCTATCTCCATAATTTACTATTTACAAATAAACTAGTAAGTGAAGATATCTATATTTATTTATTTTCCTTTGAAGCTACATCTATTCTTATAAAATAAATCATGGATTTCAAAAATCTAATTCTTCATAAATCCTATATTTTCCAAGATCTTATATATATAGACTTATTTCTCGTTTATTTACATATATTTAAATTTAGAGAGATATGTGTGCAAACATATATGAATATAAATCTAGAAATTTGTAAAGTAGACAGTAAAGGTTCTTTACTGTAAATTTACATTCTTTTTTTTCTTTTCTATCTCCTAACCCATATATATATGATTTCTTTCCTGAACATATTTTAGATAGATATATAAATTTTTGAATGGAAAATAAATCGAATATACCTCACGACATCACCGAGCTTACGACAAAACAGCTTACTCCACAAACTGCTCAACCCAAACGTCCCCCTTTACTGTTTTGCCGAATTCGCAGACACTCGTGAAACCCGACCAAAACCTCATCGCTGACCTCACCTGTCGCCTCTCCCATGCCTTTTCCTTCTCAACTCCGAAGCTGTGATAAGCACTGTAATCGACAGTTTATCGGGTTCGCCCCAAAACTCGACTCGCATCTCACCCTTGCCATGGTGAATCGATGAGCCGAACACATCTAAACCGAAACCCTAGCCACATCGCAACCCATCGACACTCCCTTCCCCGAACCTCTGTGCGTACGTGCTCATCATCGCAACCAGTCGCGTGTCGAACAAATTCCCAACTTCCTCCCGATAAGTCTGAATTTGAACAAACCCTAGAAACTTCGAAATCTCCCTACGGTATACATCGATCTTGAACTGAGAATGAAGGGAGAAGAACGCGATTTAAATTTGAAAAGAAATCTTTTTCTTCTTTCAGCCATTCTCTTTTTTTTCTAAAGAATTTGATCGGCGCTGATTTGGGAATTGGATTAATGAATTTTTTTTCGTTCCTACTTGATTTCGTTTGTGGATGAAGAGGGGAGGGAGAACGAGGTTTTCATTTGGTATAGTTCGGCTATTTTTTTCGTTTGAACTGAGGAAGAGAAGGGAAGCTTCACATTGAATTGAAGATATCAGAAAGGAACGACGTAAGGAGGTAGCGTGCTTGAATGGGTATAGAATGGCGTATTTCAGAAGGTATGCTATAGTGATTCGAAATGAAAGAAGGCAACTGATATGAGGATATAGGTCAATCAATGTATATAATTATATATTTATTTTAAATTAAAATCATCTCGATTAACGTAGCTTAAAATCTTGACATCATATCGAGGCGTGCTGCTAGACATTTATAATGTTATATGCCTATTCCGGACGCATTAGAAAAGGATTCGAGTCCTAATTCGATCGTATGGAGAAGAAAGTTTTATGGATCAGTTATTATATCCAATTTTGATATAAATTTCAATGCGTTTACATATCGTACGCTTCCACAACAACTCCAGACACTACGAAAATTGAAATCCGATAATAATACAATATTACGGATCCCATGGAACTAGTTTGGTCGAATTCTGAGACTGTGCCTTGGAAGACTATTTTAAATATCAATTTTAAACGATATATTTTTAAAACCGAACGAATCACTTCCAATTTCAATTTAAAAGCTTTTATTATCTTCTGCACTATCAATATAAGTTTTACAAGCTTTCAAATTATTTTTAACAGGCTTAAAACTCCATATTCAACATTTTACCCAACTTCAAATTATTTAATTCAATAATTTAATTATCAAATAAATAGTGATACTTGTATTCAAGTTAAAAATTAACTTTTAAATATTTAAAATTAATTAAATATTCCAATTTCAAATGCTCAAAAATTCCAGGTCGTCACATTCCTCCCCCTTAAAAGAATTTCGTCCCCGAAATTACTAGTTAGGAAGAATGGTCCAATACCCGTTTACTTTTCCCAAAACCAAACAATTCAACATCCTACCAACTATCTTTTTATAGAAGACCCATTATCATTCTTACTAACTTTCCAAATTCTCCCATAGTTTTCAAACAATACTATTTGCTCAATCATTCAAATTTCAACTTAAAACCAAATTTTGAATTATCAGAATTTTCTCAAAATTTTGCAACTCCCTAAATTATCGAAAATTTTCGCCAGCTTCTCCTTTGCGCAGCTAGCTCGGAACAACTACAAAATGCCTCTACGGGACCTCAAATTCTAAAAGAAAACAAAAGCCAAGTGGCTAGATCAAAAACCCAATCAAATTTCATACAGAAATTTAAACACATACCTTTTTGTCGAGAAATTCAAATTTATCTTCTGAAATCAAAAATCCCAATTTTCCCACTTGCTTTTTAATACCTGTATATCCAATTTAACCATATCCAACTACAGATTCCAAAACCATTTTATACACTTGTTATATTTATTTTCACTTCACCACTTTAGTTTATATCTACTTCTATGCAAATTGGTTCTCCCATTTTCATATGAATTCAATTTATCTTCAACTCTGAATATTGAATTTTATTTTCCATTTATAACTGATTCATATTATTATTTTAAATTAGTTTCATCCGCTAATTTATTTCAATTTCCAATTTGAAATCGTTTTATCGCTAACAAAAATTTTCCCAATTTTTTTTCTAAGTCCCAAAATTTTCAAAAAATTTTGGCAGTCTCCTTTGTACGGAGGAGCTTTTGCAATTTGACAAGAGATATAAATATATATACATCGACCCACCTGGTCGGAAAAACAAAAACAGTTCATATTTCCTATTTTTATTGCGTAGGTGTACCTTCATTTAGCATTTTTAAGCAAGCGGCTTATTATTTAGCAATTAGCGCATCCAAATCCAGCCAAACGGCTTCCCGGTACCTGTACATACTCAATTTAAACATATAAGCACTATATATAAGAATATAGCATTTCACTTATATTTAAATAGCTAAAACATGGATTCTATAACAATGCATGTTATATACTTCATAAGCACATATGTAAGGTATTGACACTTATTTCAATTGCTTTCAATCAACTCTCAACCCATACTGTTCAATTTAAGTGATTTACAACTCACTTGCTTGCATACGATTCATTTTTAAACTAAATGAACTTATATTCATTTCAATTGATTCAAAAATCAATTTTATTTACTTCTATTAATTCATAGAATTTTTTTTAAGTTTAAGTCGAACGACTAATTTATTCTATGCAATTTGACGATATTCACTTAATAGAATATCCATATTAGTTTTTATCCACATCCAATTGATTCCAACTCAGTTTATATTTAATTCCATCCCATCTAGTTTATTCACCAACCATATATTTTAAAATCATTTCATTGAGCTTGACAACATTCGATTCTTATATTAATAACCACTTCCCAAATTAATTTAACCCAAACTTTTATTTAATGAACTTTCATTCTTACTCGAAGTTGAGCTTCTAATTATTTTTAAGTTAAGTTAATTTACTTCAATTTATTCCAACTTCAAAACTTAAGCTCACTTCATTTGTGAATAAATTTTCTTTTTCACTTTAACTTATCAAATCTCATTTCAATCTACAAATTTATTTGATTAGTTCTCTTATTTCGTTCATTACAAATTTTAATTTCCAAAATCAATTCATTCACGACTCATTTAATTCAATTAGCCATTCTCATAATCCATTTAAAGTTTTAATTCCATTCTCAATTCGTTAAAATAATATCCAAGGCCATATGTAATTCATCCATACTCGATTTGGACTTATTGCAACTCAAATCATTCTTATTTTAATCCAATTCTATTACGACTTTAATTCATGTTTAATTCACTTACAATTCCAAGTTGAATCTCTATTTACAACTCGGGTTCCATTTACAAACCCAACATTAACTCAAATTTCAACTTTTATTTATCCAACCAGTGTTCCATTTCCATATTAAATAATTAATTATCCAATTGGCTCACCTCCAATTCACAATTCAATCTTTGATTTTTATCTTCAAAAATCACTTTATTACTTTACTTGAGTTCAATCTAATTTATAATTCGAGTTTAGATTTCTATTTCACTTTCCAAAATACCAAATACATTTTATTTTGGCTTACTCCTTCCAGTATCCTATTTCAGTTCATTTACTTACATTTATAAATTCATTTGTTCATTCACAAATTTATTTTCAACCAAAAATTCTATTTCCAAACATTAATTATATTTAGCCCATTTGAACTAATTCTACACTTCATTTTACACAATTTCAAATTAAATATTATCCAATATTCAAATTTCATTTCTAACTAATAAATTTTATTTCATTTACTTATTTCATTTAGCTTACGTAGATTTATTTCCTCACATTCACTTTTTATTTAACTTGGTTAGTTACATTCTGATTTAATTCAAATTTAAGTTTCTATAAGTTCTCCAATTTATTTACCTTCCGTTTGCTTATTCCTTTTAACTCACTTAAATTAATTGGCTTACATTCTAACTTATTTTCATTTTCTTACTTAGTTTAAATTTTTAACCCTTCTCCAAATTAAATTTTTATTCTAAACAATATTTCAAATTATTATTTATAAGTTTCCAAACTTATTTATCATTCCATAATCATTTTTAATAAGCTTCCAGAGTTTCATCCAAACATTTCAAACCAACTCCAGAGTTTAAACCATTACTAAATTGTTCAAAATCTAATTTTGAAAAATATATATCTAAATCAAACTATTCCTTTCCATTTTCAAAATCAAACCCAATTACTCAAACAAACATTAATCCAAAACATCCAGGTAGCAATCCCCCTCTTGGAAACTCGAAAATAAACACCGATGATGTCGCGATCATCAATGGAATTATTTCCCAGCGACCGAAAAGAGTTCAATGCTTTTATCACTTTAAAATCCCTTCAAATATTCCAAACACTCCAGAGTTCAAATCCAATTCAAAAAAATTTCCCAAAATTCCATATTCAAAATCCATCCAAAACATTACCCTGGAACTTTCATCACGATTTATTTCCAAATATTTCTCTGGAATTATATTTCAAATTATAAATCACATTTACAATTCACATTTCAAATTTCATTCTATAAATGGATTTCCTCCTTAACCTTTGGTTATTTTTGATTTTCTAGTTTAATTTCCACACAACAATGATAATAATTATCATTCCTAACATCCAAGCATCCATATATAACTATAATAATTTACCAAAAATTATTTCATTTATATACAAAAATAATTTGGTTAAAATTATTTCATTTACTCTATTTAAAACAATACCGTGTCGGTTTACCTTGTTTAAGAGTTTAGAAACCCCTATCGATGACATGGCATCCCACATATCGACCAGAATCCATAAACACTCGACCGATAAGTCAAAACAATATAAAACAACTTTTATATTCACTAATAAATACATGCTCACATCTATTAATATACTCAAACTCATTCTAGAGTACTACAGACTCTATTCTCAATGAGTAATTCCCACAGAGCCAAGGTTCTCGCTTAACCTTCAGCTTTGATACCAAGTGTAATAGCCCACAAACCCGTACCTGTTGAGTCGACACTATTCTCCCTCACTCAACTCAAGATGAACGGAAATACGAACCATTTGGGTTAAAGAAGAAGAGGTAGAAGAAGAAAATAGAAAAAACCATCAGAATCTTACCATCGCAGCGGAATAAAATATAATAGATAGTAACAGATCTTTACACAAAAGAAAATTATATTTGTTTTATACATACATCATCAGAATACATCATTAGAGTACAACATCATCAACAACTTACAACTGGACAGTCAGATAAACTTGACCTAAAAACTGAATACACAGCGGAAAAAAAATCAAGTACGGAAGCACGTATCACCATCCAACTCGTCTCCTGAGCTCCACAGCATCATATCATGTATTCTATAATACTCAGCTGACCCAAGCATTATAATTAAATAACACCCGAGTCAGTCTGGAATACCAGCGTGAGAAAACCACACTCAAATTGATTATTAAAGTTTCAAAATTCTTTTGAAAACAAAAGCATCTCGTAAGACCACGCCACAAATAAACATATCGGGTTTTTACCTTACGATAGTCAAAACACTTTTTATTAAAATCCTCTGATATTATAATAGTGTCTACAGAAAGTAAAATAGAATCTAGCTGAAATGCTTGCATCTCACGTTTCAGCAATAGTTGGGCACAATCAAAACTGTACAGGCGCGTAGGAAGAATGGATTTCCAACTAATGACTAGGCACTGGGGTACCACCTGTCACAATATGTGGCCTATATCACCATACCGAGGATTACTCCCAATCCACTGCAACACAAGGCCGGGACTACCCCTTACTGGATA